>JAAGEH010000125.1:6613163-6640819 GCA_011751065.1 Lasiurus cinereus
TCTCTCTCTCTCTCTCTCTCTCTCTCTCTCTCTCTCTCTCTCTCTCTCTCTCTGAAGGGATATTTTGTCTGAAGAGGTTCCCCCTGAGGAGCGAGGGTTCTCAGCTCCACACCAGGCCCCCTAGCCCAGGGTTCAAGTGCCAGGTAGAGAAGTCCCCACAACTTCTGGTTGTAAAAACCAGGGGGAATTGTGGCTGAGTGAGAGGGAGGAATGCTAGAATCCCAGGCATTCCTCTTAAAGAGCCTGTACATGGACTTACCCAGACACACTTTTTCCAGCACCGGGGCAACAACCCTGGCATCAGGGCAAGGGATAGAGGGATAGCTGTCTCCTGACAGAAGTGCTGTCAGAGGTCAAGTGCTGACAGAGTTGGCAAGTGGGCACCATATCCGAGTCTCCATCAACTGGGTTATCACTACTTGCCCCACCTGGTGATTCCCTGAGACCCCACCCAATTTGGGGGCCCACCCAATTTGTTTTAGTAGCTTTTCTATACAAATGGCCTGCCATGGTTCATGCTTCAGACTTTCCTAAAAACAAGCAGCATCTAGCATGTAGCTCTTGCTAATTGACCCCAGGCCTGCCACTAACAGCAGAGGATCTTGTTTTATAGTTTGGCCTTCCTGGGCAACTACAAGCCCAGAACAAGTAGCAGTCATCTGCAGATCACTGTGTAACTCATGCCAGAAGGTCCCATGCAGAACACATGCAGTGGCCACCCTTGGCCTGCACCTCCCAGAGGCCCTAGAGTCATCATAGCTGTGTACAGCTTCAGACTACATTGAAGCACCACCCAACCACCTCCGCCAGTGATACATTCAAGGAGTGGATTCCACGGGTATAAATCCTGCTCTGTGGGGTGAGCCCCTACACAGCTGATCCTACACAATGATTACAGCCAGTCCTTGCAGCTGATCATCTTGGTGGTAAATCCCTCCCATTGATATGAGTGATTTACCTATCAATGTTCAACTACAACAGGAGGGTATACACAGCCCATACAAGGCAGTAAGGGGACGCATGTGGAGTACCCATCTTGGGTGAACAGGGAGGCTGTACCAATGGATCCTATAGGATTCCTACATTAGGCCAATCTACCAGTTCTGGAACATGTAGCAGCTCCACCTAATGCATACAAATAAACTCAGGGAGGCTGCCAAAATAAGGAGACAAACATGCCCTAAATGAAAGAACAGAATAAAATTACTGAAAAATAACTAAATAAAATGGAGATGAGCAATCTACTAGATTCAGATTCAAAACACTGGTTATAAGGATACTTAATGAACTTAGAACTTCAATAGCATAAAAAAGGACATGGAAACCATAAAAAATAACCAGTGGTTAGAGCATCAGCCCATGCACTGAAGGGTAGCAGGTTTGATTCCCAGTCAAGGGCAGGTACCTGGGTTGCAGATTTGACCCTCAGCCCCAATTGGGACATGTGTGGAAGGCAATCAATCAATGTTTCTCTCTCATCAATGTTTCTCTCACCCCTCTCCACTCCCTCTCTCTCTTTACTCTCTCTAAAAATCAATGGAAAAATATCCTCAGTTGAAACAAGAAAAAGATAAGAAGAAGAACCAGACAGAAATGAAGGATATACTAATTGAAATGAAGAATACTTTACAGGGAATCAACAGTAAAGTAGATGAAGCCAATTATCAAATTATTGATTTGGAATATAAGAAGCAAATACACCCAATCAGAACAGCAAAAAGAAAAATGAGCCTTAAAAAATGAGGATAGTGTAAGGAGCCTCTGGGACAACTCTAGGGATACAGTGGTACCTCGAGATACGAGTGCCCTAACATACGAGATTTTTGAGATACGAGCCCTCGAGTGAGCAATATTTGCTTTGAAATACGAGCAACATTTGAGATAGGAGTAATCGCGCGGATCTGCCGGCTGCACACGACCCACCAGTTTCCCACGCCTCAAGGTTACAGAACGAATTAAACTCGTATCTCGAGGTACCACTGTACCAATATTCACATAATGGTGTTACTAGAAGGAGAAGAGAGAGAGCAAGAAATTGAAAGCCTATTTGAAAACATAATAACTAAAAAATTCCCTAACCTGGTAAAGGAAATAGACATATAAATTCAGGTAGTAGATAATCCCAAAAGAGTATCCATACACCCTAATGATGGGCAGAGAGCCAGCTGAGTCCCTATTCTGACTCTGCAAAGGGCTGTTCCTTATTGTTTGGGAGTTAGGGACAAGAAGTCCTAGGCCTCTTTGTGGCTTGCTCTGAACCTCTTACTGAGTGGCCAGGTGACAGTGAGCTGACTCTACCCTGTTTCCTGACCAATGGCTAACACCACCCAAGATTTGTTTCAGTTTGGGTCAAGTCTAAAGGCTTTGAGAGCTGGAAAGGCCCTGAGAGGCCATTAGACCTCATGTTGAATGTGAAATCATGAAGTCCAGAGAGAAAATGGGGTACCTAAGGTCACTGAGACACTAACACATACTCAGCACCCACTTTGGGCCAGGCCTTTTGCTGGAACCTTCACATCCATCATGTCATTTAATCTAAATAGCAACCCTAAACTGTAGGAATGATAAACCTCATTTCACAGATGAGGAAACTAAAAGTCAGGGCAGAGAAATGAGCTGCTCATAGTCACAAAGCTAAGAACTGGTGGAGCCTACATTTGAACCCCAGTTTCTCTAACCCTTAAAATCACAGTCTTGCAGGACAAGAAAGTAGGGTCAAACATCTGTGCCCCTACCAATGGTGGGCTCTGGGGACCATGTCTATCTCCAGCCCTGGCATGAGCTTTCTGACTGGTGCCAGGGACATATGGCCATGTTTAGCAATCCCTAAGTAGAGGAGGCCTGTTCTGGGATGGAGCACGCGGTGGTGACACCGCTGAGATCTTGGCTGTCTCCACACTCCCCATTGCAGAAGGGTAGCCACCATGTGAGACAATTATTGCCACACTCATGGGGTTCAGCATCTTCGGATAAGGCCATGGGGACTCAGGGGACATGAGCTCTGGTGCAAAGGCTCATATGATCAGGACCAGTGTTGTGCAATGGATTGGGTCAAGGGTTTGCCAGTCAGAGGCCCCAATAAACAATGGTTGGTTCCTTAGATACAAACACAACAAACTTCTCTTGGATATCCATTGAGTGACAGCCACAGAACAGGGCACTAAGTACACATTATTTCATGTTTTCACAGCATTCCTGGGATAGGGAGGTATCATAACTCCACCCTGTATATGGGGAAACTGAGGCCCAGAGAGGGGAAATTACCCCAAAGTCTGCAGAGTTACTAAGTGCCTGAGGCTGCCATCTCCATTCTAAAGACAGGGCTCTCTGCACTGAGGATGCAAGGTTGGGTGGGAGCCCACTTCTTTGTGTTCTCAACAGGATACCTTTTGCAGCAACTGTCCAGATATGCAGTGTAGCCTGGGGTTAAACATGAGGCCAGGTGCCTGACAGACCTGCATTCAAGTCCTGATCTGCCACTTGCGAATTCTGTGGCTTCGGGCAAGTCCCTTGGCCTGTGTTTCAATTTCCTCATACCTAGCATAGGGTGAGAAACTCGAGTTGCAGGTCATTGTGAGAATTCAGGAAGCTGATGCCTCTGTGGCACTTTAGTAAACACTCTCCAAGCCAATGGGTGTTTTTTAATCAATTTAGGCCAATGTTTGAAAGACAGATGGGGAATCAGGGGTTCCATAGCAGGGACTTTGAGGTCCACATAAGCCCAGAAACCCTTAATATAGTATAATTACCTTCTTACTTTGCACCTCTTGAACATAGGGACTGACGAACTCCTACAGATAGCTCGAGGCCCCACACAAATTTCACTGCCTCTGATAAGCTGCCCTTATATCCTCTGGCCCTCATCACCATGTTCTCCCTATGTTATTTTAACACCCTAGACAGACTTCTGTTTTGGCATTTATCAGATTAGAGAAGAATATAGCTTCATGGCTAAAAGCAACACAGATCTAGAGTCATATTTACCTCTGTCACTTTCTACTTCTATAGCCTTGGACAAATTACTTGGCCTCTTTGATTTTCAAGATTCTTGTCTTAAAATAGGAATGGTAACTCATCCTTTTGAGGTGATTACGAGAGTGAAATGCTGTTCATGCTCTTAGTACAAGGAAAGACAAAATAAATGCTTAATAAATGGTAGAATCATCATCATTATTATTGCTGTCATTTCTGTTGAGTAAATATTCTTTTTAAAAACATGTATTTTTTTTATTGATTTCAGAGAGGAAGAGAGAGATAGAAACATCAATGATGAGAGAGAATAATTAATTAGCTGCCTCCTGCACTCCCCTCACTGAGGAGGGAACCCACAACCTGGGTATGTGCCCAACTGGGAATTGAACCATAACCTCCTAGTTCATAGGTCGACACTCAACCACTGCGCCATGCCAGCTGGGCCTGAGTAAATAGTCGTTTGTCCTCTCCCCCTCTGGCTCTAAGTAGGTAAGTTGCAGGAGTCTCAAGAGAAGGGCAGTGGAGCAGGATGTCCTCTGAGCATCTGTGATGTACCAATCTCCATGCTAAGAGCTTTGTATATGATGTCACCCTCTTTAACCTGGTGAAGTCCCCTTCAGAGCAGGTGGCATTTTCCTCATTCTTAGAGAGAAATGAACCCAGAAAGGTTAAATAACTTACCCAAACCTATACTAGTATAGACACAAAGAAGTGCTTTTGGTTGTCTGATCCAGGTCTGTCTGGAGAAGCACATGTTCCTTCCACCAAACCTATCATATTCATCTTTGCATCCCAAGGCTTATGAATGCCTGCTGAATGAATAATCCCAATCCAGGCTCACACTGAATGATGCATGAGAGGCTCAACCTCCACGTAGCAGGCCTCAGGGCTGTATAGTTTGCAGGGATAGATAAGGGTGCTTTCACCAACATTTGATGCAATGCTAATGTGGGGATGGATGAGGGTTTGATGGACAGCCTGTGGAATCCTGTCCCTCTGTCCCTGCCCAGCCCAACTTCATTGCTCAACACAGGCTCCTGTGGGGACTGTCCTCAGCTCAGCCCCAGCTAGACTCTGCATTCCCTCCAGGCCTTTGCTTAGACCACACCCCACCTGAATGTCCTTCCTTCTCATTTTCCAGGAGAGTTCTGGGGTGAGGGTAAAGTGAGTGGCTCCTTAACTCCACCCTTTTTAAAAACCTATTTATAGATATTTGGAGAGAGACGAAAAGAGAGAGAGAGAGAGAGAGAGAGAGAGAGAGAGAGAGAGAGAGAGATTTATTGTTCCACCTATTTATGCATTCATTGGTTGATTCTTGTATGTGCCTTGACTGGCAATCAATCAAACCTGCAATCTTGGCATATCGGGACAATGACAATGCTCTAATAAACTGAGCGACCTGGCCAGGGCCTTCCCTGCCTTCATTTTAAAAATATTTATTTTCTTGACTACACAATTCATTTATATGCGGAAGAATGTATAGTCAATAAAGAATGAAATTCTCTATTCATTTTTAAATGGGAGAAATTAAGAACCTTGGAGCATTTGAGATTTTGTTCCCTTGGCATATGTTGTCAGATGGCTCAAACAAACCCTTATAAAAATCATCAAATAAATAAATAAATAGGAGAGAAAGAAAGAAAAAAATCACCCACAACTTGACCACCAAGAGACAAATGCCACTACTACCTCCCAAACTTTTGGTCTATGTGGACACGTACATACATTTTTTAAACTAAAATGCTATTTGGAAGCCTGCTTCATCATCTTTTTAAAAATGTTATGACACTGGCTGGTGTTACTTAAAGCATCAGCCCACACATTGAAGGGTTGAGGGTTCGATTGCCACTCAAGGGCACATACCTGGTTGCAGCTTCAGTCCTGGTTCTGGTCAGTGGTGCATCTAGGAAGCAACCAATTGATGTGTCTCTCTCACATTGATGTTTCTCTCTCTCTTTCTCTCTCTTTCTCCCTCTCTTCCTCTCTCCCTCTCCCCTCCCTTCTTTCCATTCTCCCTGAAAAGCAATAGAAAAAATATCCTCGGGTAAGGATTAACAACAACAAAAAATGTTATGACAAAAATAATTCTTGTTCATTATGAACAAAGTACAAATTATGCATAACACAAGGGCAAAAACCAACATCACTGGCACTGCAGATATTTGGTGGTGATTTCTTCTTTCTTCTTTTTTGAAAGGCAACAAGCACTTATTTGAGATCACAGAATTGCAATTCAGGGGCACAAATTCAGATAGATATGCAAATTGTGCTCAAATCCCGAGGTGAAGACAATGGCTTTTTATGAGAAAAGGAAGGGAAATGATTACATGAATTGAGGAAAGAAATTCCTTTTGGTGCGAACAAGTTGAGTTATTCTTCAGCATTGTGTGGCTGATTACTGATTCTACCTTCGGAAAGAGTGTCCATAATCAACAGTCCTGTGGTCAGAATGTCTACTTTCCTGTTAGTTCTCCAAACAGTTGTGTGTGTGGTGTTTTTTTTTGTGTGTGTGTGTGTGTGTGTGTGTGTGTGTGTGTGTGTTTATTACATTTTATTGATTTTTTACAGAGAGGAAGGGAGAGGGACAGAAAGTCAGAAACATCGATGAGAGAGAGAGACAGACATTGATCAGCCGCCTCCTGCACGCCCCACACTGGAGATGTGCCCGAAACCAAGGTACATGCCTCCGACCGGAACCAAACGTGGGACCTCTCAGTCCACAGGCCGACGCTCCATCCACTGAGCCAAACAGGTTCCGGCCAAACAGTTGTTTTTAAGGCAATGTTGGTTTGCCCCAGTCCAAAGATTATTTTGCCCACTTCATATGTTCCAAAGTGATTTCTTCTTAACCAATTTTTCTGTGCCTATACAATGAGGTATGACATTGCTCCATAACTCTTGAATTTAAAAGTAAATATATTTTTTTTCTACATCAGTTTCTTATATATTCAGAGCGGAGGCAATCTGGAAAACTGAAGAAGAACCTCTAATTGTCAGTCTCTATTGGCTACCTCTGCGGTACTCACCGGCCACTCAGAGGCAGGCCCCACCCCTGCAAGCCGAGCAACCATCCCAGACCACCGCTCCAGGGTCCACCCCACCGGCCTTTGTGCCCACATACCCATCAGTGGCTCAGCCACCTCCAGGCCACCTCCCAGCCTCCCTCCCCTGACTCAGTGGACACAGCTCTTTCTTTTCCACTTCTGTTCCCTCTGACCCTTGAACACTTCTTCATCCAGAACTGCTCATAGCACAGACTTTAGCGGGGAAAGGCTGGTAAATTATATTCTGGGAGAAAGCTGATGTGGGGGGATAGAGATGATACGTCTCTCTGTTCCTTGAGTCTTTTACATGATCAAGAAAAAGTTGGAAATTGAGATGCCAACAAACTATCCTGCCATTACTCCTACACTAAACAGAAGTGCAAGTACGCTCCTGTAACCTTTTCCATCCCCTCTCTTCATAATATTCCCTCTCCTACTCAAGCTCTTCTCCTCTGGGTTCACTTTCCTGATCATTGCAGTCTTCAGTGGCCTCATCCTCTTTGAAGGCTGTGAGATCATAGCTTGTAGGGTCCCCGGATGGGGGTGGCTTGGGCCATGACTGCCTGAATTGGGTGCAGCTGGTCTTTGAGCGCCGTGAGATCAGGGTCTGCATCTGTCACTGGTGGTGCCCAGAAGGAACAGCCAGGGCTAAGCAGGAGTGACTCATGGCTGAGAGTTATGAAGTTGGACAGTTGACGTCTGTCTCCAAACCTTGTCGCCACCAGTGCAACAGAGAGGCCCCTCCTAGGATGCATCTGTAGGGCCAGAGCAGCAAATGTTGGCCTGTGCTTAAGGGTAAACCTGGCATTGATAGGACAATGGGAAAAACCTGGGAGAAGCTTTGGCGTCATCTTCCAGAGCTGGATTATGGGGAAGCCCTAGGCTGACGGCTAGTTTCCTGGTGAGTGACAACAGCATCTGTGCAACATGACCTGAGACCAGTCAGTAACGAGGTGAGGTACGGAGTGGGGTCTTGGAGTGTTTGGAGTAAGTAAAGGTGGAAAATGGGTGCACGATGGCCAACCCAGTGACCTCAAGAATAAAGAGTGGCTTTTTCAGTGCCTCAGCCCTACCTGTGGCCTCCCCAGGTTGATCTAGTTTAGCTGGCACATGATACAGGCCATCCTAGATAGCCAAGGAGGCCCCAGAGAAAGGACCTGTCTGTCACTGTGTTTTGTATGTGCTCACTGCAAATTCAGTCACATCATGATAAAAGGAGCAGTTCCCGGCCTTGGCAAACAGGGTTGTCCAGACCTCCGGTGACTTTTTTCCCTGCCAGTATCATCATTACGAACTGGAACAGAGTTGCATCTGCAGAGCTATTTGCCCTCGCTAAAACAGCCCCCAACTAGTGAACGTGCCCGATTCTCTGACTGTCCTGTGATACTTTGTTTCTCTCTGTGCTGCGGGCTGACACGGCTCATTAGTGTTGGGGTTCAGCAGTGCTCCTTGCTCTGTAACTGAGCAATCACCGAATTAAAGCAGTACATGTACTTAAGTCGTTTCTAAATTCAACAGATCCTCACACATAGCAGGCACTCAATTCGTGTTTGCTCTTCCATTCAGTCAGGGAACCCAGGGAAGGGGCCGTAGGGAGATCCGTTTTCCCTGCTGACTCAGTGGAGCTGCCATCAGACCAAGGCCCCGTTGGCTGGGTCATTACCTTGTTCAGAGACCTTCAGTGGCTCCCTCTGACCTACATGATGAAGTTTAAAATCTCCAATCAAGACCGTCGCGGTCTGACTTCAGCTGGCTTTTCCAGCCATTTCTCTCACCTCCCCACTTCCCTATCTCACACCCTGACTTCCCGCTACACAAGACCACACAGCCCTCTCCAGCTGTCAGCAGGCATTCATCATTCTAGGCCAGTACCCTCCTTTGCTCCCTCCTCAGTTCTTCCATAGCACTTTTATTCAAATCCTCATCAAAATTGAACTTTGGTTACTACAGGATTTTGTCTGTCCCTCATGTAGACTGAAACGTTGTGGGGTTTTGGTGTTGTTTGGCAATGTACCCTTGAAGCCCTGCACCCTAGAGGAGCTCAGGGAAGACCTAGACACCATGCTCCATGCGGATCTCTAATCTCTATGATAACCTAGTAAATTAGACAGTGCTTTTCCCCAAATGAAGTATCCGGTTAAGTAGCTTGCCCAGTCATATTGGCTTACCTTCAAAGCAGAACTCTTTCCAATGTGTGTCTAAAATGTGTCTAATGTGTGTGTACTAAGACACACACACACACACACACACACACACTGCTTCATAGGAGCAGCATTACCTGGGCCTATCCCACCTCTCGTTTCTGGACCCTCATGGTTTTTGGAACTCCCTACCAGGGTATACCGCCCCCTCTCCCTTCTCTAAATTCAATTTCCTCAACTGTCAAGGGGCATGATATTAATAGCTTCCTTCTTAGGCTGAGATAACAGCACAAAACATGTGGCCTTGTGATAAGTCATCTTCCTTCCTGGGTGCCCTGCCCCATCTCCATGCAACTCAGATACTTCAGAGGTGACTGGGAGGTGCTGGCTGGGCCAGGGCAGAAGGGCAGGGCTGGGTGCCTCCTGATTGTCCTCCAGAATCACACATCTGGTTCCTCTGGGTGGGAGGGGGAAGGGAGCCAGGCTCCCTAGATGCTGATGCAATGCATCTGCTGTTGGGAAATGCTGAAACTGGGGAGGAAGGAACAGCAGCCGTTGTGTCTCTCACTGTGTCCGAGGCAGCTTAAGCAAGCCCCCGGCAGTTGCTCCATCTGCCAACCAGGGTGATGATGCCCCAGAGTGGGATGTTGCACCACATTCTTAGAAAGCTGCCTCTGTACATGCATTTCCATTGGGGGCCTGGACTGGTTTTGTTTAATCACTGCCTTTTTCACTTCCAAATTTCTGAGGGCAAATTGGGAGACAGCAATGTGGTGAAATGATCATTATTAGCCAACTTTCCCTGAATACTTACTCTGCACCTTGTCCTGTGCTAAGTGCTTCATAGACATGATCTCGTGGAATCCACACCAACCTTCTGAGATAGACATTATTCCTCTCTACTTTTGCCAACGAAGAAACTGAGGCTCAGAGAGATTAAGCAGCTTGCCCATGGCCACACAGCTTATAAATGGTAGAGCCAGGATTTGAACTCAGACTGTTTCTTCACTGCTTGTACTGCCTCCCATGAGTGAAAAGAGCGTGGGCCTTGACATCAGGCTGCTCTGGAGTTGAATCTCCTGGCTCACTACATGTCCTCAGAGGCCCTTTCTCCTCTCTGGGCCTTCATTTCCCCACCTGCAGAATAAGTGGGTTAGAATAGATCACTGGTTCTTATTTCACTTTAGCTTTAAAAAAAAAATAGAATGCTTTGAGCAGGGACTGACTACAAATGGACACGAGAGAACTTTGTAGGGGATGGAAACATTCTAAAACTGGATTGTGGTGATGGTTACCTAACAACATATATTCTCTAAAGAATCCTTAAATGGGTGTATTTTATGGTATGTAAATTGTACTTCAATAAAGCTGTAACTTATAGAACATTTTATGGAACATTGATACTCACCTCCAGGACCCCACCAGAGTGTTTGAAAGCCAGTGGGCTGTGTGGATTCTGGATGTCCTTCAGACTCTGACCTCCTGGCATTCGGAGTTCGTTTCTCACACCTTGTGCAATTGCTATGGGTTATATGTAGGAGGGATTCCATCTTCCACACTGTCAGCCCAGCCCCAGCACAGCATCTGGCCCGTAGGAGGCACCTGAGCATTTACTGAGCAAATGAAGGGATGACTGAAGGATAACTTGTACATTATTTTACAAGGGTTTTCAGACTTTGATCTGCTTGAAGGTAGGTACTGTGTTTTCATTTCTTAGCCCCCAACTCCCAGCACAGACCTGGTGCAGAGTAGGTACTTGGCAAGAGTTTGTCAAATAGATAAATGAGGGAATGAATAAATGGTTTAATCCTGTTCATGCGACAAGTTGAGGAAGCAAAATATCAGTGCTTTTATACTCACCGTGTATGCCTTAGGATGCTTCGGGAGCAAGCAACGAACAACTGTAACTATAGAGCAAACAAAATTTACTGGGAAAGTATGGGGGAGAGGCTCATAGATCGTGCTATGGAAAGCATGTGTGAAGGCAGCAAACCTGGCTCATCTGTTTAGAAAACCTCTCTGTCAGAGGTGGGGGAGCGGGGAGATAAATAAAAGGCCCTAGCTGGCTTGGCTCAGTGGATAGATTGTCAGCCTGTAGGTCCCTGGTTCAATTCCGGCCAAGGGCACATACTAAGGTTACAGGCTCGACCCCCAGTAGAGAGTGTGCAGGAGGCAGCTGATCAATGATTCTCTCATCATTGATGTTTCTGTCTCTCTCTCCCTCTTCCTTTCTCTCTGAAATCAATATATCCTATCTAATAAAAGAGTAATATGAAAGTTAACTATCACTCTGCTACACTCATAAGCTACATTCATAGCCATGCCCACAAGCCAAGCAGGAGCGACTATGCAAATTAACCCTAACCAAGATGACTGCAGCCACAGAGGGAGCAGGAGGGAGGCTTGGGTTTCCCTAGCGATGGAGGAAGCCAACCTTTCCACACACCTTCACTCAAGGCTACAAAGTTTCAATTATAGAAGATAAATAAATGCCAACAAAAATGGCAGCAGCCACAGAGCTGGAGAGAGCAGGAGGCTAGGGTTGCCCCCAGTGATGCAGGAAGCCAAGCTTTCCACACACTCTGGCCGGCCTAGGCCTCCGCTTAATGCTACAAAGTTTCAATTATAGAAGATAAATAAATCCCAGATACCAGGGCCTCTGCTTGGGTTGCCAGGGGGCATGGCCGACCTGCAAACCACCACAGGCCCCTCACCCAGGCCACCCCATGCCCCAAGGGAATCCCTACCCTGATTCAGGAGACCCTTCAAGGCAAATCAGCCAGCCCCACCCATGCATCAGGCCTCTATCCTATCTAATAAAAGAGTAATATACAGATTGACCATCACTCCGACATACAAGATGGCTTTCCCTATGTGGTCAAAGATCTTGCCCCCATGTGGACACAAGATGACCACCACAAGATGGCCAGCAGGGGAGGGCAGTTGGCAGGGACCAGGCCTGCAAGGGAGGGCAGTTGGGGGCAATCAAGGCTGCAGGGGAGGGCAGTTAGGGGTGACCAGGCCACCAGAGGAGGAAAGTTGGGGGTGAGTGGGCCTGAAGGGAAGGGCAGTTGGGGGAGACCCAGGCCTGCAGGGCAGAGCAATTATAGGGACCAGGCCTGCAGGGGAGGGCAATTAGGGGTGGCCAGGCCTGCAGGAGAGCAGTTAGGCATCAATCAGGCTGGTAGGGGAGTAGTTAAGTGGTGATCAGGCTGACAGGCAGAAGCAGTTAGAGGCAATCAGGAAGGCAGGCAGGTGAGCAGTTGGGAGCCAGCAGTCCTGGATTGTGACAGGGATTAGACCTAAACGGGTTGGGCTGAGGGACACCCCCACCCCATTCATAAATTTTGTGTTCCAGGCCTCTAAGAATTAAAGGAAATGTCACCAAAACAGGTAAGCTCAGAATGTGAGGATGGACCACCCTAGGTGCCACAAGGAGTAGGGGGCAGAGGGCAGAGAAAGAATTGAGCAAGGGGCTAAGAAGCTAAGAAAAACTGAGGCAATTTACTTTCTTCTTCTTTTAAAACTCCTGGCTAAACTACTGATTAATACTGATAGCCATCTCTTAGCACCAGGGCCATTTCCTTTCTGTTTTGGAAACGTCAGGAGGCTTTGATTAAATGGTCCAAGGAGAACCATTCTGCGTAAGGTGTGCCACTGGTCTGAGGTCCTACCGGGCCAAATCCCGAGGCATTTGCCATGTAGCAGTTGCCTCCAGTCCCAGCTCCAACGTGTATTTCAGGGGAAATGGGGGAAAGAAAGAATTCTGTCCAGACTCCCCTGTGGCACCCATTAAACGTATGTTTAATGCTTGTCGGCGAGGTAGTATTGACCCCGTTTAACAGCTGAGGCCACTGAGACTGAGGAAGTAACCTGCCCAGTGGCACAGTCAGCATTTGAACCCAAAGGCCCTGCTTTCTTGCTGTACCGGGTGCCTCCCCGCTGGTTGTTTTAGCTTAGACAGGTCCTGTAGCCTCTCTGGGTTTTCCCATCTGCAAATCCAGGGTCCGAAAGACAGGCTCATCTCCTGCCCTAAAGAGACTATTCAGCAATGTTCCAGACGGCCCCGAGGTCCACAGACAGGTGCAGCGCTTTAGGGTGGGTGCAGCTGGTGCGGCCCGGCCCACGGTGAGTCTGTCCCAGCTGGAGATGACTGGTTTAAGTGACTTCCCGCAGGAGAGCCAGCCCACTACAGGCTGGAGGCGAGACCTACCCCTGTGAGTCACTCCACCTCTTCCTGCCACCAGAGGGGACGGTAACAACCTATGTCTGGTCCCCCTGGGCCTCTCCCCCCACCCCCAGGGGTGTCCTGTAACCAGGGCACAGGCGATTAAGAATACGTGCTCAGACACACACACACACAGACTTTGCAAACAATGCAGGGAAATAAAGTTCTCACAGGAAACATTATCATATTGACTCACGACAGACCCATCCATAAAACAAACTCCGGGTACCTGGGGCGGCTTAGAGAGCAGTGGCCTGCAGATAGCAGCCAGGCAGCTTACTCCTGGGCCCCAGAGGAAGTGGGTGCTGCCAGGGGGAAGGGCAATGTGCCCTGGCTGCTCTGACGCTTGCCCAGGATCTGAATTATTTGTCAAAAGGAGCAAGAATAGTCAATTTTTAAAAAACACAAATCCCAAAGCACTATGGCCTCTTTGCCTTGTCACAAGAGCTCTGTTGCAAAAACCCCTCTTAATACCGTGGTATTTTGCAAGTCATCTGCCATGTCAGTGCGGAAAGTATTACCGTCTCCAGAGGCCTGTGTCTCCATCAGGCCTTGCTTAGCAAAGCAGCAGGCTTGTAGAAAAAGATTTTGCTCCAAAACTCTATTCAGATTTGGGAAGGCAGCTTGGAGCATCTGCCAGGCATCAAATGGACGGGCCTCTTACTACATCTAATCTACTTGTTGGGAGCCTCAGTTTCCACATCTGCTAAATGGGAGCAGTCCTGAGAATTAAATAAAATGTGTATACAGCATATAGCACAGTATCCATCTTCCTGACCTTTTGTGAGAAGCAGCCCGAAAAAGTGACTCTACTCTTTCTTATTCCTAAGAGCTTTGGCACCTCTCGCCCTACTCTGTACTTTGATTTCCTCCTCCGGAAAAGCAAGGGGTATCACTGGCCCCGGCTGCCTGCCTTCCCCCATCTGATGTGCCTGTTAGAGGAGCTGGATTGTAAGCCAGGCTTACGACTCTGGGTTGTGAAGGGTTCGGATACCAAGGAGATGGTGCCTGCACTGGGCAGAGAGAGGAGCAGAGTCAGCATCCCCTTTCTAGTTGTAAAGATTGAGCCAGCGTGGCCACTGGGAAGGGGTCATTGGTGGTGCAAAAGGCACCCCCTCCTTCAGGCCTCAGCGGACTGTAGCTTCCCCTGAGAGCATTATCAGCTGACTCCCAGTCCCAGGTACCTGGCAGGGAGTTGGCACATCACACAGCCACCACAGGCCATGCCTAGCACTGACTGAGGTCCTCATGAAATCACCCCCAGCCTTGCTCTGTTCATCCATTCATTCCCCAGGTGTGACTAGGGTCTCTCTCAAGAATATACTCATGCCAAAACCAGTTTGGCTCAGTGGATAGAGCGGACTGAAAGGTCCCAGGTTCGATTCCGGTCAAAGGCATGTACCTTGGTTTCGGGCACATCCCCAGTGGGGGGCGTGCAGGAGGCGGCTGATTGATGTCTCTCTCTCATCGATGTTTCTAACTCTCTATCCCACTCCCTTCCTCTCTGTAAAAAAATCAATAAAATATATTTAAAAAAAAAAAAAAGAAGAATATACTCAGACCAGGTCACATTCCTTTTCTCAGTGGTCAAGGTTCTCTGGAGTCTGAGCTCACCAGCTTCCGCCTCACCATTTCTCTCACCTTCTCTGCATTCCAGAATCACTCAAGGGTCCGCAATTTCCTGAACCTGCCATGGTTTCACATCTTAGTACCTAATGCATGCTTTTCTGACTGATAGGTTATTCCTTCTGTTATCTTCCAACAAACTTCTATTCGCTCTTCAAAGCCCAACTTTGAAAAAGTGTCCCCTTTTCTAAACCATTCTCCAAACCATTGCTCTCTCGTCTGTGCTCCTTCAGTGCCCTTCCACGTTTCTGTCATAACTGCTTTCATGCCCTCTGATCATTTACTTCTTTATAGAGCTATCTGTCTCCTCCATGGGACCCCGAGCTTAATAGGTTAGGGCGTGTGGGTTGTTTCTGTTTAAGGAATCTCTGATGGTGTCCAGATTTACAACCAAGTGTCCTTCAAGGGATCCAACTTCACCTTGAAGCTTTAGTAGCTTATTTTCCTACCAAATCGACTGTAAATGGGTCTTCAGTTGCTGGTGCACTAATGGCAGCTGACGCCTGCTGGTGTGTTTAAGCGGTATGAATGTGTAATGCTTTCATTCTTCCCAGGGAGATATTTTCTGGGTGATAGCAATATTCTGTAAATAACGCACTTCTTTCTCTCTTTTTTAAAAATATATTTTATTAATTTCTTACAGAGAGGAAGGGAGAGGGATAGAGAGTTAGAAATATCAATGAGATAGAAACATCTACCAGCTGCCTCCTGCACACCTCCTACTGGGAATATGCCTGCAACCAAGGTACATGCCCTTGATGGGAATCGAACCTGGGACCTCTCAGTACGAAGGCTGATGCTCTATCCACTGAGCCAAACCAGTCAGGGCAACACATTTCTTTCTTATTCGAGGTAAAGCAGGGAATGAAAAAGCAAAGCTCCCGAAGAAGTACAACTGTCTTACCAGCCTCTGGGTCAGCTCCAAGGATGAGGAATAGGATGCATTTCAACCCTAAGGAATGAATGAACTTGGGATGTATGTCTGTCAGGCAGGATCGTCTGGAGCACTTCCTAGAAATCTTGACCTGTCGCCATCAGTGGAGAAGGCTAATTAAAGGAAATCAAAGAGGAGATTCCAGTGTGCTGAAAAAACAAAAGCAGCCAACCTGCAAACTGCTACGTCAGCTCTCTGCTCTGCCCCTGTCCCTCCCCAACACACACACACCCAAATACTCTTTCTTTTCTTGGTCTGATTTTGCAGACTTTCCACTACTGACATCTACTCTTTTCTGTTACCTGGAGGGGTAAGCAGAGATCAATGCAGTAACTGACCCTCAAGGGCTGCTGCTGTCCCTTCCTTGTCCTCTGTCCCATGCAGAGCCAGCCAACTGACCACAGTGGGTTCAGAATGAGGACAAGGAAATGCACATTAAAACTACTGGACACCTCTATTCTCCCATCAGAACAACGGAAACTAAGAAGACTGGCCATCGCAGGTGCTAGTGAGAATGTAGAGAAACGATCAGTCAGACACTTCTGATGGGAATACAGTCTGGTGCAATACACACTTGAGAAAACGCTTTGGCAGTTTATTCTAAATCTAACTATACTCTACCATATGACCCGGCCACCCCTTCCCAGGTACTTTTGAAAGTGAAATGAAAATATACATCTACACAAAGACTTGTACGTGAATGTTCAGAGCAACCAAAAATTGGAAACAACCAGAATGTAGTCTGCCCATTCAATGCAATATTATTTGGCCATCAAAAAAAGGAATGAAACATTGATGGATGTTATAACTTGGAATGAACCTTGAAAACATTATGCAAAATGAAAGAAGGGTGTGACAAAAGGCCACATATTGTAAGATTTCATGTATATGAAATGTCCAGAATAAGCAAATCTATAAAGACAGAAAGTAAGTGAGGGGTTGCCAGGGGCTTGGAGTGAGAGGAGAATGAGGAGTAGCTAATGGGGAGGGAGTTACTTTTTGGGGTGTTGAAAATGTGCTAAAACTTATTGTGGTGATGATGGCTGCACAAATCTGTGGATATATTTAAAACACTCCGTTGTACACTTTAAAAGGGTGAGCTGTATGGCATGTGAATTACATCTCGGTGAAGCTGTTACACGCACACACATACATGTGGTGATGAGGACCATGACTCAAGCCCAGCGCAAGCAGCACGGCACAAGGAATCTCATAATTAGACCGAGTTGGGTTGTGGAATCTTGTTTGGCTTGGCAGCCTTTGAAAACATTATTTAGTCTCTGTGCCTGTAGGCTGGGCATGTGCTCATTTACACAACCTGCATGGCTTGACGTGTTCACCCTTGCAGCAAGGCGGGGGACCCCTGAAAGCCCAGGGGGTGGGGGTACACAGTCCTGACCTGGGATGAACTTCTTTAGAAGCTGCTTTCACAAGTGTTATATCATGAGGTGCCACAAGGCTGGCGAGCAGGGCTGCCACGTTTCTAAATTGGCAGAGAGTGGACCCTGGATGGGGCCCCACATCAGAGTGAGGCTGGTCTAGTGTGTTATTGTTCCCTCTTTCACATAAGAGTAATCATAGGACATTTAGGGAGTGCTTACTGTGTGCCGGCCCAAGCATCTCCTTTAATCCCCACCAGGACCCAAAAGAGGACATTCCTGTATCACTTTGTGTGTCCAGTGTATACCTTCTTCAAGGCCACCAGCTGTAAGTGGTGGAGCAGGGATTGGAACTCCAGTTAGTCAGGCTCCAGAGCCACAGGTGGGTCCCAGTGGCAGAGCCATGGGGCCTGAAGGTTAGTACTGCTTCCTCCACTTTAGAAGTGTCACCTGCTCCTACTGCACCTGAACCAGGAGACAGCAGAGGACGGGAGAACACAGGGCTTGCCCGAGGGGGAGGCAGCCAGAACTGGACACTTCAGCCTGTAGTCTCAGGCCAGTCACACTGGCTGCAGGTCAGAGGCAGAGGAGCTGGGTATTTACCCTGTGACGGGTGAGAAGGGGAGAGAAACACCGTGGGCGTCTGTCCTGCAGAGTTCAATCTGGAAAATTATCGGGCAGAAAAGGGGCTTCGGATTGAGAGAGAGGATGGGAGGGAAGAAAGGAAAGTCTCAGCCCAGTGAATATTGAGAAGATGGATGGTTTTATTTCTTGGTTGGTTGTTTTTCAGGGTCATTAATAGCGGGCAAAACATAGGGTTATTTGTCTGTTTAGAGTAGTTCCTGAACCTTCTTATTGAAGAAAACCCTGGCAGCCAAGCATAAGCTTCCCTAAGATCTCACCCTGTCCGACAACCACCCCTCCTCTGTGTCTTTACTCTACTTCCCAAACTCTTGATTTTGAAAGGTTAATCCACTTAAGAGATACTGGGCTGGGTTCACCCTTAGACATAGCTACAGGTCATATTCTTAGGCAAGACTCATTTCAAACATCATTAAGTTTGCATCATGGCCAAGTAGTAGCAGTGAGAAGAGCTGGCATCACCGTGAGGCTCTGCACACATTTTCATCAGACCCCTCAAGGCCCTTGCAAGGTTAGCTCTGCTTCCTCCATGTTGGAGGGGTCATGTCATTCAAGTGACTCAGGGCATATAAGTGAGAGCTCTTGAGTTTTCAAATCTTTGGGAGTAATACTTTTTATCTGTTTTGGCCTTGCTGATGGCTAGCTTTAGTGCTTTCTGTAACTTTCCCTGCCTGGCTCTTTAACAAACGTTCTGGGTGGACTTACTGTCCTGTGGGTTATATGGGAAGTTCTCATTCATTTACTTTATATCACAATCTAAAAACAAAATAACAGGGGACTCCATTTATAAAAAATATGAATTAAATTGTACCAATCAAAAGAAATCTATAGGTTGTTTTTCAATGTATATACAAATTATTTTCTCCTCTGCACTTCATCGGTGCAAATGACATACTCTTTTCTGGTAGCAAGACCAAGACAGCAATCACCCAGCTGCTGGTTCTGCCTTCTGGCCAGTCCATAAGCGATCGCTGACATCTCTCTGGAAAGGGTCAAGGGCGCAGTGGGCACAGATGAGTAAGACCCAGGCCACGGAGGGCGATAAGGCATGCTCATTAAATAGCAGTGGGTGCCAGGCCTCATCTGATAAGTGCGGTGGGAACGGCTCAGATAAAATGCTGAAAGTGTGTGAAGGGTGAGGCCTTTCTGTCTGGGGAATCGGGCCAGGCTGAAGGATGGGTATGGATTGGATAAGAAGGCGCCATGAGAAAGAACTTCCTTCTTCTGAACTTCTTCCTCACCATCACTGTGGCTCTCATGGGTGGCTACATGCCAGGCTCTAGGCCACCCACCTTATTTACACTGTGGTATTTAATCCTTAGAGCAACCCACGGGGACAGTTCCTTTTACCTCCCCCTTCTTTCAAAGGAGAAACAAGCTCCAAGAGGTCCAGCCACTTGCCCAAGGTCACAGGAAAGTTCCAGAAGTGAACTTTGAAATCACAGCCCCTGCTCTTAGGTTGATTTATCATTTTCTTTCTTTTTTTTCACATTTTTAATTTTTTTTAATTGTTAACATTATTACGTATATCTCCATCCCCCATTGAATTTATCATTTTCAAAGAACTTTCAAAGGTGTTATCCCATCTGATCTTCCTGTACCCAGAGTTTCTCTATGTCTCACCAGCCTGTTGGCATAGATGAGTCACCCTACCGGTAAGAGGGCGAGTTTTACTTTCACCACCTCCCCTCCCCTGGCTCACCCTGGTCCTCTAGCCACCTGCCAAGTCTCGCCCCTCTGGTGGGAGTCCCCAGGGAGTGTCTACAGCCACTCTTTCTCCATACCCCCCATTAAGTTCAAGGCCCCACAAGGCCCCAGTCCTTCTACCCAGCTGTGGGCCCCCCTGGGGAGATTCCCTTCTCAGCCAGTGGCCTCAGGACACTGACCCAGGTCATGACCTCAGCTACCCTGTCATCACCCTCTGTGAGCCTCGACCTTCTTAGCTGGGCAGGGAGAGGAGTCAGTTCAGTTCCACACTCATTCCCTGAGCAGTGGCTGAATATAACAGTGAACCATGAGACTGAAGGAACGGGTGGATCAGGCCAGGCCCTGGATAAGACACACACATAAGCAATTACACCCCCAAAGCCCCGTGTGTGGGGAGGGAATGGGGGAGTAAAATGCCACAAGGCAGTCAAACTATTGTGGGAAGGGCTGTTCCTAGCTGGGGAGAGGCCCATATGGCAGCCATTCACAGAGACCTTAACGTAAGCCAGATCCCAAGCTCAGAGCATTAACCCATTTAACCCTCCCCCAAAGCCAATTGGGCAGGAACCAATATTGTTCAATGGTAGAGACAACAAAACTGAGGCGCAGAAAGATGAAGTCACTCACCCAAGGTGCACAGCTAGTAGTGATGGGATCTGGCAGAATTAGGTCTGAGGGTCCATGTTCTAAATTGCTGTCTTTACAGAAAGGAGGCCAGTAAATCTTGACGTTGAAATATCAACTCAGTCCTGATACTGCTAAACTCCATCTCTTCCTACATTATGCTTCTTGGGCTAGAATCACACATTGTCTCCCCATCTGCTATGTCAGCTGAGACAAGAATTCTGCAGCTCAAGTAAAGACCTGGGGATCATCTCCCAATTCACAGCAAAAAAAATTAAGTCAACAGTCAGAGCTGTTTCACTTGGGAGTTTTCCTCCTGTGGGAGTCTATCCCTTATTCCTCCTAGACGTCCCATAGGATGGTGTCTGGCTGATCAATAACAATCATACCCATGAGTTTCATTGAATATTGGCAAGCACTTTACATGCCTTGCCTCCCTTACCCTCTCGACCACATGTGGCAGATATGTGATCTCTGTTTTCCAGAAATGAGGACCAAAGCTCAAAGACAGGAAGTGGTGGCCCGTAATAAGTGACCAGCCCTTGAACCAGGTCTGGTGGTGCTAAAGCCTGTGCTCTTAACCATGAGTTTATTTTCTCAGTGGTTCTCAACCCAGGCTGCACATGTAAAATGCCTAGGATACTTTTTAAAAATACTTTGGCTAGGCCTAGCTGGTTTGGCTCAATGGGAGGAGTGTCGTCCCATGGAATGAAGGGTCCCAGGTTCAATTCTGATCAAAGGCACATACCTGATTGCAGGCTCGATCTCCAGTCCGGGCACGTGTGGGAGGCAATCAATTGATGTGTATCTCTCACATCGATGTTTCTCTCTGTGTCTTCCCCCCCCCCTTTCTCTCTCTAAAAATCAATGGAAAAATATCATTGAGTGAGGGTTAACAACAACAAAAAATACTTTGGCTATACCCACCCCAGACCAATTCAATGGGACGCTCTAGGATTGTACACAGCTTGGAGGTCTCTACTCTAGGAAATTCCTCCTCTTCCATCAAGAGCCTCTGTTTGACATGGAACTAAAGGGAGACTTGGATTGTGGTCCAGGAGAAATGAAGTTTACCAGATTCTTCTCCCCCTCACCTTCCCTGCCATCTCCTCCTTTTCTAGCTCACCAAGAACCAGCCTCTAATCTCCCTCTCAGTCTGACACCGTTGTGATTGGGGATAACATTTCTATGTGGCCCCCACCCCGAATGGTGTCTCACAAGCCTAGCACATACTAAGTGCTCAGGAAACATTTGGTGAATACATTTATAAAGAGACCTCTCCAGCCATTCTTTCCAGGCAGGTGAGACTGTATGGATCTATTTGTGAGTTTAAAGAACATGCACAGTGGGGCCAAGAGGTGCCCAGCCCAGGAGGTAGCATTACGTTCCCACCAGCAGCACATGAGGCGCCCCTTGCACCACCCCTTTCCCAGCAGTATGTATTAACTTGAAAAAAAGAAATTCTTTCTAATTTAATAGTTAGAAAACAATCTCGGTTTTGGTTTGAATTTACGTTTCTTAGACTACTGGTGAGGGTGAACATTTTTTTCATGTGCTTATTAGTCATTTGTATTGCTTCTGAGAATTGTCTGTTCCCAATTTACTAATTTACAACGAGAAATATAACTGCCAAAGGGACCGGATACACGTGTCCTCCAGCCAACCCACCAGCTCCCTATAGGCACACCCCAGGGGAAGCCAAATTCTAATCAGAACGGTGCTTGGTTAGCACAGAATGAAAGAAAAGGGAGGGGTTGGTCATGGGATTCCAGGGTTAACTGCATCAGGACAAGCTAGACCTACCGCTGGGATCATGATATCCTTGGCCAGCGAATCCTCCCTCTTTCTCTTTTCTCTGCCTCCCTGACTACCCAACTCTTCTTCAGATGGACACATTCCTTTTTAGAAATACTACATTCATTTAGGATTCCCTCCTGATTTGTATGCTTAATTGTTCAAGGCAATCTTTATTCCTCGCTCCTTTACCGCCTTGGACTGTCTTCCCATTTTGGAAGGATTTACAGAGTGTAGATGACATCTTCTGGGGTGTCTGCCTCCTTCACTCTCTTGGAATTGCCACATTCCATAAGTAAAAACAGTTCTAGGGGGTCTCCACAACACATTCGACATCTGGAATGTTGACTGACTTGTGCAGTTTTCAAGCCTTACCTTAGCCTCTCCCAGGGTTCTCTTGAACTCCATGAGGTTAAGATCCATCACCATGAGCATTTTGAGAGTGGAGAGGAAGGTTTGGATTGCTTAGTGCAAAGAAAAAGAACTAGAGGAACCAATAAGATTAGCTCTGGTATTGAACACTGTCCTGCTTTAGAGATTGAGAGGCATAGCAGAGCTACCTAATACATAGTCACAAACCCAAACCTGCAGCCAAAATGAGGAGACAAAGAAACAACTCCCAAATGAAAGAATGAGAGAATTCTGCAGAAGAAGAGAAATGAAATGGAAGTCAGAAATTTATCTGATATAGAGTTCAGAATAATGATGCTCAACAGCATAAGAAAAGATGTAGTAACTATGAAAACAGAAATAAAGAATGACATAACACAAATAAAGAACACGTTGGAAGGAATACACAGCAGATTAGTGCAAGTGGAGGACTGAATCAGTGAATTAGAAGATAGTACTGAAAAAAAAATCAATCAGAGAACCAAAATGAAAAATAAATAAATAAATAATCTAAAAATAGCTCTGGTTAGGTGTGGGGTCTGGGAGAGTGCCTGGAGCAGGAAGGACAGGAAAGATTTCATTCAAGGACCAGAGGAGAAAGAGGATTTTAGGTGGGCAAGGGCTGGGTATCTCTGGCCTGGAACATGCAGCTGCTCCTTTCCTGGTGGCCCTCAGTCCTTGGTCCTCTTTACTCCAGGCTTCCAGAGTGACCTTTCTAAACCATATCTGACCAAGTCACTCCCCTCCTTTAACCCTCCCTTGTCCCTACCACCCATGGGATAAAATTCAAGTTTCTAAAGACAGCCAGCATTCAAGGCCCAATAAACAACTTTTCCTTTCCAGGCCTGCTTCTCTTCCCATAAAGACTGTTGGATGTACCTGACTGTGCCGTGTGTGTTCACACCTCCAGGTCTTTGCTCAGGTAGGGCCTTCTGCCTGGGTTGCCCTTCCTGACTTGGCCCATTCCTCCTCATTCTTTAAAACCCTGCTCAAATGTCCACTCCTCCCTCCAGTCTTTCCTGGACCAGAGGAAACCCTTAATTGTAGCATTTTTTGAGGAAGAAAATGTGTAACTTTTCCAAGTCTGGCCCCTGAGAACTTTGACCTCAAATATCATGTCTGGTTTATCTGGGTGTCCTAATCTCCATCCAGAATGGTGCCACGTGCAATAGGGACTGGACAAACAATAAGGTCGCTATTATAGACTTGCTCCTGGGGAAGCACTGTGCAGAGAAGACCAGAGATCTGGACTCTGGGGCCTTGGCAAATGTTTATTCTCTCTAGATCTCGGTTCCCTTCTCTGTAGCAGGAGAGCACCGGGACATGAAAATCTGTGATGCTATTTATTAAGACTTACTCTGTATAGGCACTCTTCTAGAAATAAGCATAATGATTATATAAGGTATGTTAATATTTCTGGTAGCATGAAAATATAAAACAAAGTCCTTAAAGTTATTTGCAGTCTAGTTCTGGAACCAAGGAAGGGAAGACCAAGACCTTTTAGGGGGAGAGGTTTTAAATTGCAGGGGGTTCGACGGGGAGAGGTGTGTTTCATTGCAAGAATCATTGTGCCACTCTTGGCCCCAAGGAGGTGGTGTGATGAAGCGTGAGAAGCAGAGCTCAAATCCCAGCTCTGCAACCCTCCCGCTGTGTGACCTTTGACAAGTCACTTTACCTTTCTGAGTCTTACAGATTGGAGATGGTCTGCAGAGAGTTGCAGATGAAGACTCAGTTGGATCTAGGACTCCACAAACACTAGGAATCCTTTCCTTTTAATCCCAAGGAATATAAACGACAAGCCTCATTGTCCTCACCTGCCAAATGAGGGCTGCCAGGAGGGCTAATCAGAGGTAAGTGAGAGCATGGGTGCAAAAAACTGCGCTGGGACATTTCATAATGTTAGCTTTCCTCCCAGCCCGGCAGTGCAGCATACACCCCAGCTCCATCTTGAGCAGAAAGCTTAACACAAGGAATTCAGAGCTCTGGAGACAGCGAAGAAGGAAGCACAGTCAAGAAAAAGAGTCAGAGGAAGGCTCTGGAACACGTGATGATGGCCTCTCCCATCAGAAAATGCTCTTAAACAAACAGCAAGTTTCCTCCATTAATAAGGCCTGTGGAATGCAGATGCGATTTTTTTTCCTCCTCCTTTTTTTGCTGATTAAGTTCCCCCAAAACCCCCTTAAGAATTTTAATAAGAAATGCAAAAATCAACAAAAGTCCAGCAAACCCTTTCCTGTTATTAAATAAAGGGAAAGTAAATATTGCAAATTGGACATATTTCATAAGAGGATGTTTTGTTTGGGCGAAAAAAAATGAGAAAGTAAAGAAAAAGCTATTTGCTTTCTGGCAGCAAATACATGTCTTTGCTGAATTTTGGTTTCAAATTTGATGACTAGGGCATTATTCCTGGTTTGTCTGGAATTCAGACCTTTTGACATCTGAGGTGGATGTACCCAGGCAAGCAGGAAAGCCAGGTTTGAGCCATGTCAGCCTATTCTCCCCTCTAGTGAGCAAACCAAAGATTTCTTCGGACACCCAGGATTTATGATCTTGAGCTCAGTGTTGGGGACTTGTGGGGGTCACACACAAGACAAAAGCAACTTCGAACAAAGAAGATTTTTATGAAGGA
Organism: Lasiurus cinereus; assembly: GCA_011751065.1. NCBI lineage: Eukaryota > Metazoa > Chordata > Mammalia > Chiroptera > Vespertilionidae > Lasiurus > Lasiurus cinereus. Next base: position 6,638,274 of record JAAGEH010000125.1, read on the forward strand.
GAAAGAGCAAAAGAGGGGGGGGAGGGAGAAAGTTCTCTGAACCTCCTTTTTAAGATAATATATGAGATCATAAAATATACTATATTAATGCAACACAGAGGCCCTATAGTTTGGCAGACCTTAAATCCTACTTCTGTCACGTCTTAGGTGGGTAATCTTGGGTAAATTATTTACCTTCCTGACTCACTTTCTCACCTTCAGAATGGGAAGAATCAGCCGAAACCGGTTTGGCTCAGTAGATAGAGCGTCAGCCTGTGGACTGAGAGGTCCCAGGTTCAATTCTAGTCAAGGAAATGTACCTTGGTTGTGGGCACATTCCCAGTAGGGGGCGTGCAGGAGGCAGCTGATCGATGTCTCTCTCATCAATGTTTCTAACTCTCTATCCCTCTCTGTAAAATATCAATAAAATATATTTTTTTTAAAAATGGGGAGAATCAATGTACGTGCTGAAAGAGCTGTCATGAGCAATAAATGAGTGGGAAAACGAGCTCACACAAGGCAAGCACTAAGGTATGTGTCCCATATTCTTTGTGTAGTGTGATCAATGTAAAGGAAGAGAAAAAGCAGTAAGGCTCTATTTCTATTTCTTTGTGGTGATTAACAGTTTGCAAAGAACTTTAGCACTCATGACTTGAAATGCTTGTCACCTCAGCCAGAGGAGATGGGCAAAGTAGGAATTGCCCTTAGTTTCCAGTTGGAGCACCTGATGCTAGAAAGTAGGTGTGGCCATTCAAGGACACACTACATGTTCTTATGTGACCATGAGTTCAGGGAAAATGATGAAAGGAAAGGGAGGGAGGAAGAGAAGCAGAGGGTGTGGCCACACCCAGCCATGTTGCCCCCACAGAGGAGTATATCTTCCTCAAGCCCCTATACCTCCTCCTGGTCCTGTCTGTCTTGGGGTTCCCACGGTCTCTCCCAGGTGGGGGGACCTTTTGTGGGATGCCAGGAGTTGGATCCCATCAGCCACATTCCCTTAACAACAGAGTCTAGGCCTGTGCTTCCCAGTGCTGAAATCTGTGTTCCTCTCATGCCATCCAAGAGTACTGGCAAACCCCATCTTCATATCAAAAAATTATTTGGATTTTTGTACTTTTCTATCTCTGTATTTATTTTTTTGCACAAATTATCTTGTGCAGAAATTAAGACAGATGAAGAAATAAACAAGTAATTTAACAGTCATCTATATTCCCACTCCCATATTAGCTTCTAGGGTTTGTTTGTTTTTTGTTTTTGTTTTAAGAAATCAAACATAAGCCTTGGCCAAGTAGCTCAGTTGGTTGGAACATCGGCCCAATATGCTAAGGTTGTAGGTCCAATCCCCAGTCAGAGCACATACAAGAATCAACCAATGAGAGCATAAATAAGTGGACCAGCAAATCAATCTCCCCCTCTCTCCCTCTTTCTGTCAAGTCAACAAAAAAGAAACAAACCATAAAGCTACAAGTCCCACAGATTTCCTGTCAATTTAGGTTTAACTTTCCTATACATATTCAGTATTTTACATTGTTTTGTGTGTATTTTAATTTATGTAAATGGTACATAGGATTCATATTGTTCTGAATGATGTTTCACCATTATGTTTTTTTAATCTATCCATGTTGTTATGTATATAAGAGAGCTAGTTTATTCCTTTTAATTTAAGCTGCATAATAGTCCACTCTATGAACCATTTATAACGTATTTTATATGTTCATTCCGTTAGGGTGGTCATTTAAGATGTCTCTAAACCCACCCACCCCCCTTTTTCTTTTATTACAAACCACCATTCTTTGATTTTAAAACTCTGTGTGTGTCTCTGGGTACCCACATTTCTCTTGGAAATTTACACAGAAGTCAAATGTATTTTATTGTTAGTCGTCGGGCCGAAGTAGGCGTACCTGAGATCCAACCCCCCTCTGATGCCTACTCCCTGTGTGATCCAGGGCGACTCGTTTCACCTCTCTAAATCTGCTTTCTTACCCGTAAAATGCGTGTGCTGATCCCTAACGCACTGGATGATGAGAGAATTAATTGAGGCCATTTCTAAAAATCACCCGGAATCCTGCAAATGGTAAGAGTCCGGTTGCTCTCCTCCTCCACGCGACCGGTTTTCCTAGCAGCCACAGCAGGATCTACAGGCAACGCCCAACCCTTGGCCAAGGGGACCCTGGGCCCAGCCGAGCAGCGAGCCCAGGGCTTGCCCAGCCCACCTCTTACCGCGTGGCGTCAGCTCTTTCCCCTGCCTGGTCTGGTGTCAGCTCCCTAAAGCACTGAGCAAATGTCCCCCCCTCTGCACCGCAGTTTCCTCGCCTGTAAAAGTGGGATGACAGCACCAATTTGAAAGGCTGTCCTGAGATTTAAATACTAGATAATGTCCGCAGGGTACTTGTCAGAACTGCCTGGCCTTTCCTGCTCACTCTGAACCCTTTCTCCTTCAAAGCTGTGCAATTATTATCTGAGGTTCGCCGGCAAGGTCAAGCTGAATTACATCCCTAATGTGATTTTGGTTTCACGATCCCTGCATTTCACGTTCCCTGCATTTCACCATCCCTGCATTTCACGTT
>JAAGEH010000125.1:6640829-6837369 GCA_011751065.1 Lasiurus cinereus
CCTGCATTTCACGTTCCCTGCATTTCACCATCCCTGCATTTCACGTTGCATATGCTGCGAGTCAACGCGCGCGGGAGCTGTGCACGGTCCCGGGGTTTGTTTTCCCCGCCGCAGTGTCTGCAGAGAGAGAGGCGCCTGTGGTTTAAATTTGCTAAGATATCTCCATCTAGTGGACTCGCTGAAATGTTGCAGGGTTCGGCCCCACCGGGGGGGAAAACAATGGGTGACACTGGGGCCGCCCTGCCCAGCTCAGAAACGCCGCTGGCTCCCCATTGTCTACGGTGCAAAGTCCAAAGGCCGAGCCTGGAATTCGGGCGCGCGCCGAACGCGGCCCCGCCCTGCCTATCGGATCTTATCTTCAGCTTCGACCTCCAGCTCCGCCGGCCCAGCGCCAGGCCCAGCCCCTCCCGCTCCGGAACCTCAAAGTCCACGCTCGGCCTGGCACATGGACCCGCCGTGTGCCCCAGACCCCACCTACCCTGCCCTCTTCACTTTCCCAAGGCTAACCCTCCTTCCAGGCTCAGTTCAAAGGCCATCTCTTCCGGGAAGCTTCCTGGGTCTTTCACGCCATCCCAGTCTTTCCCTGACCTCCTCCAACACTTGCGTCATTTTTGCATTTCCATATTGAAAGCTGTGTTTTGACAACGCACTGCTCTCTCACATCCAAACGTGATGGGTCAAAATAAACGCAAGCCCCATGGTCCCTGGATCTAGATCCTCATCTGGCCTCCACGACTTACTAGCTCTGAGAACTTGGGTGAGGGAGGGAATCTCAACTGAAACAGAATAGTCGTGAGAACACCTAGCCCACAAGGCTGTGGTGATAACTAAGATAGGATGCAAAACGGCTAATATATATATATAGTCAATTCTCATTATTGGTGGATTCTGCATTTGCAAATTCACCTACTGGCTAAATTTTATTTGTAAAGCCAAAATCAATACTGATAGAGCTTGGTCATTCACAGACATGCAGGCATAGAGTGGAGAAAAATGTGTTGTTGTTTTTCCAGAATGCACATTCTCAGCTGCAGTAAACAGACGATAGTCTTCTTGTTTCAGCTCTCATTCCATAAATGTGTTTTTTACCAGTCTCTTTAGTACCACGTTTTGCGCAATTTTTTTTTTTACTTAAAATTTTTTTTATTGATTTTAGAGAGAAAGGGAAAAGGAGAGATAGAAACATCAATGATGAGATAGAATCATTGATCAGCTGCCTCCTGCACACACCACGCTGGGGATTGAGCCTGAAACCGGAGCATGTGCCCTGACCAGGAAGCAAAATGTGACCTCCTGGTTCATTGGTCGATGTTCAACTACTGAGCCACGATGGCCGGGCTTTCGCATGTTTTTTAATCCTCACCCAAGAATATGTTTATTAATTCCGGAGAGAGAAAGTGGGAGAAACATCAATGGTTGCCTCCCCTATGCTGAATCAAACCCACAGCCTTTTGGTGTCCGGGAGGATGCTCCAACCAACTGAGCCTCCCAGCCACGGCCATTTTTCAAATTTTTATGCTTTCTGGTGATTCTGCTGTTTCAATGGACCCCAAGCAGAGTGCTGAAGTGCTGTCTAGTGTTCCTAAGCCAAGAAGGCTGTGATGTGTGTTAGATGAGCTTCCTCAGGCAGGCATTATAGTGTTATTGGCCCTGGGTTTAATGTTAATGAACCAACAATCGATATTAAATGAAGTATTTTTAAAATAGGAACACAAGACAAGGTTATGTATTGAATGGTTGATGAAAATGTGGCAGGAGACTGGCAGGAATCTATCCCTATATTTTCCCCTAGGAAGAATACTTCAGTGTTCACTAATTCAGTGTTTACAGTGACTATAGAACTACTGGAATAATGAGAATTTTATATATATATACCTTTGTAATTCTCATAATGTATACATAATCCTCTATGTATATAGGTGTATAATAAAATTTTAAAGCTAAAGATACATACTGAAATATTCTGACTGAAATTATGATGTCTGGGATCACTTTAAATGCTACAGCAGTGGGATAAAGGTGTGTGTATGGATAGTGTAAAAGAAACAAGATACCAAAGGCTGAGGATTATGGAAGTGATGTTTTATTAGATAATCCTCTGTACTTTGTTTGAAAAGACCATAATAAAAAACTTAAAATACACTTTGAGAGAAAATCTTGGGAGAAGAATATCTTATTCAGTAACTTCTACGCTGGACCCTCTGTGGGGAAAGGGCTCCAGATGACACTACCTGAGATTCCCATTATGGGGAAATCCCAGAGTGTAGAGACCACACTGAGCCCCCAAAGATGGCTGTAGTCTCAGCAACCCCCTAACTTGCTTGGCTACCTCTGGCAACTCATGGTGCCTCTGAACCTTTTTTCTTTTCAATTAAATAAGGAAGTTGAACTGGACAACTTATGAGTTACTTTTCATTGTTAAAACCCTCTAATTCTAAAACAAATATCTCCTAAATTGGCATGTTCTGGCGCAATATTACAGCCTCTCCACAAGCTCTTTTCGTCCCTGACCAATCCATCCCAATAACACTCTTCTCTGAATCTTGCTGAAGTTCTTTTTTGCAACATCCCAACAGGAAGCTATTCTGATTTTGGTCTATCTAAAGTCTGAACTGCTTAGCTGAGTACTTAAGGCACATGGTGTCTTGCTAGAAAGAGCTCACAATCCAGTTAAGGAAGACCAGGAAACAGGGATCACAGAGGAAAGTCACCCACGCCAGCCTGTGGAGGCTAGAGGAAGTCTCCTGGAGGAAGAGATATCTGAACTGAGATCTAAAGGGTGACCAGGAATTACTGCTGCAAACAGTGGGGAAGGATGTTCCCTGCAGAGGCACAGTGTGTTCCAAGGCCTGGAGACAAGAAAGTTGGGAAAGGTCCAAATTTTCAAAGACGGTCACAACTCGCCTCATCCTCCCTGTTAACTACCCATCTGCCCATCATGTGCGGTGTGTGCGCTAGGGACCCTGGGATTCCTATTTGGGGAGGTATATATTGAACTCTCTATTAGGCCTCCTTAAAGCAGAACCAGGTCAAGCCCATGGACTCGGGGGCTACAGGGCGGTGAAGAATTCCGGGTAAAGAGGGGAGGAGGGGGGGATGGGAGACATCTGCAATACTGTCCACAATAATAGATATAATAATAAATAAATAAAATAACCAGGTCAGGAGAAACCTTTACACTTCACAACGCGCTTTTATTTCTCTCATCTAAGTCGCTCATTCCCGACACCAGCGAGGGAGAAGGTGGGGATCGGAATGCAGGTCTGATGCCTGGTGCGTTGTCCTTGCGCTGCACACAGGGCAGCCGGCGCACGGCGGCTTGGGGGCGGGTGCCTGCGAGAGGGCGCTTCCTTACCCGCTGCGGGCGGCCCTGAGAAAGCCGGGACCAGGGCGGGGTCCAGCAATAGGTCCGGTGGGCTCAGGCGCCCCATCGCCCAAGTCTTCAGACCGGGACCCCGCTAGCTGCCAGCAGCGTGACATTGAACAAGTGACTTCGGATCTCATCTGTAAATCGGGTCCTGCGGGATTGTTGTGAGAATTAAACGAGAACAGTAACCGCATAACACGGGAGGACAGGAGAGGGCATGCTGCCCCCGCTCCCCTCTTCACCAGGGGCCAGCGGTGCGCACAGAACGCCGCCGCCCGGCCCCGCTCCCCGCTTTCCGGCTGCACGCACGCGCACCCAGCGAAGGCTCGGCGGACGCGCCACGGTCTCTGCGGCTGCGCACTCGTCCAGTTTTGCGGCTGCACTGCTTGACGGCAGAGGTGTCCGCCTCCCCTCCCCCTCCCCCCTCGTCCCCCCCATCCCCGGCCGGCGTTGTCGGGGTAACGGCGAGCGCGTGGGGTGGACGAAGGTAAGGCGCCAGGCCTGGGGCGGGAGGCGCGCCGGGTCGCTGAGCGCGGTGGGCCCAGCCCGCGGCGCCGGAGCGGGGTCTCACGGCGGCAGGAGACAGCCACTCCGAGAGCCTCGCGGGCCAGAGGGAAGCGTCCAGAGCCTTTCCCTGGCGGCCACAGCCAGCCTGGGCCGGGAGGAGGAGCTGGGCTGCCGGGATGAGCTCCTCTCCTCCTCGTGCACTTCTCACTCCTCTTCGTTCTTTCTGGAAATGTGGATGTCGAGGTGCATCTGACCCCTCTCTGCACGGGAGGAACCTCGGCCGCTAGTGGGGTTGCTGGGGTGGGGGTGGGGGGCACCGCAGGAAACCAGCAAAGGGATAAGTTAAGATACAGTTAGGACTTGGTTGGGCCCTTCACACTTCCTGGCTTGTGAGCCGTCGTTGGTTGCAGTTGCATCTGCCTTCTGGCTGCCCCTTCCCCCTGGTAGCCCAGCACGGTGCGCCTTCGCACAATTACCTGTTTAATAAATAATCTTCTCCACCGCCTTCAAAGGGTTATTGTTTGTTTATGTGTCTTAGTCTTAGGTTCTAACTTGAAAGCTCCCCGGAGGCAGGATTGTTTACCTCGTCCCTTTTATCCCTGCCTCCCTGAGCCCCGAGGTGAGCAGTTGGAGTTCAAACGTTTTTTGTAATTGAGGGAAGATGAACCTTGCAGGGTGGGAGGTTTTAACCAGGCTGCTGGACCCAGCGAGTTGGAAGATGAAATGTAGTTTTGGTTTTGCTTTGTTTTGTTTGGAAGGAACCTTTATTGAACACCTAAACGGTGTTAGCTTATCTGCTCAAGGGAAGAATAAAGAACAAGCCCCGCTTTTAATAGAAAAGTAAATATATTTAGCACTTCGGGCGTCTGGAATCAGGTATGCCTTGGTTTGGGGAAGGAAAAGTAACCACCTCTTACATTGCATTCAGCCCTTCTGCATCCCTTTCCTTATCTGTACAATAGGGAATAGGGGCTGTTGGGATTAAACGCGTGTGAATAGGCCATCCAGTAAGCAGTGGTTGGCAACTTGGGCTACAGGTTGAAATCACCAGAGACCCACCCCAGAATTTCTGATGTAATTGCAACTAAGGCCTAGGCATTAGGAGTTTTAATTTACCGCCAGTGATTCTAAGAACAGCTAAGCTTGAGAGCCACTATTATATGGCAACCCAGGTGAATGCTGTTTATTACTTTTCATATGTCATAACCTACACAGTCTCCAAGTCTAAACCAACGAACCCTCACATCCCAAACTCCTTGACAACTGACCCAGTCCTTCCTGTACATCTTTGTGTGCTTCAGACATGAGTCTTCTTCCAGGCCAGTCTCCCTGCTTTTCAAACCTCACATCTTCCCTAACAATGGGGCTTTGGACAATGCCTTGCTCCCCCTAAGCCTGGGTTTCTGTGTCTGTGAAATCAGGATAGTAGTACCCACCTGTGTAACATAGCATTGTACCTACGATGATAGTTACCTCTTCCAATTTTATTCACCTCACACATCTTACATCATACTGTTCAGTCATGGCACTAAAGAAACATTTTCGAAATGCCTATTGCAGATTTTGAGAATAGCAAATTCAATCCTTTCTCCCCTTCTTTGCCTTCCAAGGTCAGCACAAAGTAATTCTTCCACAAAACTATGAAGCTAGAGATCATCTTGTCTTATTGAATTTTTAAAAGAACAGCTTTCTTGAGAGAGCATTCACATACCATAAAATTCACCTTTGGGAAATGTACAACTCAGTGATTTTATTTGCAGAGTTATGCAGCCAACACTGCAATCTAAACATTTTTATCACTCTCAAAATAAAATCTATACCTATTAGCAGTCACTCTAACATTTATCCCTTCCCCCAGCACCTGCAATTGCTAACCTAATTTGTGTCTCTATGGATTGCTTATTCTGGACATTTCATATTAATGGTTTCATACATATGGTATGTGGTCTTTTGTAACTGGCTTCTTTTACTTAGCATAATGGTTTCTTGGTTCATCATGCACATTGTAGCATATATCAGTACTTTGTTCTTTTATTATTGACTAGTGGCCTGGTGCACAAAATTCGTGCAAGGAGGGTGGGGGTTGTCCCTCAGCCTAGCCTGTACCCTCTCCAATCTGGGACCCCTCAGAAAATATCTGACTGCCAGTTTAGGCCTGATCCCACAGGGACCACTGGCAAATTGATGGAACGGCAGAATGACTGGTCGCTATGGCTTGCACTGACCACCAAGAGGCAGACACTCAATGCAGGAGCTTCTCCCTGGTGGTCAGTGTGCTCCCACAGGGGGAGCCCCTCCCACCTCCGTGGCAGCATTAAGAATGTCTGACTGTCAGGTTAGGCCTGCTCCACCTGGGCCTAAGCCATCAGTTGGACATCCCTCAAGGGCTCCTGGACTGTGAGAGGGCTCAGGCTGGGCTGAGGGACCCCTCCCCCCAACTCCCTGAGTGCACAAATTTTGTGCACTGGGCCTCTAGTCAATGATAAGAGAGAATCATTGACTGGCTGTCTCCTACAACTGGGGATCGAGGACTGTAACCTAGGCATGTGCCCTGACTGGGAATCAAACCATGATCTTCTGGTTCATAGATCAATGATCAACCACTGAGCCACACTGGCCTGGCAAAAGTTCTTGCCATCAAGGGTCATACCTCATTATTGCTTATTTAGAGTACATTTGCCATCAGAAAGAGGGAAATCCTAAACAAACCAGACAAATGAAAATATAACTTTTCATTTCACTTAGTTTGAGAAGATTTAAATTGGAAGTCCTTGAAGTTAGCCATTAAGTATTTTCTTTCAAAAAAAAATCCAAATGTAATATATACAAGTCAAATATTAACCAGAGGTTAAATTATAAAAGTGAAAGTCTCATAAAAGTCTGAATTGCTCCTGGAAATCCCTAGAAATTTTCTCACTAGAGATCAATGTCCTGCCTTAGAAAAGCTAATACAGTATTGCTTAAGCTTTAAAATAAATTTCTATTTCTATAGTTGCATACCAAAGAGTTGACATAGGTTGAGGAATATGTCAGCAAGTGAAAATCTAGTTAAGATACCCTTGGAAGAAAATCTCTTAAATGCCCATTAACATGTAGTATACATAGTTTTGTTATGAATGCTGTAGTGTGTGTGTGTGTGTGTGTGTGTATATACTATGTGTACAGTCATGCTCAGTATGTGATCACATTAAAGGATCTTACTTAGAAATTATTCTAGCATTTTGCTGCTTAGAGTACTTGGGCAGTTCTATGAAAGTTCTGATTTGCTGACCTTATTTTTTACCGTTATCTTTGTAACTGAATTACCAATTTCTCCTACTTCCTTGATCTATGTTTTTCTTTGTCCTCATTTTATTCCTCAACTTCTTTGAGAAGGTGGATAAAGACATCATACATTGGACAAAGCTTTTAATTTTTTATTTTATTTTTTAATGCTCATGAGTCCTTAAGACCACTCACCTTGCTTTCTCAGCTTTGACCACTTTCATTGGCTGTGTCAGACTTGGTTACATCCCCTGCCCAGTGGGATGTTGATTTTGAATGGAGGAGGCACGTAAATAATTAGTCCTACTTCTTTCTTTGTGAGGGTTTGGAGCCATGTACTTCACACATGTGTAAAAGGGCTCCACTGTATCTTCAAGCAGCAGACACACTCTCAGCTTAAATCTAGTCTAGACCCAGGACTGAGGGAGCAGCAGATTCAAGTCTTCTGTCTCATTCTAGGGTGTCTGCTCATCACTTGGGGTAGCTGGCACTGTTTACATTTTTCCCCCCTTGCGTATGGTTGAGTTTTCCTAAGTTAAATGTATCTACCATGGCTCTATGTTTTTATCGCACAATACACTCAACTCCACTTCCTTCCTTTAGCCATTACTGAATTGTAGCCTGTTAGATGCTTGTTTTGTCTCAGATTGAGTGTAAGGCCTGGAAGGGAGAGGTACTGACTTCAGCTTCCTTTACTCGCTCCTACTGCTGAGTGCACAGTGAGTAATCCCACAATTCTTTGTAACCCTTTAGTTTCTAACCTTGAGAAACAGTGAGCCTTCAGACAAGGAGGGACAGATGCTACCTGTGCTTACAGCAGAACCTGGAGCAAAGAGCATGGGCTTTGCAGTTCAACCAACCTGGGATGGTCTAGTGCCCAACTCTGGAGCCTTTTATATAATACTAAAGACCCAATGCATGAAATTTGTGCAAGGTGCTCAGCCCTCGCAGCCCCGGCTTTGTCCAGAAGGTCGTCTGGAAGGATGTCCAGAAGGTCGTTCCGCTGTTCGGTCTAATTAGCATCTTAGCTCTTTATTATATAGGACTAGTGCACCTTGAAAGGAACTGAAGGCACGAAGCTGTGGTAGGCACAGGGACCCATCCTCCGCACACCCGCCCAGCTCCCCCTCCACACCCCTGGTCCTCTGTCTGCCAGCAACCCTGCTCCCATGTACTGAAGGCACTGGCCCTGCTCGCACCTGTTGATGACACGGAGTAATTAGGGCTGGCGCCAGCAGCAGATGCAGCAGATGCAAGCAGGGCTGGTGCTATCAGCAGGTGTAAGCAGTGGCTCCAGCACTGGCTGTAGGTGTGAATGGGGCCTGTGCCACAGCAGGTGCAAGAGCCGGGCAGGACCACAGCGTGTGGGAACAAAGAATTTTCAGTAACCACCAGAGGGCTCACCCTGATGACAGCAACTGGTGCCCCGCCTTGGTCTGGTGCCCCTGCTCACCTGCTTCACCATCCTGCCACGGCCCATGCCTGCCATGTTTCACATGTTTCCCTGATGGTCAGTACACATCATAGCAACCAATTTTTCAGGTCTGCCACTTGGTCTGTTTGGATATTATGGTTTTATATATAGAGATCTTGAACCTGAATCCATTTCCTCATCTATATAATGATGTTGGTAGTCCTCATTCCGTAATATTAATCATAGCAAATACACACATAGTGTTCACTGTGAACTGGGTACTCTTCTGAGCATTTTATGGGTCTTAACTGTAACATAGAGGGTTGTTTTTCATTCTTATTTTGCAGATGAGTAAACCAAGGCAAAGAGAGATTCAGTAACCTTTGCCCACAGTCGCACAACTAGGAAGTAGCGAAACAATTCCATTCCAATTGGAGGTACATAATGGACCCTTAATTGGGAATTACTGCTGTCATTTTTATTTATCAATTTACCTTAAAAATTGGAAGATGATTGCTTGGCTGGTGTGGGTCAGTGGTTGAGCATTGACCTATGAACCAGGAGGTCACAGTTTGATTTCAGGTCAGAGCACATGTCTGGGTTTCAGGCTTAATCCCCGGGGTGGGGGTGTTTAGGGGGCAGCCAATGAATGATTCTCTCTCATCATTGATGTTTCTATCATTTTCTCCCTCTCCCTTCCTCTCTGAAATCAATACACTTTTTTTTTTTAATTGGAAGATGATTGACATAATGTTTGGAATATATTTTAAGACCCCCCCCCCCTTTTTTTTTTTAAATGAAGTGCTCACTAAATTTAATTCTTTGAGAACAGGGTCTTTTGGTTTTATCTTTATATCCCCAGCACCTCTGATATTAGGAGCCCCTGATAGGTACTCCATAAAAGTCCATTGGCTGAGTGAAAGAATGGGAGTAATCCTAATAGGCAGTAATCCTATTGTGCTGGGTTTATTTTTTAATAAATCTTTATTGTTCAATTTATTACAGATGTTCCTCTCCTCACTCCATAGCTCCCCTCCACCTGATTCCCCACCCCTTACCCCATGCCCTTGCCTCCCCACCCGCCACTGTCCTCATCCATAGGTATAAGATTTTTGTCCAATCTCTTCCCGTACCCTCACACTCCCTTCCCCCCGAGAATTATCAGTTCATTCCCTTTCTATACCCCTAATTCTATTCTATTCACCAGTTTATTCTATTCATCGGATTTTTTATTCACTTGTTGATAGGTATGTATTTGTTATCACTTTGTTCTTCATAATTTTTATCTTTACCTTTTTCTTCTTCTTCATCTTCTTAAAGAATACCCTTCAGCATTTCATATAATCCTGGTTTGGTGGTCATGAAACCCTTTAGCTTTTTCTTGTCTGTGAAGCTCTTTATCTGACCTTCAATTCTGAATGATAGCTTTGCTGGGTAGAGCACTCTTGGTTGTAGGTTCTTGCTATTCATCACTTTGAACATTTCCTGCCACTCCCTTCTGGCCTGCATAGTTTCTGTTGAGAAATCAGCTGACAGTTGTATGGGTACTCCCTTGTAGGTAACTGCAGTGGTACCTCGAGATACGAGTTTAATTTGTTCCGTAACCTTGAGGCGTGGGAAACTATGAGACGCTCGAGTTGTGGTAAACTGGTGGGTCGTGTCCAGCCGGCCGATCCTCGAGATTACTCCTATCTCAAATGTTGCTCATATTTCAAAGCAAAAATCGCTCGCTCGCTCGATGGCTCGTATCTCAAAAATCTCGTATGTTAGGGCACTCGTATCTCGAGGTACCACTGTAATTGTTTTTGTCTTGCTGCTTTCAAGATTCACTCTTTGTCTTTTGCCCTTGGCATTTTAATTATGATGTGTCATGGTATGGTCCTCTTTGGATTCCTTTTGTTTGGGGTTCTGTGCGCTTCCTGGACTTGTAAGTCTATTTCTTTCACCAGGTAGGGAAAGTTTTCAGTCATTATTTCTTCAAATAGGTTTTCAGTATCTTGCTCTCTCTCTTCTGGCACCCCCACAATTCTGATGTTGGTACACTTGAAGTTGTCCCAGAGGCTCCTTACACTGTCTTCACATTTTCGGACTCTTTTTTCTTTTTGTTTTTTCTGGTTGGGTGTTTTTTGCTTCCTCATATTTCAGATCTTTGTTTTGATTCTTGGGGTTCTCTAGTCTGCTGTTGGATTTCTGTATATTATTCTTTATTTCAGACAGTGCATGCTTAATTTCTAACTGGTCCTTTTCTGCTTTTTTGGCATTCTCATTAAGATCCTTAAAGGTCTCACTAAGTTTCTCAGAGGTCTCATTAAGTTTCTCGGTAGTTTTTAGAAGATTTTTGAGTAATCTTATAAATGTAGTTTTGAACTCTATGTTCAATAGTTTGCTTTCCTCCATTGATTTCATTTGTGACATGTTTATCTCCGCATTTTGGCTGCCTCCCTGTGTTGATGGAGTGGCTTTGTGTCCTCGTTGTCCTTTATGGCCCAGTAGCTCTGCCTCCCCAATCACCTGTGGTGGACACTCTTGGTGTACCCCTTTGTGTGCTGGGTACATAGTCTTTTGTAGTTAAGCCTTGATTGTTATTGATACATTGGGAGGAATTGACCTCCAGGACAATTGACTGTGAGGATTAGCTGTGTCTATAATGGAAGAATTGCTGTGCTGGAGACACCCCTATGGGGTGGGACTTGCTTCAATGGGGCTTTGGTGCTCACCCAGTCTGCCTCTTGGGTGTGTCACTTATGTATGTGAGGAGTTGAAATCTGGTGTTGTGTCACACTGACCTCTAGGTACACTGGTTACTAGATCTCCAAGGAGGTGCAAGTCAGCTAGTGTCTGAGGCCACACAGCAGGAGCTACAGGGAGATCTGCAGATTCCTCCTCTTTGCTTGGAGTTTGGAAGTTTTGGAGTTGTCTGACCTGATTGCAATTTGTTAGATAAGCTGTGAGAGGGCAGGCCATTCATATGCAAAAACCGCTGAGCACAGCTGGGTGAGGTCTCAGGGAGTCACTAGGCTAGGGTGTAGCAGATAGCAGTGGCTGCCAGTCAGCCCTCTCTGCCGCATTCTGTTCCATTTCCCATGTCCAGCGCCCCAGTGCAGTAAACAATGATTCCTGTGCACACACCTCTGTGAGAAGGCCATCCTCCCTTTCTGAACCAATGGCAAACAGTCCAGTTTCTCCCTGTATGAGTCTGGGTCCCCAGAATCTCGCCAGAAACTGGAGTTCAGAGAGTCGGGAACTTGTAACTCCCCCCAAATTGAAAAAAAAAAGCACAGGCCAGCCCAATTCACACTCGTCTCTCCATACCTTTGCCTTTCTGAGCCTCTGCACGTCCTACCAGGTCTCAATGCACTTTTTTCTTTCCTTCTGGTTGTAGAACTTCCACTCTGCCAGCTTTCCTGTGGTTCTGGGGGATGGTCATTTTGTCCTTTAATTGTATTTTTTGATGTGGTTATGAGAGGCAGCATGTATAGGTGTATACCTTATACCGCCATCTTGGTTCTCTGTGCTGGCTTGTAGGAGACTTTTGCATAGCATTGTGACTTTTTGGGCATATCACTAGGCCTCAGTCTTGTCAGCTGTAGTTAGAAATAATGCCACTGGCTTCTTGGGCATTTTTGTAGGAATTAATTAGGACATTCTATATGAATGAGATTTGTACTGCTTTTACAAAATATTCTTGTGACTCTGTATCTTTTAGTTCACTGCTTTGTAAATATTTTACATTTCCCGTAGACCTGGGTTTTCTGAGCCTAGGTATAAGTGTACTCACATTTTTTTAAATCAGTGTAGTTATTGATTGACTGTTTCTTTCTCTTTGTTGTATTCTTTAAAGAACAGTTACACTTGAAAAATGGCGGAAGCCTTTTTCCATGCCCCAAAGAGGAAAAGAAGAGTGTACGAGAATTATGAGTCTCCATTTCCGATCCCTTTTGGTCAGAAAGACTTCAAAATATTCCGTGCTGAAATGATAAACAACAATGTAATTGTGAGGAACGCAGAAGATATTGAGCAGCTGTATGGGAAAGTAAGTACAAGGGGCCCTGGCACAGCTACTTCCTGACAACCTGGAGTCAGCTATCCTTCCTCCTTCTCTCCATCCACTCCCAAAACCAACCATAAATGACCCATATTCTTTTCTTGCTATGTAGACTCCTGTAGGAACACTACAGTTTGACTCATGTGCCCTAAAAGCATATATTATGAGGATAACTGCCCCACCCTGGAACCCACATTTCAGCAATGAAGTAGGGTCAGTAACATTGACCCTTCTTACCTTTCAGTTATAAAAAGCAATGCATATTCATTGTGTTAAAAAAAAAAATTCATGCCCTAACTGATTAGGCTTAGTGGATAGAGCGTCAGCCTGCGGACTGAAGGGTCCCAGGTTTGATTCCAGTCAAGGGCATGTACCTTGGTTGTGGGCACATCCCCAGTAGGGGGCATGCAGGAGGCAGCTGAATCAATGTTTCTCATCGATGTTTCTAACTCTCTATCCCTCTTCCTCTCTCTTCCTCTCTATAAAAAATCAATAAAATATATTTTTTAAAAATTTCAAGCAGTTTATAGAAATTAAATTAATGGGAAAAAAGTTAAAATCCCCCACTTATTCCCATTCCATTCCCAGAGATAACCAGAGTGGCATATTGTCCTGGCTCATGGACAGATCACATGAGGCTTCAACATGTATTCTGGTTCCGCATCTGCTCTTTCCAGTTGGGGACCTCTTCTTAGATGAGGACAAGTTGTATAGTTTTTGCTGATTTCTGTTGATGATAGGTTAGGGTTGAGATTGGTAACTTGCTCCCCTCCCTGCCTCTCATAGCCAGTTCATCAATGGGCCACTTTTTTTTTTAAAATATATTTTATTGGTTTTTTTTTACAGAGAGGAAGGGAGAAGGATAGAGAGTTAGAAACATCGATGAGAGAGAGAGACATCGATCAGCCGCCTCCTGCACGCCCCCTACTGGGGATGTGCCCGCAACCAGGATACATGCCCTTGACCACAATCAAACCTGGAACCTTTCAGTCCGTAGGCCAACACTCTATCCACTGAGCCAAACCGGTTTCGGCAGTGGGCCACTTTTTAAACAGCTTTATTGAGTTATAATATACAGCCATAAAATTCACCCATTGTAAGTGTACAATTCAGTGATTGTAAGAAATTCATAGAGTTGCGCAACCACCACCACAATCCCATTTTAGAGCCTTCCCATCCGCACAGAAAGTTCCTTCATGCCCATCACACTTAATCCCTGCTCCACTTCCAGCCTAAGGCACCCAGCGATCCATAAATGTCTATAAATGTGCCCTCTTTAGACATTTTTATAAAATATGTAAAGTGTACTCACATTTATATAAAATATATAGGTTTTGCTCGGGCCAGGTGGCTTGGTAGGAGCGTCATCCTGTACACCAAAAAATGTTGCCGGTCCTTTTCCTGGTCAGGGCACATATCTAGGCTGCAGATTTGATCCCCAGTTGGGGGTACATTCGTCAGGCAACTGATCAATGTTTCTTTCTTACATCAGTATTTCTCTCTCTCTTCTCCCTCTAAAATAATAAAAACATATCCTCAGGTGAGAATGTGTATATATATATATACACACACACACACATATATGTATATATGTATACATATACATATGTGTGTGTGTGTGTGTGTGTTTATTTTAAACATCTTCCCAAAGTGGGATACAGTGGGTGGCATTGACCTTGGTTAGATGGAGGTCTAGGCCAAAGGCAGTCTATTCACATTTGTAATACATAATATTAAATAGGAGTTTTGTAAATTGCTATACACGTCATTTATTCTGATTGTTAAATCTAGATGAGGATAAAAGGTGTTCATTTTATTCTCTCAATTTCAGTTTTCTATTGGTTAAATTAAGAAATAGGGGTGGGGGGGTAGAACCCATGTTGTTTTTGGAATCAACAGGAAGGAGTACAAGAAAATCCAGGAAGCTTTTTTGTACCTGGTAGACTTGGTTCCTGCTTTTAGACACATGCTCCTGCCTCTGCCTGCCCTGCTGCCTTCAGCTTATCAGACCTAGACCAAAATCATTAGTTATGAGACAAAAGAGGTATACTAGAAGCTTATCACAGAGATAAAATGCTAAGATCTGTATTTGTATTCATTAGATAATCAGAGTGAAGGTGTAAAGCTATGAAAAGTGGAATAAACTTTCTTAACTCAAATTGTGATTCTCCCTCAGCTGAAAAGTCCATAACTAAAGGTGAACTAACTTTATTTTCTCTCTTCCTGGAAGGGATATTTTGGAAAAGGAATCCTGTCTAGAAGCCGTCCAAACTTCACAATTTCAGATCCCAAGCTGGTTGCTAAATGGAAAGGTAAACTTGCATGTCATTCATTTGGCAAAGCATTATTTTCTTTCATTTTTTTATCTTATACCTCGGATTGTATCATAAAACTCTAATGGAGAAGTAAGATGCACACTGACAATTTTACTGCTAAAATAGTAGTTAGTATTCAACCTCTAATAAAGGTTGAAAAGGCTCTTGAAAATTGAAATGTGTTTTATCTAATTTCTGGAATTATCAAAAGTGTCATTCAGGCTTTTCTGATGTTAAGCATTGCCTAGAAGAGTACTGTGCATGTGGAAGGTGGTGATAATTAGGTACCTGCTCATCTGAATGCAAAATGAGTTTTATTTCTAGAATTTATAACAATAACTTTAACATTGATGTATTTGTTAAAACATAGTAATGTGTGTAGTTTCACTTGTTGGTCCTCTTTAATTTGTAAATCTTTTAGTGTATCTCTCTAGGGAAGTATCGTGGTAATTACACAGCCAATATCAGGTTAAAACATAATTAGAAACTTTTTAATATATATTTTATTGATTTTTTTAAAGAGAGGAAGGTAGAGGGATAGAGAATTAGAAACATCGATGAGAGATATCAATCAACTGCCTCTTGCACGCCCCCTACTGGGGAAGTGCCCACAACCAAGGTACATGCCCTTGACCGGAATGCAACCTGGGACCTTTCAGTCTGCAGACCAACGCTCTATTCACTGAGCCAAACCGGTTTTGGCAAGAAACGATATTTTTAATACTCACCTGGGGGTATGTTTTTCATTGATTTTTAGAACAAGAAAGGAAAGGAGAGAGAGCAAACTATCAATGTTAGAGAAATACTGATTGGTTGCCTCCATAGATGCCCCTACGGAGATTGGACCCACACCGTGTACCCTGACCAGGAATCAAATCCATGGCCCTCGGTGCATGGGCGATGCTCCAACCAATTAAGCCACACCAGTCAGGGCTAGAAAGGATTTTTACAAACATTATATTGTAAAAAAAAAAACAACAACAACAACACAAAACTCTACTGAGATATCACTTCAGCAATTTGAGTGGCAAAAATCCAAAAGTCTGACCATTGGAGAGGCCCTGAGAAACACTTCCATGTATTGCTGGTAGGAGAAATTCTTGAAATAAAAAAGATCTTGTATATCAAGTTGGTGGTATAGCCACAAGGGGAAACTATTTCGAATGACTTCAAAACATGGTAATTTGACTATTCAATTCTAATGGGATATACTTCACATCAATTATCTCTTGCTATAGTGTTATTTAACAAACTACCCCAAATTTTAGTGGCTTTCAGTGGCAACCAAATTGCTTACAAGTCTATAGGTGTGTTGGGTAGGTGTGATGATCTTGGCTGGATGGGCTCATCCTTATGTTAGTCATGGGTTAGCTGGCTGCTCTAATGCGTCTAGTCCAGTAATGGATCTAGCTGGACTCATTGATTGTTTGGCTGTCAACTGGTCTAAGATGGCCTCAACTGGTATGAGGAATTGGGGGGTGGGGGGGTGGGCCACCATGTGTGTCATCCTCTGGCAAACTCTCCCAGGTATGTCCTCATGGTTATGGTGGAGGGTCAAGAGCAAGCCCCAATGTGCCGGTGCTTTCCAGGCCTCTGCTCGCATCATGTTTGCTGATACTTTGCTGGCCCAGCATCAAAGGGTTTGGCAGATTGGCAGACCTGAAGAATTGGGGCAATCAACCGGCCATACACTCTAAAGAAAGAAAGAGCTACTACGAAATAATCTTTACATTGTTTTCAGCAAGTATTTTATGGGTTGTAGTGTTGTTATAGTTATGCTGAGCCTATGATATGTATATTGTATAATTAAGCAAATCTGTAATTTTAATGATGTGGTTAAGAGTAGCCAAGATTTTTTTAGGTGAAACATCTTGTACCAGGAAGCAAGGAAACTACCATAAACTATTAGGCTTATTTCAAAAGAGGGTTCTGCCGAGACCGGTTTGGCTCAGTGGATGGAGCATCGGCCTGCGGACTGAAAGGTCCCAGGTTCGATTCTGGTCGGGGGCATGTACCTTGGTTGCGGGCACATCTCCACTGTGGGGCGTGCAGGAGGCGACTGATTAATGTCTCTCTCTTATCGATGTTTCTGACTTTCTATCTCTCTCCCTTCCTCTCTGTAAAAAATCAATAAAATATATTTAAAAAAAAAAAGAGGGTTCTACTGGCCATGGAAACATTTGGGAATCGATAAGAATAATGCTACCATTTATTTCAAAATGTATTCATTCATAATAATACCACCAAAATGCTTGTATCCTTTAGTTCATACTGACACATGCCAGAAGAAATTCATCAGTCACCTGTGGAGGATACATCATTTTGAAAACTGTAATATATGAACTGGTTCCTAGGGTAGCCACATAGTGAGGGGTTTGTCTTTATAGAAGAATCCTGCTAATAAACAAAGAATAAATAGTAGGATTAGAATGTCACCGTTTTGCAACCTCTGATGAATTATTAGATCTAGGCATCGGTGCTGATGACATAAGAAGAGTCAACATGACATTGTGTGTCTTCTGATGGTTATGTTGTGGTTTGTTTGTTTTGTATTGATTTCAGAAAGGAGGGGAGAGGGAAAGAGACACAGAGACAAATATTTTTCACCCAGCCCTTTAACATCCCTCCCACCCAGCAACCATCAGTTTATTCCCTATATCTATGCGTTTATTTCTGTTTTTTTTTTATTTATTTTGTTTTCTCCATTCCATGTCTAAGTGGAATCATGGTGTTTGTCTTTCTGTGTCTGACTGACTTCAGTCAGCAGAATACCCTCAAGGTCCATCCCATGTTGTCTAAAACCTACACCATCAGGTGACCCAATAAACATTTTAGGTGGAAAGACCCTTCCAACCTGATACCCAGAGCTAGAAATAGAGCCCAGAACTCCCAATCCATATCCAAAACCTTGGCTGGGTAACTCAGTTGGTTAGAGAGTTACCTGATATGCAAATTCACACCCAAACACCACCATTTAACTTACTTTAACAGCTCTTTCTTACAGGCACAGCTTTCACCGAAGGTGCTTTAGGTAGTACGAGGCAATGAGGGTAAAGTGTATAACATTAGGGCCTCTGTATTCTCGTCTGAAACTTGAGAAAGGATGCCTCTTACACACCATCCTGCTTAGCTGCAGTGTTAAGTTTAGAAGGATTTGGAGGTTACATCTGAGCCCAGCAAGAGCACTGATTGGTCAGCTGCTCCTGCCAGGAGTTTGAGTGCAGAGAGTGATGGCATATAAAGCACATATTTGCTCTTGCTGGTTGGACAGTCAGTCTTCTAGGTGTGATTTTGTGGATGTTGAAATGCTCTTCGTGTTTTCTAGGTTTTCAGTGTTTTTGCTCCTAAAGGAAAATTTGTCTGAATTAATAGAACTTCTTTGTTGTTACAGATATGAAGACAAATATGCCCATAATCACATCAAAGAAGTAAGTCATGGTGAACTGCAGCATTGATCAAAATTATGGCTTAAATCAGGTCTATTTTTTTTTTAGGTCTATTTTTAGATAACCTTTTCTGATGTGGTATTTCATGCTTTTTTTTAAATAGTCTTCCAAATGTGTCTGAATTTAATGTGAATCAAATAATATTTGAAATGTACTGTTTATTTTTAAAAAATAATTCTAAACCCAATCATTTGCAAGTTGAATTCCTTCCAGAATATGAACAGAACAGCTGCCCTGTGATGTGTATGTGTTTAAGTGCCAAGGTGCTTAGACTTACGTTTAGAACTGGCTTCCTGTGCTGTGTGTGCATATAAGCCCTGGCCCTGGCCTTGCTCTGCGCTTGCAGGGTTAGGAAAAGGCTTTCACCAAGGCTCTTCCTTGTCCACTCAGTGCATCTCCTTCCCCTGGGCTTTGTTCATGCTTTTCCCATTTCCTGGAACATTTCTCCCTCACCCTGCAGACCTGCATACAGCCTGGCTTTCTCCACACCCACACATAGCCTACTGGTCGCTCTCTGAGTTTCTCTCCTCACCATCACCCTTCCCTCCACTGAGTTGGGGTCATTCCTCCAGCTTCCATGGAGCCTGCTTTGGGGCCCCTCACTGCACGGTTGGTTACACACCAAGATTTAGAATGTCAGTTCTTAGAGAGCAGAGACCACGTCTGGTTCCTCTTGGCAGCCCCAACACTCGGTGTTCCTGGATAGGATCTTGTTAGTCCATCTAAATCCTCATCATCCCTGAGGAGCAGTTGGAGTCGCAACTCCTCTAGGAAGCCTTTTAAAACCACTCAGCCCACAGTGGTTTCCCATCTTGCTTTTGCGTGTTCGACAGGAGAGCCCCTTTTGTCTACATGCCCAGTAATCCTGTGGCCAGATGAGTGCCTGGGAGGCAATGGCACCAGGGAGATCTCAATGACTGCTTTGGCTAAGACTGCGGGCTGGGCTTAGGGGTAGGGCCCCAGACTGTGGGAGGGGCCTGCTAAGAACCTGGCAGAACCCGCATCCCAGGAGGCCTGCATGATAGGCAGATTGCTGCAGCCAACACTGAGACTAAGAATCGGAAGAGAAGCCCATCCCTCAGCTGTATCCTGACTAAGCTGGCAATAAAGATGATGTGACATCAAGCCAGTTTGAATATGTAAGTTTCTGAATGTCATCTACCTGAGGGTTATCCCTGGTAACCTCTGCAGTGTAATATTCCAAGGATGTTATTGATCCTTGTATTAGTTCCCTAAGGCTGCCATACGAGAGTACCACATACTTGAGTAGCTTAGAAGAACAGAAATTTATTCTCACAGATCTGAAGGCCAGAAATCCAAAACCAAGGCACAAATCCAAAACCAAGGCACGTAGGGTTGTGCTGCCTCAGACAGCTCTAGGGGAGGATCCTTCCATGCCTCATGTTAGCTTCTGATTGTGGCCAACATCACCATCCTCATCATTATGGTCAATGGGTTTTGGTTGTCCCAACAGTGCCAGTTACTGGTCTGTATACCTGTATCATCTCAGTTCATCTTAAGAAACCTTTCAGGTAGGTTTAGTCATTCCCATTCCGTACATGGGAATCTGCAATTATCTTGCCCAAGATTACATGAGATTAAGCCAGAAAATCTAGCTCCCAGAGCCTGAAAGGAATTGACCATAATGAGAATAATATAGTTTTGTAAGCTGACATTTCTGAAATATGTTCCTTGTGCTAGGTACCATGCTAATAACATGCTTATGGATTGGCTCCGTAAGTCCTTCCATCCCCCCTGTGAGGTAGGTCCTGTTATTTTCTCTCTTTGACAGGTGAGGAAACAGATCCAGAGGAGGTTAAACTTGTTCAAGGCTAGTACTTGGACCTAAGCAGACTGACTCAAAACCAGTTTGCTGTGAACTTCCAGTGATAAAGGGGCATTAAGCAATAAGATGGTAGAGAAGGGCATTCTATGGAAATGGAAGAGGTGTGCTCAAGGCATAGAAACATGAGTAGCTGAGGTGTGTTCAAATGGTACCATCTGTGTTACTGCCCTAAAATGGGTCTGCTTTTCATCAGTCTCATTACTGTTTCCAAGCAGAGCCACTGCCACCTTTTCCTTCTGCCACTCTCCCCTGTTTTCTGATTTTCACTTTTCTTTTTTTAAAAATATATTTTATTGATTTTTTTTTTTTAACAGAGAGGAAGGGAGAAGGATAGAGAGTTAGAAACATCGATGAGAGAGAGACATTGATCAGCTGCCTCCTGCACGCCCCCTACTGGGGATGTGCCCACAACCAAGGTACATGCTCTTGACCAGAATCGAACCTGGGACCTTTCAGTCTGGAGACTGACGCTCTATCCACTGAGCCAAACCGGTTTCAGCTGACTTTCACTTTTCTTTTCCAGCCGTTTCTGCAGCAGTGTTTAGGGTTAATTGCAGTAGGATTTGGCTTTTGAAGACATTGTCAGCCAATTAGAGGACACCTGTTCCATGACCCATGTGCCATATGTCTTAGTCATTTGTGCATCTGGCTGTTTTCATCACTAGTCTTAAGAGTGTTTCTTCTCCATACTTTAATAGCCACTTTCTCATTTGTGCTTTCATAAATGAACATCTGAGATCATTCTGAGACAGAAATGCAGGCATGATTCTGGCATTTGTCAGAAAAGCAAAAAGAAGCTGGAGATGCTAAGTGGCTTAGCTGAGAATCGTGGGAACCTTTCAGGTAGATGGAGTCATTCCCATCCCATACATGAAGTGCAGTTCTTGTCTCCAGATGGTTGCCCCTGCCCTTGAAGAGCAATTCATTAAGGTGTACATTTCCATTCATTCAAATGTCATTTCAGTGTTATACATATTGAGTCAAATGTTTTTACTTTTCACGTCTCCTTAAAAACCCGACAGTCATATAGTAAGACATATTTATAGAGCACTTGCTACATTCTGAGCACTTCACATGTCTTGTCTTCTTAAATCCCTGCAACAATCCCATGAGGTAGGTACAGTGAGCCCTGGTTCTCAGAAGAATTGAACCTTAGGAAGGTACATAACTAGTGCAGGACCATGATGGAGTGAGGGTTTGAACTCATATCTGTTTTGGCTATTTTTTGCAAAGAGCAGAGCAGTTACCTGTGTGTGCTGTCTCTGTCTATTCCAGATCTTCTGCTTAAAGCGGGAAACTGTTGAATCTTTAATTCTGTGGTTTTTTTCATATATTTTGAGTCAAGGAATTTGATAAAAATGGATCCCTTCCCCAGAAAAATATACATTGACACAAAAGTTTGTGTACAAATGAATAAGATTTATAGATCCATAAAAGCATCGAACCAGTGCTTTAAGTAATATGAAGAGCAAAGATTCTTTTTAGATATCTCAGGTGAAAGTTATAACTGCATGCACCAGTGACCATACTTTTCATACAGGTGAAAGGCATCTCGCTGTTGTATGGGCAGCTACATTTTTTTGCCCTGATTATAAAAAGTAGTACATAACATGATCCTTCGCAGCATTAGTACCATTTTTCCATCTTATGTGTAGAAAACTGAAGCAGAGAGAAGTAATTGGCGTTGTCACACACTTATAAGTGACAGAATCAGGGCTGAACATAAAATATGCAAGCCAAAGTCCATACATGTCATCATTGCATCATCCTGTTTTTTCAGTGTTAGAGTAGCCTTGCCAGGTTTTAATTTCTAAATCTAAGAGACAAAACACTGTTTGTGACTTGTTAATCTTCCATTCCAGTGCTACAGCAGTCCCAGTGACCCAGGATTGACTGACTGGTGGCTCTCAGTTTCAGGTCTTGGAGACAAGCATGGGGGCAGGAGGGGTGGGGTGGAGATAAATAAATAAATAAAGCTAAGAGACTGTTCCCAGTATATAGGAATGCATGTTCATCCATTCTATATTATGAAAGCATAATATACAAATTGATCAGACAACAGAATGACAGGTCGCTATGTTGCACACTGACCACCAGGGGACAGGTACTCAATGCAGGAGCTGCCCCCTAGTAGTCAGCGTGCTCCCATAGGAGGAGCGTCACTCAGCCAGAAGCTGGGCTCACGGCCGATGAGAGCAGCGGTGGTGGCAGGAGCAGGCCTAAGCCGTCAGTCAGACATCCCCTGAGGGCTCCTGGACTGCGAGAGGGCTCAGGCCAGACTGAAGGACCCCCCCCTTCCACTCCCAAATGCACAAATTTCATGCACTGGGCCTCTAGTGTAGAATAAACAGGACATGGACAGTTTGGAGATTATTCTGGTGAATTAGGATTAAGCAGCCACAGATCTCTTTTTCAAATACTGCAGAAGCCACCTTCCTTGTTTAACTGTGTGTGGGATGTAGCAGTTTATAAGCTATGACATAGTTATCCCTATGCAGACAAAATACTCAAGTGAAAATTAAAATTACATCTGATTTCTCACCACCTATGTGTCCTCTTAGGTGCTTTTTACACTAATTGCTGTAGGTAGAGGCCAGAGTGCTTGAGTTTCACAGTCTTTGGCTTCTGCAGGCCAGATTTCCCACATGTGGCATGGCCTCACATTCCATGCACCATCCCAGCAGCGTCGTTAGGTGCCAGCAGTCAGCAGAGCAGAGCTCTGTGGTCTTGCTGTAAATTCTGTAATCAGGAGGTGTTCAGGGCTTGCCTTCAAGTTTAAGAAACTAAGCATGTATTTTCTCATTAAAATATAGTTTAAAATTATTATGGAAGAAAGGGTCTTTTCTGTTAGGATGCTTGGCTGTATGTACATAATTATAATAATTTTTTCCATGTGCATTAGAGACATTAAGAGATACTGTGAAAATATTGAAATGTTCATTTTTGGTTTCCAATACTAGACAAAGGCTCTTTATGTTATGAATGGAAGATATATTTGAAAATATGATACCTAAAATTGAAAATAGCACAGAACAAGTTTTGACAAAGAGTGGCCATTTTCTCTTTATATTTACCAAAATCATTTGGTCCACTAGTTTTAAATTACACACATTGTCATACTTTGCTAAACTGAGGTTAATTTTTTTTAATTCAGCAAGTTAAATGAAGCCCTATAATAAAAGTAAACAAAAGTAATACATGTTCATTGTAGAACAGTTAGAGGATGCAGAAAAGTATAAAGAAAACATTTACCTATAGCCCACTATGGAGAAAAACCACTGTAAACATTTTGGCATACTACCTTCTCATCTTTTAGACATGTTCTCTTGTCTTTTATTGTGTGTGTGTGTGTGTGTGTGTGTGTGTGTGTTTGGTCGTCTTTTAAATTCTGAAATTCAAGTGTTGTTGCTAACACTGTTTCTATTTTTCAGGTATCATCGTAGTGTAGAATGCGCCACAAAGTTCATGCGAAGACAGGGAAAAGATGAGAGTACAGTGCACAGAATCCTTGAAGATTATACAAAGCCACTTGAGCATCCTTGCATAGAACAGAAGGAAGACGTTTTATTGCATGATGAGCTGAACTCTGAAATGATTTCCAAAATAGAAGCCACAGCAGATAGAACAGAACTTTCTGGGATGAATGGAGACTTGGGAAAGTCAGACAATATGGAGGATCCCAGCAAGCCATTAGACTGCCTGCAGGATGGCTCGGGGCATGACCCACTGAACGCAAATGGCTTGGATAAACACTTATTGGAGGTCACTGCACCTCTGTCCCAAGTCCATTGTAGCCAGAAAGATGTTCTCTCTCAGTGTGGTACTCAGGACAGCAGCCAACGAGTGGGTCACCTCTGTGCCAGAGAGGGGAAACATGATGATGAGTACGTGCTGGTGGAGGAAGTCGTGTGTGATGAGAGCGAGAAGGACGATGGCCCAAGGGAGAAAGTAAGTAGAAGTAAATAAATCACTTCTTCCAAAGCTATGTGTTTCTGGCCAATAGAAGGTGTTGGCTAATTGGATGTCCCTTACTTGGAACTGGTAGCAGTCCCATATTAAGCACCCAGCTTATGTGAGAGGCAGTCAGGTCATCATACTGCAGACGCTCCAAGGGAGCCAGCAGGTCCTGAGTCCTGCCCCGGTGGCTCAGTAGTTGTGAGGGCTGTTTCAACTAACACCTTAAAGTTGGTGAATAACTTAATTTTTAATCAATTAAAGCAGGTCCAATAATCCTATCTTGTTAGGGAGAAAAAGAAATGCAGTGGTGATTGCACATAGTCTTGAGTACAGCTGAGGGGCGGGGCTCAAGTGTGGAAGTTAACCATCACCAGGGAAGCCTGGGAAGCAGGTTAACAGGCACTTCTTAGGGGACACTATCAGAGTTGCCCTAGAATTATCTGTTATAGCTAAACATGAGAAACAGTGTAATCGTTAAGGAGTATGAAACACCCACTTGAAGAAATATTAGCCTTTCAAGTGAGGTTTATGGCTCATTAAGAACCTAGGCACATACTTATGAGGAACAATGAAAACATGCAGCACATAAAACCAACTAACAAAATGATCACTATGGGAAATACTCCTGGGGCACAAAGAAAGAAAATAAAATGTTAAAGTAGAGAAACAAAACTTTTCCACATAAGTAATAAAAATTTACTTTTAAACAGTATGGATCCAACAAATGTGAATCTGAGAAATTTATAGGAAAGTTGTTCATTTTAAAATGCAGTCTCCTTTGTGTAAAATGTAGTGCTTCCATTTGTTCTGTACGTGTTATCTTTCTTTTCAGCCGGCACAAAAGAAGAGACTAATCTGCAGGAGAAATCCATATAGGATCTTTGAATATTTGCAGCTCAGCCTAGAGGAGGTAGGTGCCCAGCCTGTTTCCTTTCCAGCTACTGGTCTCTGGGACTGGGCAACACTGTAGATTATAGAGTCTACCTCCAAATGCAATTCTGCATGTGATTCAGTAACACTGGGTATTCTCTTCTGCAGAATTACCAACACATGCATTCTTTAAGACAATAGCTGCTTTCTCAAAAGTTGACTTGGAAAGTGGCATTCTAGCAACTGCATCATGTTTTTCCTCTGATTTGGAATTCCTCTAGCCTGTGTTCACATGACATTCGGTCCTTCCTTTTTTTTTTTTTTTAAATATATTTTTATTGATTTCAGAGAGGAAGGGAGAGGGAGATAGAAACATCAATGATGAAAGAGAATCATTGATCGTTTGCCTCCTGCACTGGGGATCAAGCCTACAACCCAGGCATGTGCCCTTGACCGGAATTGAACCTGGGACCCTTCAGTCCACAGACTGACACTCTATCTACTGAGCCAAACTAGTTAGTGTCAATCCTTCCCTTTTTTGCTTACGTTTGTACTGTACACAGACATGTCCTTTCTGCCCTTCAGGGTAGCACCCCTTCCTCAGTCTCATGTCCATGGGTGTGCTTCCTCTTTAGGAGCACTCCTACAGGTCTTGGATAGCTTCTGCAGTGCCTAGCACAGTTCTTGGCGTATATCTAGGTGTCAAAGAGTGCTTATTAAATGCATCCACCTGGGTGGTTTCACCGATGCATGTACAGAGAAGTAATTTTATCTCTGTAGCCTCTTGATCTCCTGGTCTGCACATCCTCCCTTGCAGAGAAGCCAGTGGTACAAAGAACAGACTTTCAGAGCAGGAAGGAATGTTTGGAATTATTTACTTCATCCCATTTTACAAATGAGACAATTTAGTCTACTGTTGAACATACAATAGCCACTAGCTGCGTGTGGCTATTTAATTTAAACTAATTAAAATTGAACATAATTCAAAATTGTTTCTCAGTTACTTGTGCCAACTACATTTAAAATACAACCTCTGCCAGTGTGCTCAGTGGTTAGAGCATTGGCCTGCACATGAAGGGTCTTGGGTTCAATTCCTGGTCAAGGGCATGTACCTGGGTTGCAGATTCATTCCCCAACCCTGGTCAGGGTGTGTGCAGGAGACAACCAATCAATATGTCTTTCTCACATTAATGTTTCTCCCTCTCTCTGTCTTTGTCTCCCTTTCCCTCTCCCTCACACTTGTCTAAA
This sequence comes from Lasiurus cinereus, assembly GCA_011751065.1. NCBI lineage: Eukaryota > Metazoa > Chordata > Mammalia > Chiroptera > Vespertilionidae > Lasiurus > Lasiurus cinereus. The sequence continues at coordinate 6,667,109 of JAAGEH010000125.1, forward strand.
AGCAATAGACCTGGGGAAGGAATGAGATCTGGGTAGAAGGGATCAATGGGGGGGGGGACTTCTGTAATACTTTCAACAATAAATATAAGTTAAAATAAATATATATATATAAAAGCCTAAGCGACCATTATGACCCGACCAGTTGCTATGACACACACTGACCACCAGGGGACAGACGTTCAATGCAGGAGCTGCTCCTTGGTGGTCAGTGCACTCCCACAGTCAACCTCCCACAGCCCCTTCCCCCTCCACCTCTTCCTCCCCCCGGATCCCAATGGGGAAGGGGGCAGCAGGCCAACCTCCCGTGGTCCCTCTCCCCTGGCTGGCCAGTCCCCCAATAGGCCTCGATCGCTGGCCAGGCTGACGGACCTCACCCCATCTGTGCACAAATTTGTGCACCAGGCCTCTAGTATATATAAAATACAATAAAAGCAATGGGAAAATATCCTCTGGTGAGGATTAAAATAAATACCTAAATAATAAAAACATAAGAAGAAAAAACTGTAAAATAATCACAGCCACATGTGGCTAGTGGCTACTATATTGGACAGCACTGTGGTTAGGTGTTTGACCTCTGAGTCTCAGCTTTGTTCTCTAAAATGGGGATTATATAACAACTTATTTATAAGATGGTCTGGAAATTAAATTATGCCTGTAATGAGTTCAGCACAGTGCCTGGTATATAGTAAATGCTCAGTAAGTGTTAGTGCCTGTTATTCTTATCATTATCATCGTTATTAAGTTAGTTGTAAAAGCTATTTAGTATCTAATTGGAACTTTCTTTCACAGGGTTTTTTTAAATTCTCACCCTACGATACGTTTTTATTGGTTTTAGAGAGAGAAAAAGGAAGAAAGAGAGAAACATTGATCAGTTATCTCCCGTATATGCCCTGACTAGGGGTCGAACCTATGACCCTTAGCTGCATGACACTTCAATCAGCAGACTTACGAGCCAGGGCACAATCAGCATTTTTTTTTAAATTTAAGTATAGTTGGTATACAGTATCACATTAATAAACATTTTTTTAACAGTATGAATCCAACTATGTATTTGTTCTGTATGTATTTTCTTGTCAATTTCAGGTATGTGCAAATCAATATTTTGCAAAAATATTCACTGGGTATTTACTTTGTGCCAGGCACTGGGTTTAGTACTAATAATACAGAAATACATAGAATATGGCTCTGGTCCTAGAGGTAACTCCAAAGCAACTACAATTCTATGTGATAAGTACAGTGTGATATGTATGTATTGTCCCAGTGTTGCTCCTCTTGTGTCCTTGTACCCAATGCCTGTCATCCATTAGGTGCTTAATAATTATTTGTTAAATGGATGTGTACGAGGTGTGGAATTTGCACAGAAACTGGTGGAGTCCGAAGGGACACCTGCTAGCTGGAAATATTTTAAAGAGTTTGTGATACCTGCAGATGTTAAAGGATAAATAGGGATTGCCAGATGGACACGGAACAGCATGGGCTCTTTCCCAGAAGTGAAAGCACAGCACAGGAGGGCTAGATTGTGGGAGGCGTATCTACAAGTAGGGGTCTGACCTGATCATGGTAGCACCGGGGAATTACAAGCAGTGATGTGGGGGAGTGTCAGGGACCAGAGCTGGCATTAGGAGGACCAGAGCGTGGACTGGAGGGCTGAGGCCATGAAGAGCCTCTCGGCTCCAGTAGGCGGCATCAGTAGGCCTGGAGAGAGTATCAGGTGTAGAAACTGGGGTTCAACCTTACTGTTCCAGGTGGGTGACCAGTTGATGCTTTTAATGACAAAAAGCCTCCTCCCAAACTCTCCCTGGAGAAAGGCAAGATTAAGAGGAGATAGCCGATGAGACTGTTCTGCATCTTGAAAGCTGCTTGGCTCCTGAGAACATTCCAGGGACATATTGCAATCGTTTTCAGGGAGCACGCAATTAAACCTGGTTCTGCTTCTCAGTTCTGTTTGGCAGATTGCCGTTGAAAGAATCACCCGTATTTAGCACGCCACTTGCACTGTTTAATGTATTTCCGTAAATGTCTGTCAGGAATACAAGCAACCCTGCAGTGGTGACTCAAAGCAGTTCTTTTTAGGGATTGAGAATGGTAATACCACAGCTGACTTAAAGATCTGCTTCTCAGAGATCTGTTATGGAGAGCTATTTTGCTGTTATATACGACGTTAAAATAATTGTTTAACTCATCCTTCTATATTATTAGTATTGTCAAAGAAAAAACTTACCAATGAGATCTCAAGGGATATTATTGCCAGTCTCCCCAGACCTCCCCAGTGTACTGATGACTTACTTCTAAAAAAACCAACTCAACTGAAGTGAGATCCTCTCCATCTGTAACAAGTGCCTGAAATCAGTTTGCATTGAGTCATGAAAGCCATTTCAGGCAATTAAAATGAGACATTGGTTTCATCAGTTCTTAGGGATATGTATGTTTGCTAATAATGGGAAGTCTGTGAAGAACTTAAATTCTGAGACACCAGGAAGGAATTTCTTGCTGGGGAAAAATTGGATGGAACTTTTCCAGCCTATAGTATCTGAATGATTGTTAGAAAGGAAGGGAAACTAAAACAATTTGAGCAGTTAGGTGTTTGCATAGCTTTTTAAATTTGTATGAGATTTAATATCATTAAAACTTCAAGAAGGCATTATTATTCCTATTTTATCGGTGAGGTAGTACAGTTTAAGTGATATCTTCAGAGCCCTGGCCATTAATGAGATTCCATCCCAGATCTGTCATATTTCAAAGCTCATTCTTCCTGTTACACCATTCTGAACCTAGAAGTGAGAAAATGAAAGGAAAAAAAGGACATGGCTCTTTGAGGAACCAACTTTGTCTTTTCCATTGCACCTTCAGGCCATTGTTGGTGTCTATATGAGACAGAAAAAGTATTCTGTATTAGGAAGTAGAGTGGTACCTCAAGATACGAGTGCCCTAACATATGAGATTTTTGAGATACGAGCCATCGAGCGAGCTATTTTTGCTTTGAAATACGAGCAACATTTGAGATAGGAGTAATCGCACGGATGGGCCGGCTGCACACGACCCACCACCAGTTTACCGCGACTCGAACGTCTCATAGTTTCCCACACCTCAAGGTTACGGAACGAATTAAACTTGTATCTTGAGGTACCACGGTATTGGGCCATGGGAAGGGAAAAGGTCAAAATAAGATTGAGGACACCTGGGAGGGCAGTTACCAGTAGCTGAAAGGAGAACCTGGTGTCCACGCTGAGCACTCTGGAGAAAGGAGCTGAGGGCCTGGCCTGCTCTAGCTGGCTCTAGGCCTAAACCAAGGACAGGATCCAGGGACCTATTTCTGTATTCTTCCAGCACAGGCAGTGAGCACCCAGAGTGTACTAGACCCCTTTCTAGACCGTTCTGCTCTCACAGAATTTGCATTATGATTGTAGAGACACACACAAGAAGGATATTTTCAGACAAAAATAAGTGCTCTTTTGAAGAAGACAGTCAATATGGGGGTTACTTATACCGTGTGGCTGGGGAAGTCCTCTGAGAAGTGACCTTTGAGTCTGGGGCACATTATGCCAGATGTGGAAATAGCAATTACAGAGGCAAAATGAGCTTAATGTGTTTAGGGGACAAGTGAAGCCAAGAAGGCTAGAGAGATTGGTGATCAGACCTAGAGCTGCTGCAGATGGTGGGAAGCAGGAATGCAATAAAGGCCCTGGCTGATGTTGCTCAGTGGTTAGAGAGTTGTCCCGGTCAAAGTCAAGAGCACACACATACTTGGTTGCAGGTTTGTTCTGGGCCCCAGCTGAGGCATGTGCAAGAGTGATGTATCTTTCTCACATCAATCTCTCTCCCTCCTTTTCCTACCCGCCCCCCCACTGCCACTCTCTAAATAATCAATGGAAAAAATATCATAAGGTGAGGATTAACAAAATAAACAAACAAAAGAATTCAATAAAGCCCTTTGGAGGGTTTTAGTCATGGGGGCCACATCTTCACATTTTTTTGTTTTGCTTTGTTTTTTTTCTTTTTGTTTTTTTAATGAAGGGAAAAGGGGAGAGAGAGATAGAAACATCAGTGATGAGAAAAAATCATTGATTGGCTGCTTCCTGCAGGTGCCAGTGAGGGCTTGAGTCCGAAACCCAGGCATGTGCCCCGACTGGGAATCAAGCCCTAATCTCCTGATTCATAGGTCAGAGCTCAACCTATGAGCCATTCTGGCTGGCCAGTCTTCACATTTTGAGAAGATGGCTCTAGCTCCTGTGGAGAGTGGACTGTAAGGGGCTAAGTAAAAATAAAGAGGTCTTGGCAAAAGTCCAGGCAGGAGGTGGTGTCTGGACCATGGTGATTAGGACCATGAAATCACCTTTATCTCCAGAGAATCTCTATAATTTCTGAAGATGTAGTAGTTCTCAAGCTATTTTATTCTTTTAAAAATTATTGAGAATTCCAAGAACCACTGTTATGTGGATTATAGCTATCAACAATTACCAAATCAGCTCCTTGGTTAAATTTATTCCTACATATTTTATTCTTTTTGATGCAATTGTAAATGGGATTTTTTTTTTCATTCTCTTTCAGATGGTTTTTATTAATGTACTAGAGAAATTCATGCATGGGGGTAGAAGTTAGGGGAGGGTGTCCCTCAGCCCAGTCTGCACTCTCTCCAATCTGGGACCCCTCAGGGGATGTCCAACTGCTGTTTTAGGCCTGATCTCTCTCACAATCTGGGACTGCTGGCTCCTAACCACTCGCCTGCTTGCCTGCCTGATTGCCCCTAACTGCTTCTGTCTGCCAGACTGATCACCCTCGAACTGCCCTCCCCTGCCAACCCGATCATCCCCAATTGCCCTCCCCTGCCAGCCCAGTCACCCCGAACTGCCCTTCCCTGCAGGCCCGGTGCCCCCTACTGCCCTCTCCTGCCAACCTGATGGCCCCCAATTGCCCTATCCTGCAGGCCTGGTCACTCCCAATTGCCCTCCCCTGCTGGCCCGATGGCCCCCAACTGCCCTACCCTGCCAGCCTGTTTGCCCCAGATTGCCCTCCCCTGCATGCCTGGTCACCTCCAACTGCCCTATCCTATCAGCCATCTTGTGGCAACGTGAGGGCAAGCATCTTGTGGCAGCTACATTGTGACAGTGTTGCGTGAGGATATTGCACAAGGGCTGACATACATAGGCTTTTATTATATAGGATAGAAACTTAATAGATTTCTTTCTATGTATTTTATAACTTACAACTTTGCTGAATTTATTTATTAGTTTAAATAGTTTTTTGGTAGATTCTTTAGAGTTTTCTATATATTAGATCATGTCATCTGTAGTGAGTTTTACCTCTTCTTTCCCAGTTTAGGTGCCTTTTATTTCTTTCTCTTGCCTATTTGCTCTGGCTAGGACTTCTAGTACTATGTTGAGTAAAGGTGGCAAGAATGGGTGTTTTTCACTTATTTTAAACCAGTTAGGGAACATTCATATTTTCTTAGATTTTTTTAATCTTCAAAGATTATATGATCCATTTCTGCTAAAAATATGTGATCATTTTGATGAAGATTCAAGAACATTAATTTGTATTTGAGGTGAAAACAAGTCAATCTGTAAAATAATTTCTCAGCAGTTGAAATAGTTTATAATGATCATTTTCTGCTTGTTCTGTTTTAGGCCTTCTTCCTGGTCTATGCTCTGGGATGTCTAAGTATTTACTATGAAAAGGTAAGTTGTTTTATTTATATGTAATCCACGTTAAACTTTCCTGGTATTAAAAGTAGGTTGTAGTAATTTCATTTGCTTCCCTAAACAAAATAGGAAGTGACTTTTTCTCAAAGTTCAGCTTTGGGTCCTAATTTGAACCTATTCAGGCAAAAGCCAGCTTTGACCCTTTTAGGTTGAATTTTATTCCCAGAGGTTAGGAGAAAATCATTATCTTACATAATGACCAGGAAGTCTGTGTCAGGACAGTACTACACAATTAACAATAAAAGTAAAAGCTACCAGTGTTTAACACTACTTTAGGCTGTGTGTTAGGTGCTTTACATATAATATTTCTAACCCTTACTTCCATCTGGTAAGAATTTTATAAGTGACTGAAGCTCAGAAATTAACTCCTCCAAGGTCAGGGTAGCTACAAAGCACATGATTTTGTACAGTAGTCTGCTTCCCTTAGAAGAAAGGTCATCCCATAAGAAGTTGATACCATTGCTTGCCTTCTAGTAAAGGAAGTGAAGGTCTGAGTACACATGGGAGGGAGACTTTCCTCTGTACACTTTTTTTTTTTTTAAGAATAGTTTTTTATTGATTTTTATAGAGAGAGGAGGGTGAGATAAAGAGAAACATTGATGTCAGAGGAAACATGCCACCTTCATGCCTCCTACTGGGGATCAAGCCTGTAACCCAGGCATGTGCTCTGAACGGTCATTGAACCATCAACCTTTCAGTGCAGGGAACAACACCCAACCAACTGAGCCACACTGGCCAGAGCTTCACTGTTCACTTTTTGTACTTTTTGAATTCTGAACCATGTGATTATAATACATATTTAAACTGATTCAAATGAAATTTAAATTAAAAAGAAAAATGTAAGCAGAACAGTAAATAGACTAGAGAAAGCATATTTCATTCTGTTCTTGGAAGTACATAATTTTATCACTCATCAGATTCTAATTATATAAATCTTTTTCACAAGTATTCCATGGGTTTGAAAATGGGTGTCTGGCTGATGGGTGACTCATTTTTCCAGATGGTGGCCATTCTTAGCCCACCCTGCCTCCTCTCCTGGGCTTCAGCTGAAATTTGTCAGAATATTTCATCCGCTACATAAAACCCTCAATATCTGAAACATGGTGAGCTATCCAATTGGAAGTTCAGCCTTCTCTATAAGACTTGCTCTCAGAGGAGGGGTTGAGTGTTTCCTCGCAGTGGGATTTGAAGGCCACACACATACGGAGCTTCCACCTTAGGAATAACTCCAAAAAAGTAAAAGAAAAACCCAACTCTAACTCATATTTATGGTATTAAAACCTTCATCTGAGCCAACTGAGCAAATCTTCTTGAGTGACTGAACCTTAAACCAACTGAAGAATTGACCATTTTACGAAGCACTGAAATGAAGCAGAAAACTTCCCCAACTTACCTGGTTTTCATTGTTGTATTTTTTTGTATTGATACATCAGAATGTTCTCTGAACTGAACATTCTCAGTCTCTTCAAGCCCTACATTAGAAACAAAGTCCTCATAAGTAGTGGATTATTAATTTGTGTTATCAGATAACAAATTCTCTAGTTTCAAAAACTAAATGGAGCATTCTTTTAAAGCTTTTACAAAATTATTTGTGGCTTTTCTGAGCATGGCCTGACATATACTAGTAGTAGCTGCTCTTTTTAGGGTCTTTTGGAACATGCTGCCTTGTGGACTTGTTACATTTGAGGCCCTAGCTCAAATGTACTCGTTCCTCTGCCTGGAATGTTCTTCCCCAGCCACCAGCAACCCCTTCCAGATCCTCCTTTCACTCAGATATCACTGTCTCAGGGCAGCCTCTCCCGAGTCCTTTGGAGCAGTACTGTCTACTGGAAATGCAATGGGAGCCTCAGACAAGAGCCACATATATAATCTAAAATTTTATGGTAGCCACATTAAAAAAATTTTTTAAGATGAAATTAATTTATAATATATAGAAATTAATTTATCATATATTATATGGTAACGCAACGTGTTCAAAATTATGGAGATAGTTGTTTTTATACTAAGATTTTGAAATTTTGTGTTCAGGCACCTCAATGGACAACACATGTTTAGCTCTTTTAGTTAAGTCCCTTTGTTCTGGGTACCGTGTTTTTTGTTGTTAATCCTCAAAAGATATTTTTTCCCATTGATTTTTAGCGAGAATGGGTAAGGGGAGGAAGAGAGAGAGACATCGATGTGAGAGAGGCACATAGATTGGTTGCCTCTCGCATGTACCCCAACCTGGGACTGGGGGACGAACTTGCAACCCAGGTATGTGCCCTTGACTGGGAATCGAACCTTGACCCTTTGGTGTTCGGGCTGATGCTCTAACCATTTGGCAACATCGGCCAGGGCAATACCATGTTTGTTTTATTCACTGCTCCAGCTTCACACTTACTAACATTGATTCATTAAAATGATGAGTGAGTACATACATAACAATGCCTATTTTTGTTCAAATAACTTTAGGAGCCTTTAACGATTCTGAAACTCTGGAAAGTTTTCACAGTAGTTCAGCCCACATTCAGGACTACCTATATGGCGTACCATTACTTCCGAAGCAAGGGCTGGGTGCCCAAAGTGGGACTTAAATACGGAACAGATTTACGTAAGTAATTTGTGGCTTGGTAGGTGTGAGAACTAGGGTTTGCATCAGATCCTAGGATGAAAATCAGATTTGGTTACATGTGCTGTTGCTCATCTTTTCTAAGTTCTTCCTTTTGGCTTAAATAGGAATATTGGATATTTGGATTGGGTTTAGGATATGTCCAGAGTGTGTGAAAGGGCAATCTAGGAGAAAAGCCCAGGAGTAGAAGCTTGCAGACCCAAGTCAGGTTTCTCCTCTTGCCTGCTCTATAATCTGCAGCATCCCCATATCCCTACCCTCATTTCTCATTAGCCATGTGGTCATGTTAGGGCAGTCCCTTGTCCTCTGGGCCACAGTTGCCTCATCTGGCAAATGAGAATAGTCATCCTCCTGTACAGTGGTACCTCGAGATATGAGTTTAATTCGTTCCGTAACCTTGAGGCATGGGAAACTATGAGACACTCGAGTCGCAGTAAACTGATGGGTTGTGTGCAGCCGGCCCATCCGTGCGATTACTCCTATCTCAAATGTTGCTCGTATTTCAAAGCAAAAATCACTGGCTCGACGGCTCATATCTCAAAAATCTCGTATGTTAGGGTCCTCGTATCTCGAGGTACCACTGTATAATAAAGCGGTAATATGCAAATTGACCTTCATGCCCTCACAAGATGGCTGCCTATGACCAGGCCAGTAGGGGGGTTAGTGAGGGACAACCAAACGACTGAACCGCAGACTGTATGGGGTGACCAGGCCAACAGGTGGGGGGGGGCAGTTGGGGGCAATCTGGCCAGCATGGGGTGGGGCAGTTAGGGGTGACCAGTCAGGCAGGCAGGTGAACTATTAGGAGCTAGCGGTCCAGGATTGTGAGTGGGTTGTATGACTGCAGGTTTAGGCCTGATCCTAGCAGTCAGACATCCCCTAAACTGGCAGTCTGACATCCCCCAAGGAGTCCCAGATTGGAGAGGGTGCAGGCTGAGCTGAGGGGACACACACACCCCTCTCTCCCCATGCACAAATTTCATGCACTAGGCTCTAGTTATATTAATGACTACAGCTCTCATTTATTAATCATTTAGTACATGCCAAGCATTGTACCAAATGTTTTACATTCATTAGCTCATTTAATGCTTACAGCAGTCCTAGGCAATGGATACTTGTTAACCTCATTTTTCTGAGAAGAAGACTGCAGTTTTGGGAGAATGGGTCATTTGCCCCTAACAGTTTTCAGGGCCAGAAACTTATAGAGCTGGACTTTTAATGTTGGAGCCCAGACTCTGAGAAACTTCTTCATAGTTCTTCCTCCACTGATCTTTACTCCAAGTGAAGAGTCTGAGCCATGTAAGCACTTCATTCAACTGAGAATTGCTGAACGTCTCTTGTGGGCCAAGAACACAGACGTGAACAAGACAAGCACAAAGCTGCCTTGATGGGACAACTTACTTTTTGGCGGGAGAGACAAAAAAGCAAACAAATACATAATGCATTTGTAGGTGCTGTTAAGGATTGTAATTAAACAGAGCAAAGGACACTGGTAAAGGTGGCCAGGAAAGCAATGAAAATATATGACCACAGCGAGAGCCGTTCACTTGAGAATTTGGGTAAGAACATGCTAGGTAAAGGGAACAGTAAGTGAAAAGGCCTGGAGGCAGAAACAGCTTGGCAGGTATCAGGAACCACAGGAAGACTGTGTCTAGAACTTAGAGGTCCAGGGGAGAGTGAGCGTTAGGCTGGGGCCGGCTCCCGTAGGGCCTGGCAGAGACTTTGGATGTTACTCTGCTGATTGGACGTCTTGGGAGATTTAGAGCAAGTGAGTGACTTAAATTTAATGACTTCATATAACAGGATCCTCTATCTCATATCTTACTAAAATACTGCAGGAGAGCAAAAATGGAAGCAGAGCCCAGCCAACCCTGCAGATGGAATGGGTGTGAGATTTGTGGGTAAGACAGGAATCAGGAATAATGCCTAGGTATTTGGCTTAATGTTTTGGACACATTAAGAAAGCCCCCTGGAGATATTGGGAAGATAGGCCAGATATTTGAGAGGCCTTCTAAGAAGTCCTGGCCCTTGAGGTCTTTTGAGTTCTGTCACATACTTGTTCCATATGCTTCTGAGCCTTTTAAGTACCCAAAGAAAACCAGTTCAATCTTTTAAATATTTAAGTGCTCTAAAATTGAGCACTTAAATGTGCTAAAGCTAGACTCAGAGGATAGTCTTCAGGGGCTAGAGGGTACCTCCTGAAATTTTACTCAAAATCCCATATCGCTAAGATAAATGGTTTGTTTTGTTTCTTTCATGCCTGGATTTCAGATACAGATATCCTAACTCGGAGTTACCACACAAATATTCAGGATTAGCTTGAGATTAGTTTACTAGGTTTCCAGATAATTGTGTTGGCTACAAGTCACGTTGCTTAAATAAGAGATGTTCCTATTTCATTTTTCTTCATTGGCTTCCTGCCCTGCTCTCCTTTTCATGCTCCTGTAAGAGTAGCCACTCAGGCCCTGGCAGGTGTGGCTCAGTTGATTGAAGCATCGTCCCATACACTGAAAGGTCACAGGGTTGATCCCTGGTCAGAGTGGGTACAGGAGGCAACTGATCAAGTTTCTCTCTCCTATTGATGTTTTTCTTTCTCCCCCTCTCCATTCCTCTCTCTTAAATCAATAACAACACATCCTAGGATTAAAAAAAAAGAAAGAAAGAAAAAAAAATAGCCACTCCAATTTCCTTAATTTATGGGTGAAATTTGAGTAGAATTTTCCAGTGGATAAGGCTACAGTGATGCATTAAGAGGTGGCATGGGGTGATGGAAAGAGCATTCTTTGGGGTCACAGCTGGCTTTCTTCATCTCTCCAAGCTTTTGTTTGCTCTTCATATAATAAGGATAACAATACCTGCTTTGTAAAACAACATCTTTTTTTTTTTTTTTTCAGAGAGAGGAAGAGAGATGAAAAGGGAGAAACATCAGTGATAAGAGGGAATCATTAATTGGCTGTCTCCTGCATGCCCCCTACTAGGGATCATGCTTGAAACCTGGGCATGTGCCCTGTCCGGGAATCAAACCTTGACTTTCTGGTTCATTGGTCAACACAACCACTGGGCCACACCAGCCGGGCAAGAACTTTCCTAATTTAAAAATAAACTGCCTTATAAGGATGAATAAAAGAATGGACAAGCAGGCAGATTTTCTAGAAGAAAAGAAATCAATCAACTGCTATTTCCCAACTCCCCAGAGGCCTTTGCCACAGCTGGGGCCTATCATGCACTTGAAGCTGCCTGCATAATTAATGTGAGACCAGGCCTCTGGCCCAGCAGCCACACGAAGGGGTCTTCCCAGTTCCTGCTTTAGCTAAGGTTCACCAGCAGTGCTAGCCTGGGATGGGAGGAACACTTCCTAAACTTTACCCCTTCTCCAGGCACAGCTGCTCAGTGCCTGGTTTTTAACAATATTATTTTAGTTTTGAAGGCTAGTGACCTAATCACATGTACCTCAGAACTGCCATTCTGGGTTATATCCAGGACATTCTTTTAACAGTTGTTTCTGCTTACAGAGCTAATGACTCATGACAGAGGGCCGTTATGAAATTCACATCTTATCAGGGAAACTCTTCCTTGAATAAATCTTGTCAATCAAACTTCATTCCAGAAGCAGTAGTTGGAACAAGTGATAGGGATCTCAAATCAAGTGCAGCTGCAGAACTAGTTGACCTTGGTCACCCAGTGCTGAAAAGGAGACCGGGAGCCAGGGGGAGCCTCTCTTTACATTCCCACCCAGAAGCTCCTGTGGTGCTGGCTTCTTTGACCAAAGCTTGCCTCGGTGCTTTTCTGCTCTCATCTAATTCAGTCTTTCTACTCCTGTGAGGGGTGGTGGTCGCCTCCCTGCCGCAGGCTGTGCCTCCCTCCAAAGGGCTCCCAGGACCTGGTGGCAGAGTCCCTGGCCCCATGCTCTCAGCAGCAGCTCCTGACCTCCACAGACTGAATTACCAGTAGTCCCCTATTGTCAGCCCTTTTGCTTTTCTTAATTTCAGTAATGTACATGTGGTCAATGTCAGCCTGGAAATATTAAATGGAAAATTCTAGAAATAAACAATTCGTAAGTTTTAAATTGTGTTTCATTCTGAGTAGCATGATGAAGTCTCTTGCTGTCCCGCTCCATTCCGCCCAAGACATTGTCCAGCATCTCCAGGTCTCCCCGCTGTAGATGATCCCCACCCATTAGTCACTTAGTAGCTGTCAGATTAGCTGTTGGGGTATCACAGCACTCATGTTCCAGTAACACTTACTTTACCTTAATTATGCCCAAAGCCATTATAATGGTTCTATTTTATTATTAATTATTGTCATTAATCTCTAACTATGCCTAATTTGTACATTAAACTTTAATACAGGTATGTGTGTATAAGAAAAACATATATGTAGGGGCGTGGTGCTATCCAGTTTCAGGCATCCACTGGCATCCTGGAACATGTTCTTCATGCATGGGAGGGGGCACTACTATAGTAAGGCAGACCAATTTCTGAGTGTTGTGTATGGTTTTGTGATTTTCCCACTTGACTTTGAATTTCTTAAAAATAGACATGAGCCTTGTTCATATCTAGCACCAACACCTAAGTCAGTAGCTGGCCAGATTAGCTCAGACACTTTGAATTACATTGATTTGACATGAATAACAAAATGTTAATCCACACCTGGCCTGTGTGGCTCAGTAGTTGAGTATCAATCCATGAACCAGGAGGTTAGGGTTCGATTCCCAATCAGGGCACATGCCCAAGTTTCAGGCTCAGTCCTCACTAGCAGCATGCAGGAGGCAGCTGATCAATGATTCTCATCATTGATGTTTCTCTCCCTTCCTCTCTCTGAAATCAATAGAATTTTTAAGAAATAAAACTGGTTTTGTTACTTTATACAAATTTCACATTCTTAATACACTTTCAAGCACTCACTTCAGAGAGTATAAAACAAGCAGCAAGATAAGAATCACTTTTACTTGACTTTAGAATTCATTTGTGGGGTGGGGATGGGAGGAGGGTGTTAGGGTCTTGGCAACAGATTTGCTTTACTAATTGCATTTCATTCCAAAGGGAATAACAGTTTGGATTGTAAAAATAGACCGCAGGGCATATTGCAGATTACCCACATACAGATAATTGGGTGTTTATATCTCTGGAGCAGAAAAAAAACTTACGTAATAAAATAAGATTTTTATTTCACATGGTTATACATTTTCTTTTTCTTTGCAGTGCTGTATCGAAAAGGACCTCCATTTTACCATGCAAGGTTTGGAGTAATTTTTTTAAATAATATTTTTTCTGACTTAAGAGAGAAAGGGAGAGGGAAAGAGAAAGAGAGAGAGAATTAGAAACACCAATGATGTGAGAAAAATCACTGGTCGGGTGCCTCCTGCATGCCTCACACAGGGGATGGAGCCCACAACCTGCGCATGTGACCTCACTGGAAGTTGAACCATGACCTCCTAATTCATAGGTTGGTGCTCAACCACTGAGCCACGTGTCCAGGCTGGAGTGATTTTTAAATGTCAATGACTTAAAAGGACATGATATTTTTGGCCTGCACTTTACTTTTTAGTGCCTCAGAATCAGTCATGTTCCTGTTGGCCTGATAAGCATAAAAATACTACATGTCTGTGCCTTATCCACCAATGATACTATATATAAAATAATAAATGGTTATAACAATCTTTTAGTATTAAACTTTGAGTTAACCTATGTAGTAACTGTTCATCTTAATATTAGTGAGTATTAGTATCCAAACCATTGAGTGAATTCTCAGCTTTCATATTGGGAGAAATATTTCTGTTCCTTTCCTATTTGTGTTGAAGTCAGTCTAAAATTTTATAACATGAAGTGTGAGTTTTTCATTAATATTTTCTCAGCAGTCTAGGGAAATTTAGCATCAGATAAATGTACATTTTTTTTGTAGCTTTGTTCTTGGTAGGAAAAACAATATTCGTTTTTAATAGATTGATTTCATATGTTTTATTTTTAAAATTCCCTTTGTGTCTTTTCCAGTTACTCTGTCATTATTGAGTTAGTTGACGACCATTTTGAGGGCTCTCTTCGAAGACCTTTCAGTTGGAAGTCACTGGCTGCCTTGAGCAGAGTTTCAGTGAATGTCTCCAAGGTAACAACATCAGCTCTGGCATTATCTGTCACTGAAATGGTTGGATTGTTTTTTTCTTCTTAAGTGTAGTAGAAATAGAAAAGTCCTTTGGAGAAACTTCAAAGTGTTTCTACCAGTGAAATTCTGGAAAATTGGGTTAGAAGCTCTCCTCCCCCTAATGTCCCTCCCACCACCACCTGGTTCTAAGCTCCAGGAATTGAACTTTGAAGTTCCCAGTAGTGATTGATGTTGGTGGGCATTGCCTTTCTTCTCTGGAGTGCCTTAGGTAAGCACAGCCAGCACATGCTCAAAATTCACCCACACATTCACAGAGAGGAGTCCAAACATTGACATGTTTCTTTTGAAAGTTCGCAGATTTCTTGAAAAGGCAAGGAGGGAATGAATATTTATTGGTAAACACTTTACATGTTTCTCACCATTTCTTATCCTCATCCTAAAAGTGAGGAATCAAAGTGTCAGAGACAGTAAGTGAGAAATCCATGATCATGCAGCTCAAGTGCAGAAGTGGGATTCGAACTGAAAGCCAGCTGCCTGCCTGGCTGTGTTGTTTCCTGCTGCCATCAAGATAGGAAGGAAGTCACCAGGACTCTACAGGATGGAACCTCTGTGTGTTCTCTGTGATTCAGCAGTTTATTAACTGAAACAAAGTGTGGGCCCTTCCCATGTGTCCCACTGCTGCTGGGAGTGTGAGAGCTGAGACTGGCGGGTCCACAGGGGCCAGATGACAACTGTCTTCAATGCCAGGGAAGCTGCTTAGGCTGTAGCCTTCGAAAAGTAGCTTTGTCCTATAGAAATACGGGAATCTAAACTCTTTTTAATGTATTTATGCCCACTTTCTGAGCAAACATTTAATAAATTTTATGTTAATAACCAGTATATCTACTTTATTTGCATTCTCTTGACATGTCAACAATGTCTAAATGGCAGGTCCTTAGTCTAGAGTGTGAGCCCAGCTATGATGTTCCCAGAAGCACATGGTTAGCAGGAATGGAGACTGACTTTCCTGCTGGCGCACTCAGATTTGTATTATTTTGTGGGATAATGTTTTTATTTCTCATAGGAGATTGTTTTTATTTCTCATAGGAACTCATGCTGTGCTATCTGATTAAACCCTCTACCATGACTGACAAAGAAATGGAATCCCCAGAATGCATGAAGAGAATTAAAGTTCAGGTGTGTAACTTAGAGGTCATTCAGTTCATCCCAAAGATTCTGTCCATTGCATCGCGTCCTCTTGAACATATGCTCCCAAGAAAACAAAATTGCCCATCTTGCCTTGGAAAGAACGTCTTCTTGGGCCTTCCCTGCTAAACCCACTCTCACTCCCCCTTAATTCCTGCTGTTCCCACACCTGCGATGTGATATGGTTTCTGTCCTCACCACCTAGCTGAAACTGCTGTCCCAACGACCTGGCTAGGCCAGACCTCTCCTCAGTCTCATGCTTAGAGACCAGGAGTGTCACTGATGACATTCCTTCCTTGAACTTTCGTCTGGCTTCTGGAGTTCTGTGTTGCGCTGAATCTCCCCCAGTCTTCCTGACAGGATTTTCTCTGCCAGGGCTGCCAAGTTCATTGTTCCGTTATCCAGTGTCTAATATCTCCATCTCTCGTCCTGTCTTTGACCCTCCTCCACGTCCAGCACTTCATTGTTTTTCTCTAACCTCGCACCCTTCCTCTTGGTCTCACTGCCCCACTAAAGACCTGCTCGAGGACCCCCGTGTCTCCTCCCTTCAGTTTGTCCTGCCATCCCCACTAGGTTAACGTTTCATAAAATGCCAATCCAGATCCACTTCTGTCCTCTCAGTGCTGAGCTGGATATATCAGTGCCATCGTAGACTTGGTTCCGATGTTAAATATGAGCTTTTGTACTGGCGCTTCTAATCCTGCAAGGAGCTAGGAGAATCCCACAGCTGAGGCAAGTTTAGCTTTCAACATCTTTTCACAGAGTAGATACTACAGTGGTACCTTGAGATACAAGTGCACTAACATACGAGATTTTTGAGATACGAGCCGTTGAGCGAACGATTTTTGCTGTGAAATACGAGCAACATTTGAGATAGGAGTAATTGCGCGGATTGGCCCGCTGCACACGACCCACCAGTTTACCTCGACTCAAGTGTCTCCTAGTTTCCCATGCCTCAAGGTTACGGAATGAATTAAACTCGTATCTCGAGGTACCACTGTACTTGCATGTAAGGTTTATATTGCTGCATTCACTTTCCTCCGAATGTCCAGTTACGAGAAATGGGAACAGATATCCTCATTATGTAGAGAGCTTTTTGTGAAAACTAGCTGTGATGTCACATGCCTAGCATGTTCTTTCATTCCTGTTTTTTAAATTTATTCGTCTTTTTTGTTTTGATTGGTTACAGGAAGTGATTCTGAGCCGCTGGGTTTCTTCGCGAGAGAGGAGTGACCAAGATGAACTTTAACATTTGACCTCAGAATTCTGATTTCACCAAAAAATATTAATTGAGCCTCCTACAATAAGCCAAGCTCAGGGCGAGGTAAAAGGTCCTTTTATTGTAATTGGCCATTCATTGGAAAATTTAAAGGGCATGGTGCTCCCCAAACCAGAGAACTATTCGTGTTTTAAAAAGAAATTACCGAGATGAGAAGAAGAGAGCCCTGTGCCCAGACGTCCGCTTCTGTCCCCAGGGGACACTGACGGTGACTGTGACTGGCTCCGACTCCTCACCTCCAGGCCCCACTCGGCATCCTCATCTGTTCAGTGAGCAGCGTGGATAGATGAGGCCAGCAACAGGGAACCTCTGTTTTAATCTAACCTCGACATGGTGACAGTTACATGATGTGGCACTCGACAGTTCCCAAAGCAGCACTTTATGCTCAGGCATCTCGTTACCCACATCCGATCTGTTCCCCAAAGAGTGCTGGAAAGCAGATCTGGGGGTTGCAGAACACCGTGTTCCATTACTTTAAATGGAAAAAAAGGCATCTCTCCGCTTGTCCAAGAACTTCAACCAGTTATTGAAGCACGTTACAGTCCATTTAATATTTAGCAAGGATTTTTGTATCATAGAAAGCATTTAAAACATCCATTACCTAATTATTTGTCAGTCTACTAATTGGTAGGCATGTTTGTGTAGAATATACAATATTATGCAGTATTATATAAAATTGCACCTTGCTTCAGTTAACTTACTTGAAATAAAAATAGGTGGTGAAATAATGTGTGAAGGAAGATACAAAATGAGTGCAATTGACATTTAATAAACACAGTAAACAAAGCCTTCTTTTACTTGGTTAGATCCCAATGAAGAGTTGCCTGAAGAGTGGCAGTTGGAGGCAAGAGGAGGGAAGTGGGCAGAGGGCATGGGGGTGGGGAGACTGAGCAAGAGGGAGCCAGCGTAGGAGTGAGGGAATAATGATCTGAGGCTCATCCACTGTCCAGATTTGAGAAGCTGACAGACAGCCCCTCCTCGGCATTAAATGCTCCAGAGTAGATTGTTCAGAACCATCTTTGGAAGCTGAGACAAAAACAAAAAACAGAATGAACACTTGTTTGCATCCCTCGATGCAGGACCTTGGAGATCCTGACAGCCTAAGAGTCTGTCTGAGGTTGTGTTTTAAAGGTTTGGCATTTCAGTAATGGAGCTCCCCTGCCTCAGACCAACAACCACCATCAATTTGAAAGAGCTTCTTAGTAAGTTCTTTGCTCTTCATTAGTGATGCTAACAGTTCTGCAACATTTTTACTCTTCATTTTGCTTACTCCAGGCTCCTTAGCAAAATGAAAGACTTTGCTTTGAATTGTCACTTTCTCAAAACCTTAAATGCTGGCAAAAAATTTCAGGAGGCATTTCTTCCCTATTTTATTATCATTTGTAGTGACACTTCTTTCCAAGTCTAATCAGTGCACCAGATGCCTTTATAGTAAAACTTCTTCCAGGAATCCTTCATCAAAGCACAGTCCTCCTGTAAACACTCAGATGCTTTGTCATCAGCTGATGTTTTTGAAGGTTGTGGCAACTCCTTGGTATAAAGACTACAGTAAATGTGGAAAAGCCAAAGACCACATAGGTATTTGTAACTGAACGCTCCAGAAGAATGTCCAAAACGTCACCTTTAGTCAAAAGAAGCCTATATGGAGGATTTTTCTTCTTTATATGTAGATTTGAACACGATGTAGCAGGCCATGCACTCCTCAGCGTTACCTGAGGGCCCTGGGGATTCTGGAATGGTATACCAGCAAAGGTTTTAGTTTAAATCACCCTCACGATTTTCAGGTAAAAGTATTAGCTAGCCCTGGCCAGTTTAGCAAAGCAGTTAGAGCATCAACCCACAGTCCGAAAAGTCTCAGGTTTGATTCCTGGTCAAGAGCATGTACCTTGGTTGCAGGCTCTATCCCTGCCCCCAGCCCCAGGTCAGGGTGCTTGTGGGAGGCAATCTGTCAATATATCTCTCGCACATCAATGTTATTCTCCTTCTCTCTTCCCACCACTCTCTAAAAATCAATTTTAAAAATCCTCAAGTGAGGATTAACAACAACAAATAATAAGTGAAAGCAGTATTTTTCTTTGGAAGTATTAAGTTTTAGCACTTTCTTCTTACCTTCAGAAATAAATGTACCAGATGACAGTTGTTTTCAAAAAAAGCTCAAGTTCCTTAAGATTGGAAATTGACTCTACAATAAAACCACTGTCAGAAGATTCTGCAGTTCACCAGGAGAGAGGCCACAGCCTCACCGAAAACAGAAGTTTCTTCACCCACATCCCTCAAAGCTTCAGGCTTGCATGGTTCTTAAATCTCTCAAACCTCTGAGACTTGCTTTAAAACTGAAATTCTTCACCAAATCCTCTCTCCTCCATCACTTTTCCATTCTCCTGAGGTATTCAAAGCCACTCACTGTGCCAGCATGTATTCAGGTGGCATCAGACTGACCAACTGCACAAGAATTTCACTGAAAATAGCACACCACAGTCAAGAACACTGAAACTTTGTGCAACCAACATTATTCACAAGTTCTATTTTGCCAACCTAGTGCCAAAAAATCATACAAAAAAGTGGACATGTGGTTGGTCCAGATTATATCATATATATTAAACAATTATATTTTACTAGTGGCCCAGTGCATGAAGTTCATGCACATTAAAAAGGGGACCCAGCCGAGACCGGTTTGGCTCAGTGGATAGAGCATCAACTTGCGGACTGAAAGGTCCCAGGTTTGATTCCGGTTGGGGGTATGTACCTTGCTTGCGGGCATATCTCCACCATGGGGCATACAGGAGGTGGCTGATCGATGTCTCTCATAGATATTTCTGACTTTCTATCTCCCTTCCTCTGTAAAAAATCAATAAAATATATTTTAAATAAAAGGAGGACCCAGAGTTAAGTCCCCGCCCACCCACATGCAGCTCAAAATTGCATGAGACCCAGACCCAGCCGCTTCCCCTGCCCCATTGAGCTGGGTCCAGACCTGGGCAGTCCCATCTTTGTCAAGACCCACTGGGCAAGGGGTGTAGCCTCAGGCCCCCGGGCCTGATGCTAGTACAGGGGTGTGGCCTGAGGCCCCCCAGATTGGGGGGTGGGGGCTGTGCCTCTAGGTCCCCCACCAGGTGGGGGACATAGCCTGAGATCCCTTGTCAAGCCCTGCCAGGCAGGGGGCACAACCTCAGGTCCCCAGTCAAGCCCCACTTCGTGGGGATGGGGGGATGTTGGAGTTCCCCCAACCCAGCACTAGAAGTACACCTTGAGGTCCCCCATCAAGCCCCGCTGGGTGGGGAGTATGGCCTGAGGTCTCCTGTCAAACCCCGCCAGGCAGGGGGCACAGCCTCAAGTCCCCTGGGCTGTGCTGGGACAGGGGGTGCAGCCTGAGGTCCCCCACCTGGTTCCAGGGTGAGGGGCACAGTCTGAAGTCCTCTGTCAGGACCCACCTGGTGGGGGTCATGGCCTGAGGTCCCCATCAAGCCCTGCTGGGTGGGGTGTGTGGCCTGAGGTTCCCTGGCCTGGTATCAGGGCTGGGGGCACACCTGAGGTCCCCTGTCAACCCCCATAGGGGGGCAGGGGAGGGCATAGCCTCAGGTCCCTGCTGATTGCTTATTAAGGCTCCTTCAGGGTACTTGGCCTCAACTGTGGGTACAGCCATCTTTGTGGCAGAGTGATGGTCAATTAGCATATTTCCTCTTTATTAGATAGGATATAATCACTTTTTTTTAATACAGTGTCACTTCCAACTAATTTTTCTCTTTTTTTAATTTAATAAATCCTTATTGTTCAGATTATTACAATTATTCCTCTTTTTCCCCCCCATAGTTCTCCTCTACCTGGCTCCCACCATATCCTCTGCCCTTATCTTCCCCGCATTGTCCTCATCCCATAGGTGTACGATTTCTGTCCAGTGTCTCCCCTCACCACCCTCACCCCGTTCCCCCTGAGAATTGTCAATCCACTCCCTTTCTATGCCCCTGATTTTATTATATTCACCAGTTTATTCTGTTCAGATTTTTTATTCACTTGAATTTTAGATTCACTTGTTGAGAGATATGTATTTGTTGTTCATAATTTTTATCTTTACCTTTTTCTTCTTCCTCTTCTTAAAGAATACTTTTCAGCATTTCATATAATACTGGTTTGGTGGTAATAAACTCCTTTATTTTTTTCTTATCTGTCAAGCTCCTTATCTGCCCTTCAATTCTGAATGATAGCGTTGCTGGGTAGAGTAATCTTGGTTGTAGATTCTTGCTGTTCATCACTTTGAATATTTCTTGCCACTCCCTTCTGACCTGCATAGTTTCTTTTGAGAAATCAGCTGACAGTCAAATGGGTGCTCGCTTGTAGGTAATTAACTGTTTTTCTCTTGCTGCTTTTAATATTCTTTGTCTTTTTGCTCTTGGCATTTTAATTATGATGTATCTTGGTGTGGTCCTGTTTGGGTTCCTTTTGTTTGGGGTTCTGTGCACTTCCTGAACTTGTAAGTCTGTTTCTTTCACCAGGTGGGGGAAGTTTTCTGTCATTGTTTCTTCAAATAGGTTTTCAGTATCTTGCTCTCTTCTTCTGGCACCTCCATAATTCTGATGTTCCTTACACTATCTGCAAATTTTTGGACTCTTTTTTTCTTTTTTCTTTTCCAGTTGAGTATTTTCTGCTTCTTTGTATTTCAAATCTTTGACTGGATTCTTCCGTTCCTCTAGTCTGCTGTTAAGTCTTTTTTATTCCTAGTTGGTTCTTTTTCATCTCCTCTTGGGTCTCGCTAAATTTATCCATCTTTTCTAAGAAATTCTTGAAAAACCTTATAACCGTGGTTTTGAACTCTATAGCCAGTCATTTGTTTCGTCCATTTCTTTTGTTTGTGATCTGTTTCTTTGTCTCTGCATTTTCGCTGCTTACCTGAGTTGGTAGAGTATCTTTGTGTATTAGGTGTTGTATATGGCCCAGTAGCTCCACCTCAGAGAGTTACCTGAGGTGGTCTCTCTTGGTGCACCCCTTTGTGGACTGTGTGTACAGCTTTGTTGTAATTAAGTCTTGATTGCTGTTGGTATCACTGATTGCTGTTGACCTCCAAGCCAACTGGTTGTGAGGATCTGCTGTGCACATGTGCGCATGCGGCTCCAGACCTCTGCCTTTCACATCTCTTCCGAGTTTCTGTGCGCTCCAGGGACCCGTATGAGTCTGGGTCCCCAGGGTCTTGCCTGAAACTGGGGTTCAGTGCAGTCGGAAATGGAGTTCAGTGCAGTTGGAAGGTTCTGTCTTCCTCCCACTAGAAAAAGCCAGCGGCACAATCAGCAGTCAGTCCTCTCTGCAAGCACTGGCGCACACACCTCCAGACCTCTGCCTTTCTTGGCTCACCCGAGTTTCCCTGAGTTTCTGTGCACTCCCTTTTTTTGAGAGTCCAGACTCCCCCTGTATGAGTCTCGCCTGGAACTGGGGTTCAGTTCAGTCAGGAGTTTCTGTCTCCCTCCCACTAGAGGAAGCCAGCCAGGCCCACCGCCGCTCGTCCTCTCTATGCGTATGTCTTCGTACCTCAGCTTTTTGCAGCTCCTCTGAGTCTCTGTGAGCCTCTCTCTTTACTTCTAGTTGTAGAATTTCCACTCAGCGGCTTTCCTGTGGTTCTGGATGATGACCATTTTGTCTTTTAGCTGTAGTTTTGAAATTGTGCAAGGCAGCAGTTTAGGTGTTCACCTATGCTGCCATCTTGGTTTCTCCCCTTTTTCTCCCCCTCAACTATTTTTTCTAAAGCAGCAGTATTTCCTAGGCCTCTAAAACTCACCTACTTTCTTCATAGGCTTTTCCACTTCCATGGGAGACTTTTTACTTAATAAGCCCGGGGAAATGATGGCATAATAGACCATGTGTTCAAACAGTGCAAGCACTGGTCACCTAGGCACCAGCGCATTCTGTGTCCTCTTTCTGGTCCAGACATAATTTGAATGGTTTTGCTGCAAGCTCATCTTTTTCGTGTGTTGTTTAAATTTGGTAACTAATACAGGCTAACATTTTTTGCAGATTGTTAAAGTAAATATTCGAGTTGAGATAGGGCATACACCTGTATTCTTGTTTATCCCACAACAGCCTTTTGAGTTCAGATGGTGGACCCTCCACAGGAAGGTGTGGGGCTTGGAGATGTGGCCACTGTCAGAAGTGCAAGTGGAGGAGGTGGCCTGAGAGTTACTGCATGCAGTGCCTTTATGCCATCTCCACCACTGAAGTAACACCAGCCTAGATGATCCTATGAAATCAGAAATAGGGCTTGTCCAGTTGGAGGTTAAAAAAGGAAGAATGCCCTCCACACAGAGCTGGGTATGTGCTGGCACTGCTAGGTGGTGGGCCCCTTCCTCAAAGGTCGGGGTGCAGCCTGAGACGCCTCTTACCAGGGACCTGCTCATGCATGTAAATCTGCATACATCTCAGTGGGTTCACAGATTCTGTGAGGACCATATGTGGGTCCAAGGTGGGAGCAGTATGTGGTTCCTGACTTTCATTCATTGCCCTGGAGATGATTTTATTGAAAGCTAGGCAGTGAAATGAGCCTCATAGAAAGGACCCATTTTGACTTCAGCTCTGCCTCTCAGTGGTTATGTGACTTGGGCAACTTATGAGCTTTAATTTTCATACCTGTAAAATGGGGCCAATTAATATATTTATTTCATTGTGGTTATACAGATAAAGGAGAACTCAAAAGACACCTGACACAAGGAGTTTGCCCTCCCTTCTCAGGAGTGGCTCAAACCCACCAAACTGGCAGGAGATGAGGAAGACACAGTGCCCATGCTCAAGGCTAAATCTGGGTTGAGAACAGAATCTGATAACAAATGCAAGCAGTGTTTGTGCACAAAAGTGGAGAGGTGAGGGGACTTTGTAGAGGCCCTACTATGGCCAAGGGCTATTTGTCCTTGGAGTGAGTTTACCCTGGAGTGAGTTCTTTAGTCTGCCTTTTGAAGAACCTGTGGCCAGAGTCAAACAGTTGCCATTGGGAGTGTTGAACCTGCCCAGGGGGCAGCAGGCACCTGTAAGTGATTCTGTAACCACAGACCTACCCTGTCTTTAAGGCACCACCTCCTCTAATTATAGCTTACAGTTTTCAGGATTTTTGAACTGTTTAAAGCTCTGGTTTTGGTATTAAGTTTTAGAAATTTATTAATCTCTCTGATTGGCCTTGGGTGGAGAACAGGGTGGCTAAGATGAACTCTTTGTTCTGAAGTCTTTGCATCCCAACTCATCCACTTTACTAGCCCTACGATCTTAACCTCAGTTTTCCTCATCTATCAGATGAAGTTCGTGTTCAGCCACCCAAAAAAAAAAAAAAATTGACATGCTACAATGGCAACGAATCCCGAAAACATGCCAAATGAAAGAAGCCAGATACAAAATGTTGCATATTGTTTGATTCCAACTACATACGCCAAACAGGTAAATCCAATGAGAGAGAACACATTGGTGGTGACGAGGGGCAGTGGGAAGAGAAGGCTGAGAAGCTTATGGTACAGAATCACCTTTCAGGTGATGAAATGACTTGGAACTCAATAGAGAGGGTTGCACAACATTGTACTAAATGCCTGAACTTTTTGCTTTACAATCAGTGTAATATGAATCTCACCTCAATAAAAAAAATTGTTGTAAACCCCAGAGGATCACAGGAGGATTGTGTGGGTTAGTTCTTACAATGTGCTTATTAACACAGTGCCCAGCTAATGTACTTTTAGTCTTTTGCAGCTGTGATGATTCATTGTGGGGATGAGTCCTTGTGTTCTTCTGTTAAGGCAGCTACCTGTGCAGTTGATTATTGTATGTTGCGTCTCTTAGCTTCCATTTCCGAGGCTTACGTTTTCTGCCCTCATCCCCAAACTGTGAGGGGAAATGGTGACATCTGTGCCTTTACTGCCCTGAGTGCTCTCTAAAGAATTTCACTTCTGTAAAGTAATTGGTTCAAACATAACACTTGGCACGGATTAAACCTACATGAATGGGACACAGTTTTAGACAGGTTTATCATGCTGCAGTTGGTTAGATTTCTCTATGATTTTGAGCCTCGTAAAATAGTCTGAAAATTCTTTGTTACTTACTGATTAGTTCTATTTTTGTCATAATTATTTTGACAAAATAACGCTTAATTATTTTGCCTTTATTGATAAATCCTTTTCATTTTCTCTTTTTAAAAAAAAGCTGTCATTAACTTGAATGTGGTTTTTAACTTAGTTTTCCCTTAGGGAGTACTTATGGTAAAAAGAAATGAAATGCCTTTCCTCCTCACCACCCCCCTACCATTTATGATTTTACCAACCAAATTGAATTTTTAGAAATCTGATTACAGACTCAAATAATTATTCCATGAATGTTAGTTAACTTATTTAAAACAACTCCGAGGCCCATTTCTAAAATTGAGAGAGATTTAAAACTATCAATTTAGCTTAAATCTTTGCTTTTTATATACATGCTAAAAGCATTTTAAGTCTTGTTATCATTTTGTGAAATATAGGGATGCCTTACTTAAAAATAAAGGATTTGAAAAAACACATTTGTACAACAGTTAAACTAGAGGTAGTATTTTTTTATTTAAAAGTAATTCAATCTAGTTTCTTTTTTTAAATATATATTTATTGTTCAGATTATTACAGTTGTTCCTCTTTTTTCCTCCCATAGCTCCCCTCCAGCCAGCTCCAACCCTAACCTCTGCCCTTACCCCACCCTCCCACTGTCCTCATCCATAGGTATATGATTTTTGTCCAGTCTCTTCCCGCACCCTCCATACCCCTTTCCCCCCAAGGATTTTCAGTCCACTCCCTTTCTATGCCCCTGATTCTATTATATTCATCAATTTATTCTGTTGATCAGATTTTTTTATTCACTTGATTTTTAGATTCATTTGTTAATAAATAAATATGTATTTGTTGTTCATAATTTTTATCTTTACCTTTTTCTTCTTCTTCCTCTTCTTAAAGAGTACCTTTCAGCATTTTTTATAATACTGGTTTGGTGGTGATGAACTCCTTTAGCTTTTTCTTATCTGTCAAGCTCTTTATCTGCCCTTCAATACGGAATGATAGCTTTGCTGGGTAGAGTAATCTTGGTTGTAGGTTCTTGCTATTTATCACTTTGAATATTTCTTGCCACTCCCATTTGGCCTGCATAGTTTCTGTTGAGAAATTAGCTGACAGTCATATGGGTACTCCCTTGTAGGTAATTAACTGTTTGCTGCTTTTAATATTCTTTGTCTTTTGTTTTGGCATTTTAATTATGATATGTCTTGGTGTGGTCCTCTTTGGATTCCTTTTGTTTGGGGTTCTTTGCGCTTCCTGGACTTGTAAGTCTATTTCTTTCACCAGGTGGGGGAAGTTTTCTGTCATTATTTCTTCAATAGGTTTTCAGTAACTTGTTCTCTCTCTTCTTCTAGCACTTTCATAATTTTGATGTTGGTATGCTTGAAGTTGTCCCAGAGGTTCCTTACACTATCTTCATATTTTTTAATTCTTTTTGCTTTTCTGATTGAGTGTTTTTTGCTTCTTTGTATTTCAAATCTTTGACTTGATTCTTGCAATCCTCTAGTCTGCTATTAGATCTCTGTATAATATTTTTTATTTCAGTCAGTGTATGTTTAATTTCTAGTTGGTCCTTTTTCATATCCTTGAGAATTTTGGTAAACTTATTGGCCTTTTCTAGAAAATTCTTGAAAAACCTTATAACTGTGGTTTTGAACTCTATATCCAGTAGTTTGCTTTCCTCCATTTCTTTCATTTGTGACCTATTTCTTCATCTCCGCATTTTGGCTGCTTCCCTGAGTTGATAGAGTGTCTTTGTGTATTAGGTGTCCTATAGGGCCCAGTGGCTCAGCCTCCCCAGTTGCCTGAGATGGACACTCTTGGTGCATCCCTTTTTGGGCTGTGTGTACAGTCTTGTTGTAGTTAAAGTTTGATTGTTGTTAGTATCAGCTGTGTCTATGCTGGGAGAACTTCTGTGCTGGAGACATCCTTATGAGACAAGACTTGCAAAAGCTTCTGTGCTCAGTGTGGATGGGGTGGAGTCTCAGGGCGGGACAGATAGCATTGGTTTTCCATCAGTCCTGCCTTAATAGGCCCAGGTGTCACAGTGTCCCACGGAAATCACTGGAAGCACCTCTGAGAGAAAGCTGCCCTTGAGTTCTGCCTGCTGCCAGACAGTCTAGTTTCTCCCCGAATGAGTCTGAGTCCCCAGAGTCTTGCCCGGAACTGGAGTTCAGCGTAGTCGGGAGCTTTTGTCTCCCTCCCGGTTGAGAAAGCCAGCCATGCACTGAGTTGCCAGTCCTCTCCATGCTTAAGTCTCAGTACCTCTGCCTCCTGCAGCTTCTCTGAATCTCAGTGTGCTTTTCTCTTCCTTCTAGTTGTAGAATTTCTACTCAGCCAGCCTTCCTGTCATTCTGGATGATGTGTATTATGTCTTTTAGTTGTAGTTTTGAAATTGTTGTGCGAGGCAGCAGTTTAGGTGTTTACCTATGCCACCATTTTGGTTTCTCCTCAAACTAGTTTCTTTTAAGTGAAAGCTTTATGCATTTACATTTTTTGGAATGTTTACATATTCTGAAAAAATATTGCAAACATAGATCTTCTTCCTAACTTAAATGTACATTTTGGTAGAGGGAAAACAGTGGCATCAGGAACACTTGGTCCAAACTCCAAGTCTAGCCTAGGAAAACAGTGGCAACCTTGGAAACATTGCCTAGTCTCTCTGAGTCTCAGCTTCCTCAGCTGTGAAATGAGGATGAGTAATTCCTCCTGAGTTTGTTTTGCTGACTAAATGAGATGACATGAAAGGATCCATACATGGTAGGTATACCTTTTTCCCTTTCAGAGAAACCAAAAGTGTAAGCATTAGTTTACACTAGTTCATGCCCTGGTAGGTAATACAATGGAGAAAGAGGTGATAGAAAAATAGTTTGAGGTAAAGTGAAGACAGTTCTGACAGCTCTGAAGATAGGGGAAGGTGAGGTAGCAAGCACTTCCTCAATTAAGGGAGCTAGATATGGCTTCTGTGGGTGTTTAAAGTAATGTTTATTTGGGTTTTCTTAGTTATAATAGTAATCCATGCATGCTGTAGAGGCTTTGGAAAAGTACCTTTGTGTGGGTCATTTTAGTCTTTCAAATCAGTAACACTGAGACAAACTCTGACCTCTCTGTGGAAAGGAACCCACTGGTCTGTCATTCCATAAGCATTGATGGAAGACCATGTGTGCGTGGGTCAGTGCTAAGTGCTGAGATTATGAAGTGTGTCTGGCTAGTGACAGGGAGAACTCTGAGACTTCATTTGGGAAGCAGAGCTGGTACCAATGCAGTCTCCTGGTCCTTCAGTTAGCACTTAGCTGGTATGATAAAGAAACAATCAGATTCTCAGTTTATCATTCTAAGAACAGAGCAACATTGCCATCTATTGGTGTTATGAGATGCTTAATTTCCTTTATTAGGGGTAAAAACTGGAGGGTAATACTGTGACATTACCAGTAGGGACTTTAGAGCCTGCTGAAGTGAAGAAATAACGGCCGACTACCGCCAGAGTCACCTCCAGGTGGGAGAGCAGCCTCTAAAACAGAGGATGGGGACAGTTGAAACTTTGAAAAGTAAGGGATGAGGCACTAAGACAGTAGCATAAAATTGGCATTCCTAATATTGACCTTATCTGAATAGCTTTATGACATATTACTTACTTCCTCTCCAAATTTGAATGTTGATGAAAGAAAAACCCTTATTTTCTCCTTTATTTTGCTAATGCAACAATTGCTGGCCCAGTGGCTGCACATCCTAGGGACCACTGGTCTCTTGCAGGTCACCAGGTGGCCCAGGAGTTAAGTGCATGGACTTTGCAGTCAAACATCTTTTTTAAATATATATATATTTTATTGATTTTTTTACAGAGAGGAAGGGAGAGGGATAGAGAGTTAGAAACATCGGTGGGAGAGAAACATAGATCAGCTGCCTCCTGCACGCCCCCTCCTGGGGATGTGCCTGCAACCAAGGTACATGCACTTGACTGGAATCGAACCTGGGACCTTTCAGTCTGCAGGCTGATGCTCTATCCACTGAGCCAAACCAGTTTTGGCAACAGGCAAACATCTTTAATCCCTGGTTTTGCCACTGTGTGACTTTGGGCAAGTCAATTCCTCAGTTTCCCTTTTCACCTGAAAATAATGCCAGCATAATGTTGGTGCCTACTTCACAGGTGGTCTTCAGTGAAAGGGAAGAATAAGAGGTGTTTATTCTGGTGTGGAGACCTTTATAAATACTTTTTAACTGCAGCTGCTATGATTACCAATAATCAGGTAAGAATGGGACAAGAAAAGGGGAGTACTAAGATAGCATGTTAAGAGCAGGGGCAGCCGAGACCAGTTTGGCTCAGTGGATAGAGAGTCGGCCTGTGGACTGAAAGGTCCCAGGTTCAATTCCGGTCGGGGGCATGTACCTTGCTTGCGGGCACATCTCCAGTGTGGGGCGTGCAGGAGGCGGCTGATCGATGTCTCTCTCTCATCGATGTTTCTAACTTTCTATCCCTCTTCCTTCCTCTCTGTAAAAAAATCAATAAAATATATTAAAAAAAAAAAAGAGCAGGGGCAAACTGGAATACTATTCCCCAAACTCAACACATTTTTATATTTACTCGCTGAAATCTCTACAAATTCTTGAACACCACAGAATAGCAGTCACAGTTCTGTTTAAGTGGTATCGTGTTCACTCAGCCGGCTTGGCTCAGTGATTGATTGTCGACCTATGAACTAAGAGGTCACAGATAATCGATGATTCTCTCTCATCATTGATGTTTCTGTTTATCTCTTCCTTGTTCTCTCTGAAATCAATAAAAATATATATCAAAAAATAAAAATAAAGTGGTGTCCTGTTCTGGGTGGGAAGTTTTGTTTTTCTCTAAAGTACCAGAATTTAGAAGTACAAACATTGGTGTGCCTGTATTTTTTCCCACTGAAGTTGCCAGTCCTGAAACATTGACCAAACACCTCTGGAAGCGAGCTTTAAGGATCTGTAGCAAGTTTCCTGAATACCTATATTACTAAGTAATTGATGGTGGGTACATTGAAGATTGGTTTGGTGCTTTAAAGTTGAGTACCTTGAGGATGGGTTTGGTTTTCAGAAGTTAGACATCACTTGGTGCCCAGGCTGGAGAATAAGATGTGGTGGAGTAGATCACATTTGGCCAAAAATGAAGTGATTTCTGGAAGCAGGTTCCAAAGAGGAATTCTGAAATGTCTTGCTGATTGGCTGTTTCCAGTTTCATGATTATTTGGATATACAAATTCTAACAAGCTTGTTAAAATCACCTCATTTCTTTATAGTTGCTTATCCCAGCTTTCCCCTTTCTTCTTCTGAATATTAGAAAAACAAGACATCCTTTCACTGAGTCCTTTCTGAAGTGGCACTTAAAGTAGGAAGAGAAGGTTCTGTAGTAAACCCAGCCGCTGACCTCCTGTCAGGTCAGGCAAAATGAGAAGGAAATGACTGGTGTTCAGCTCCTGAGGAATTGCCGATCCAGATTGTGCATATGGATTAGAAAGGCTAATTCGGGGGTGCGTGCCCCTTGCCTAACTTAGATTCTGAGACCTTTTCTTTTTTTCCCCCTTTGTTGACCATCAAGAGGTTACTCTATGCTTTTCAACGAAAAACAGTGAGGTGAAAATACTCATTATTTCATAAATTGTAGATGTCTTGCTCACCTTCTTACAAATGCCCACACCTTCTGGATTCATATGGAAAGGTGAATTTATTCAGCTCTAATTAATTTATAGGAAGAATTTTCATTGTTCTGGGAATAAAATATGCTGCCACTTTATGCATTCAGGTGGACTCTCAGTTTGAAAACTGAAATTCTATGAAAAGAATTTTGAAAGCCCAGGGCAAGTTTTATTAATTTTGTAAATTCTTATACTGCGATAAACTGAAGTATGCTTAAAGGGAAGCCCTGTCACCATTTTTTTTTTAAATTAACCACAGGTTACTGTATTTAGAAATCTCGACGATCTATTAAAAGTAGTAACCCCCAGATATCCTGTCCCCTCTGCTTTTACACAGTGCACTCAGCACAAACCACCCCCCAGAGGAGGACTTGGCTCTTGGCCCGGGTGATCGGTCACGTAGAAGCCATGCTCTTCTATCACCCGGTACAGCGTGATGTACTTGGAAGCCTTCCTGGTCCTGGGGACCACAAATTTCTCCGTGAACTCGTTCTTGTCCAGTTGCTCCTTGCCTTCTGTGGTCAGAATGCAGTTAATGAATGTGAGGGTGTAACTGTAGCAGTTGTGGTGTTCTTCCTCGTACCTTCAAAATAAGGACGTGGAGAAGAGAAGCTTTAGCTTCGAAAGCTGCTCAGGAACAGGCCGTGAAGCTGCTGAAGGCCTGAAACCAGGCTCACTCAGTGAGCTGGGCCCCAGCCTGGGCAGGGACACTTGGCAACTGGGGCCAGTGCAGACTGCAACGTAAGCTACAGATGAGACGTAACTTAATGTTCAGAGTGGTGAGTGAAGGTGCACATAAACCCCAACTAGGGGAACTTTATTTCACTGAAATTCTAGATTCTAGGAGTAGAATTTCATTTCTTAAATTTTAGGATAGTCCACATTTCAAGGGTAGCCTGAAAACAATTTAAATGGACAAGTATGCTATTTATCTAAAGTGTTAAGGGAGCAAGGAATTGAGAAATTAATTTCAAAATTGCTAAAACCAAACAATAGAACCTTAAAATAGTTATAAATTTTGAATATCATTTTAATTTTTTGTTTTATGGAATATAATATCACAACTTTTGCTGTACATATTACTATGAAGTATTAAGTATGTAAAAAATACCTATTCAGCTGAAATTGGTTTGGCTCAGTGGAGAGAGCGTCAGCCTGCGGACTGAAAGGTCCCAGATTCGATTCTGATCAAAGGCATGTATCTTGATTGTGGGCACATCCCCGGTGGGGGCCATGCAGGAGGCGGCTGATTGATGTCTATCTCTCATCGATGTTTCTAACTCTATCCCTCCCCCTTCCTCTCTGTAAAAAATCAATAAAATACATTTTTTTAAAAATATCTGTTCAAATAATGAGAGTTCTAAGTTCCGGCCCTTTCAACTCTTAAAATGCTCTGATTCTATTATGTAATACTAGAGGCCTGGCCGGCAATCAGGGCCCATTTGTAGGGTGACCAGCAGAGCGATTGGGGGGTTGGGGTGCTGGCACCCAGCTTGACTGGCCTGGGGCCTGTGGGCAGCTCCTGCATTGAGCATACATCCCTTGGTGATCAGTGCGCATCATAGTGTCCGGTCACACCACTGCTCGGTCGATTTGCATATTTGGCTTTTATTATGTGGATATGCTGACTCACCTCTGAAGAAACCCCTACTTAAATTCTGTTATAGGTGCTACTACTAAATGCTGCTCAGCATCCTCAGTGAGTTGATGACATTTGTGTGGCAAATGTGGGCTAGGGAGCAGGCGGTCTCAGCAGCCCCATACCTGTGAGGCAGCCAGGCCCCCGTGGTGGAGAAGTCTTCCAGGTACTTGTCCCACTGGTCCATCAGTGCAAACATGCCAGGCTGCAATAATGGGATACTTACACTCTGCTCCCAGCCTGCTTCATCTCGCTGGACACCATGCACAGTGTAGTTATAGACGACTCCTGCAAGCAAAGCCAGGATCATGCAGGAGCTTGAGGGGACATACACCTCTGTGAAAGGGGGACGTCAGAAAGTGACAGCAGCACCCCAGTAACCTGACATATTGGAAGCCCAGGTTGCACTTTCTCATTCTTGCCAATTAGCAATAGACCCCAAAAGGCTCTGGGACCTCCTTCCTCCAGGATCATCAAGTTCAGGAGGCAGCCACTCTCCTGTGTGATTTCGAGAAGGCCTTGCCTAGGCTTGAGGAGAGACTATGGTGCTCTGCCTCCCCTACTTTCTACTAAGCAGTTCCTCCAGGGAAATCCAGTTCTTGCTCCACCTGCTCTTCAGCCCTCTGGAGTCACCCCCGAGAAACAGAGACAACAACAGGCACCAGGATAATCATCTCCAAATATTTTTGTTGAAGTTCTCTGTTTATAAATGGGCCTAGCGTTCCTTCAATCAGCAATAAATTTCTAGTGATCAGTCTGGTGGTAAGTTTTACTGATCATATGGGTAACTCTGAGTTCAAAAACTCAGTCCTAGGTTTCTGTACACAGTATCAGTTTCTCCTGCCTCAATGGCTCACCTGGCTGGCTTGCTCACCTTCCCAGGCCTGCAAGTGGCTGGCTCACCAGGCTCTTTTCCTGCAGATAAGGATGTTCTGGGTTCAGGGGTTGCAAACTCTGTGCCCTCAGAGCTAAATCTGGCTAAAAGAACTGTTTTATTTAAACATGCTGCTGCTGCTTTTTTTTTTTTAACAGAAAACTGCTGCAGACTCCACCACCTGCTCTGTTGTTATATTCCCTGACTTACCCAGAGGTTTCTGTCTAATTCCTGGAGACCCTGGAGTATGAAGGCCCAGTAGCAGTGGACCGAGTGAGTACAGGATTGGAGAGCAGAGGTCTGGGTCCAGACTCTGGTTCCCACACCCAATGAGGTCTTGGCCAATTCAATCTCTCCAGGATTCTGTCTTTTCCTTGTTTAAACACTAACAAAAAACTAAAAGGTTTCTGTCATTCTTGGCTGAGAAAACATTAATGACCTTTTTTCCCAAATATTTAGTATTGTTAGGAATACTTTGCTGTACAGTCAAGTATTTGGGGGGATAGTAGCATTACTCACCTCATGGTCCAGCAAGAGAAACCAGAGGCCAGAGGAATACCTAATTAAATGTTGCATGACCATTTTTCTTTAGAAATGCCACTCTCGTCTGGATACTTTGGGGATTTTTTCAACTAAAAAAAATATGAAAATGCACTCACCATTCGTGTTAGTTATTCCAACATGAAGATCAGACCTTCCATCATACTCCCTGAAAGAAACAAATATTTTTTTCCTCATTTGCATATGTCTGGCACCAAGAGTTGGTCCTTAGAGTCGGGGAGTGACGGGCCTCCTCTCTTGCCTGGTACCACATTGCCAACAGTGTCCGGGTTAGTGAAAACCCTGTTTCAAAGCTGGTTAGGCCAATTCTACATTTGAGATCTAAAATTTCCCCCTGCCCCCATCTATTTTGTTGCCCCGCCCCCGATGCTAATGGTGAGTGTGCTGGAAGGCCAGTCCTGCTCAAGCAAAAAGTCCGCATAACACCTGGCAGAGGAGCCCTCCCAGAGGTGACTGGTTGAAGGAGCACCTTGTTCTTTCCTCCTTTTCTGGGAGCTGACAGCCTGTTCCTCAGGCAAACATGGCTGAGAGGCTCCTGAATGCCTCCCAGTGGAGTCTGCCTTCCAAACTGATATCACCCATGTTGGTCTTGTAGTCCATGACCACACCCACTTCTCCTGGACAGCCCTTGTTTCCTGGAATTATTATTTACCTGAGACTGGACATTAGATGGATAAGTGCATATAATTTAATCTTCGTATACAGTCCCAGGCCATCACTTATCGGCCCTGGGCAAGTCATTTGCTCTCTCTAATCCGTTTCCTCAACTATACCAATAAACTGGGAATATCATAAGCCTCCTTAGTGAGCTGGCTGTAAGAATAAAATACCTATTGAGTGCCTGCTGCATAGAGGTTATTTTTAAATGAGAAAGCTCCTTTGTCAGACCACAGGTCTGGGTATGTGGTTCCTCATTAAAGCAAGCAGCTGCAGGTTTTAAACTGACCAAGGACACACGTGGCTGCCCCCTCTCCTAAGAGCAGTCTCCTCCAGGTCATTCTGTTGGAGCCACTTTGAGATTTTTTCAGACCCTGGGGATTCCAGAGGTTGAAAACGAGGCATGCCTCAGTGGTTGAGCATTAACCTGTGAACCAGGAGGTCACGATTCAATTCTTGGTCAGGGCACATGCCCAGGTGGCAGGCTTGATCCCCAGTGTAGGATGTGCAGGAGGCAGCCAATCAATGGTTCTCATTACTGATGTTTCTATCTCTCCCTCTCCCTTCCTCTCTGAAACAAATACAAATATTTAAAGAAAGAAATGAAGTTAAAATGAAGCTGGGAAGAACAGTAGTAGTCTTGGGTGGCTGATGACAGCGCGGCACCCACCGGATTTTCTATCCCGAGCACATCCCTGCCCTTGGTTTCCTGCCTAAACCCTAGGCATGTCCTCCCTCGTCCCCTTCTTCCCTTCAGCTATTTCTCAGTCTTGCAACGCATGTTTATTGGATGTCAACTATGAGTGAGTGCAGTCAGCTATTTCTCATATTTTGAAGTGAAGGGCTAGTGACATACAGGAAATAAAAACAGGTCTCTGCCCTCACAGAGTTTTCTCGCTTTCAGAGAAGACTTTTGAGCTTTAGTTTAGCAAGTTTCTAACAGACCTGTAAGTGCTGTGAAGGGAAATAACACATAGAATGTTGCAGATGCACATAATGGGGCAGGGCCAGGGCGGCCCCTCTCCTATATGACACCTTTGTACAAATGAAGGGGCCCCTTCTTCCTGCAGAAGCAGCTCTGCTTGGCTTGGTGAGTGGAATCCCGAGTTTCAGTGGCCCGGTGCCTCTGTGCAGT
This sequence comes from Lasiurus cinereus, assembly GCA_011751065.1. Classification (NCBI taxonomy): domain Eukaryota; kingdom Metazoa; phylum Chordata; class Mammalia; order Chiroptera; family Vespertilionidae; genus Lasiurus; species Lasiurus cinereus. Next base: position 6,702,541 of record JAAGEH010000125.1, read on the forward strand.
CCACACCCTACACAGCCATGTGGCAGCCCTGAGGGATCCTAACCTCACTAGATCAGAGCCTCAGTGATCCCTTTGGGTCACTGCTGGGTTCTCTTTTATGAAGTCAGTGAAATTGTCTCAAGGTAAATTGTAGGAGTCAGTCCTGAGAGTTTGGAAATTGGGTGTAAAGGATGGAAATGGTTTGGAACTTAGCTTCAGAGGGTCTGGTGGGCAGGAGGCTACATAAGACTCTGGAAATCCTGTCCTGAGGGGTAGAAGGGTTGGGAGAATACCAAAGCATGTGGCTTGTTTCAACACCCCACCTCAATGCTGCCAATGCTCAGGGAAGCCATGTATGTCAGTCTGACCCCACATCATAGAATAAGTAAATCTTAATAGGGGCCCGTCATGTGTCATTTGAGTGCAGGGCTGTGGCTTATTCACCATGACATCCCTAGAGTTTCCCACCCAGAACTGCTCAGTAAGGATTCGTTGAATGAACCTTGTTTTGGCAAATGTAACCACTATATTCAAAAACGTTAGGAATCCAAACAGTTAATGACTTCAACTTAGCATGAATGAGGGGCATGTTTATAAAACAGTTTGATACAACACCTTTTACACACTTTGGTTCATTTCAGCCTCAGAGGGACAGTAAGGAAATCTATGAAAGAATTTAGTTAGCAGGGAAGTGAATAGTCAACTCTGATGTTCTCACCCCAAGCACTCCTGAGGGCGTGAGAGAGTTGGGAGCATTAGATCGGGATGATGCGCATGGACACGCTTCCTGGAGCATGTGCCCTCACTCAGTAGCATCCCTGCTCTCTTGCAACCTGGCTTGTCCATTTGTAAACTCCACAAGGACTCTCAGGAGGCACATTCTTTCTTTTGATTTCTGAAACCTTCAAGTCAGGTGGTGTCTGCAATGGAAATAAACCAGCTCCAGTCTTCAATTTAATTCACCTCCAGGCAAAAGAGTCTTCAGGCTCCGTACATTGACAAGCTGTTTATCAGAGAGATTACAAACTAACTCACAATAAAGGTACGTATTTGGGTAAGATTGTCTGGCTGGGTCATTTTTTTTTCAATTAGCCTCTTAGCTCAAAATGTATGGCTAAGTAAGTCTCCAGATTATGAATTTTTCTCTCTTAAAATTGTACAAGTAGGTTTGACCTTCATATATTCTTGCACTTATCGCTCCAGGAAAGTAAGCACACTGTCTATTTCTACAAAACAAATAGGCCTACATTTTAGAATTAAATGCCAAAAAAAAACTGGAAAGAACTATCCACCACATTTCACTCTCACTGTAAAAGGTGTTAGTGACTACAACACAGAAGGAAAGTTTGCACAATTCAATGGAACACTTAAAAAACACTGTACCTAAGAAACGTCCCTTGAGTTGGCCTGAGGAGGAAAGAACATTTTTCTTGATGCCCATTGGTAAACGGATTGGAGATGCTAACAGGTGCTTCCTCCAGCTTCCTGGAGCCCACCTCCTGCCGGCAGAGGGGGCAGCGTCGCGGCACACTGAAGCTGTAGATGGTTTTCCCGCAATGGTTGAATTTAATTAGAGGCTTTCCGGCCTCTGCGCACTGCATGGCTTTCCCCGGCCGTTTCCCCAGACTTCCCTTTCCTGATTGCACAGGTAGCAAGTTCACGCGGCCCGAGGAGAAACCTGATCGGCGACGACGTCATCCTGATTGACGGCCTCCGAAGCCAAACCGGGTAGAATGAACCCGTGCAGTCACCGGGCCGCCCCTAAAACTAGTGTCCTACAGAGCTTTCGTTTTTCCTTTTCGTTTGTGCTTGCCAGCATGCATTTGTACACCTCGCTTCTGCCGGCAACCAGCTCCTCCTCATGCTGTCAAGCCCCGGGTGTCTGTGACCGCGTTCTCCGCGTCCTCCAGCGTCCCCCTGCCCTGCCCGCTGGGATCAGGTTTCCGCCAGAGCACTGTCCTTGAATTAGTCATAAGTCTTGCGCCTCTTGGAATTAGGCATGGACACTTCCTTCTGTGTTTCTAGTATAAAGTTTATATCGTTTTGGTTTTGAAGAAGTAACCTTGGGGTTACTCTCTTTTGATGGCTTTATATTGTAGAAGTGATCTTGCTCATAAAAAAATTAACAGCACAGTAAAAATAAAGGTAGAAGTTACCTTCGGTGGTAGTTACTGACTGGGAGAGGGCGTGAGAGGTTCCCAGACTGCATTTTAAAATCAACCAGCTAGCCGGGGCAGTGTGGCTCAGTGAAAGAAAGCTGATGTAATTCTGTTAATGTCAGACAACGTACAAGAAGAAGAGTTTTGAGATATTTCCTTTTTTGAACTAGCACTCTCAGAAAAACATCTTTTATATAGTGTGTTACATGCACCGTTCTGTCTGGAGTCAACACATTCTTTCACTGAAAACTATCCTGATGCAATGAACAACCAGCATTCTCAGAAACATCTTTGGTATACGTCTTTACATAGTACACAACAGGAGGTGAATGGATTCTTTCGTTGATATAACACTGTTCTGAATCACAAGGCAACTAGCACAAAGAGAGAAGTTTATTAGTCATAATGTGTTAAAAAAAAAACAGAAGAGCAATCTTAAATTTATTTGAACCTAAAAAACATACTTCAAAAAATATATACTCAATGTTAACCAAACTAAAAGGATAATAGACAATTCCTCAGTGGGATTACACTAGAAATAAAAAGAAATCAATAAGAAAAGGCTAACTAGAAAATGCCCAGTAGTGTAGAAATTAAGCAGCATACTGCTAAATAATTTATGGGTTAAAGAACAGATAACAATGGAAATTAGAAAATATTTCAAATCTAATCATAATGACTTTAAAAGTTGTGAAATACAACTGAAAGGGGCTTAGAGGGGAAATTATAGCTTTAGATACTTAAAAAAGAAGCTAGAAAACAAGAACAATTTGAACTTAAAAATATAGAAAAAAAAGATTAAATAAAGATTAGAGCAGAAGTCTGAAGTAAAAATACAATATAGAAAATGAACAAAGCTAAAGTAAATTGCAGGATGAGATGGCTCCCATGGTCAATTATTCTGAATATTTAAGAAAAAAACAACACCCACATTACACAGACATTTTCAGAAAATTGAAAAGAAGGAAGACTTCCAAACTCATGCATATTTCAGATACTAAAACTTGACATAGACATTCTGAGACAGATACTATCTCTCATGAACAAGGATAAAGAAATCCTAAACATAATATTAACAAATAGGATCTAATGATTTGTAGAAAGAATAATATAACAGAATAAAGAATAAAACAATATGGCTTTCTTGATAGATGGGCAAGAGTTTGATTTTTTTTAAAAAGACATGTTCATGATAAAAACTCTAAGGAAGCCCTAAGCAGTTTGGCTCAGTGGGTAGAGCATGGGCCTGCAGACTGAAGGGTCCCAGGTTCAACTCCAGTCAAGGGCATGTACCTTGATTGTGGGCACATCCCCAGTAGGGGGCGTGCAGGAGGCAGCTAATCAAGGTTTCTCTCTCATCGATGTTTCTAACTCTATCCCTCTCCCTTCCTCTCTGTAAAAATCAATAAAACATATTTGGGGAAAAAAGCCTCTAAGAAAACTTGGAAGAAAAAGAAACGTCTTTAATTTGATAATGGATAGCTTCAAAAACCCTAAAGCTAACATTTTAATTAATGGTGAAATACTAAATGATTTCCCTGAATTTAGAAATAAGACAAGGTTGTCCACTATTTCCACTTTTATTTAAGGTTACACTGAGAGTTCTCATCAGTAAGCCAAGAAAAAGAAATAAAGGATAGCTCAGTTGGTTCAAGCATTGTCCTGATACACCAAAGTTGTGGGTTCAATCCTGATCAGGGCACATAAGAATCAGCCAATGAATACATAAATAAGTGAAACAACAAATAGATGGTTTTCTCTCTTTCTCCCCCACCTCTCTCTCCAAGATCAATAAATAAAATTAAAAAAAGAAAAATATAAATATTGAAAATGAAGTAAAACTCATTATTTGCTGATGGCATGATTGTATGTGTAGAAAATCTAAAACAATCAACAAACCATTAGAATTAATGCATAAATATAGCATGGAACAAGCAACAACTATTAGGACATTTGAAAAAATGTCACTTAAAATAGCATCTAAAAACCCATTTAGAAACCTAGGAATGCATCTAATAAAAGTTGTCAGAGACCTCATACACTGAAAATGACAAATTTCCCAATGTAGTTCTTAAATTTCTGAAATTTCCAAAGTCCTAATTGAAAGTATATACTGTGCTCATTCATTGGAAGATAATATTTTACAAAAGCAAAGTAAAAGAACTTCATACAGTTATATGTGTTCTCATAGTATGTATACATCAACACTGATGGCTATATGTTGTTCTTTACAACACATATAGGTCTCACAGGTATTATGTTAGTCAAAAGAAGACAAAGAGTACATACTGAATAATTTATATCAAGGTCAAGAACAATCTAATTTGTGATGATAGAGGTGAGAATTACACTTATCTTTGGGAGCTATTGATTGGAAAGGGGCATAAGGGAGCCCTCTGGGGTATTGATAATGTTCTTTGATCTGGGTGGTGTACATATGTAAAATTTATGGGAGTATATGTGTTTTGTCTGTTATATTTCAATGTTTAAAAAATTTTAAGACCTTTTTATTTATTTATTTTTAAAATATATTTTTGTTGACTTTTTACAGAGAGGAAAGGAGAGGGATAGAGAGTTAGAAACATCGATGAGAGAGAATCGATCAGCCGCCTCCTGCACGCCCCCTACTGGGGATGTGCCTGCAACCAAAGTACATGCCCTAGGCCAGAATCGAACCTGGGACCTTTCAGTCCGCAGGCCGACGCTCTATCCACTGAGCCAAACCGGTTTCAGCTTAAAACCTTTTTAAAGGCAATAGGAAATGATTGAAATGTTTAAAAGAGTTTAATGACATGATCCGATTTACTTTTAACAAAATAGGTTTTGTGTAACAACAGAGTAGCAGGGGGCAGGAGCAGAAGCCAGAAGAGCAGTGAAGAGGCCATTGCCTGGGCCCAGGCGAGGAGTGAGGGTTGCTCAGACTAGAACCGTAAAAGTAGAAATGGAGACAAAAGGATTCATTGGAGGGCAGGATCTGCAGGACACAGAGAACCAGAGGAACGGGTCAAGAATGACCTTTCTGGGTTTCCACCGTAAGAAACGGAAGACAAAATAGCAGAGGAATGCCTGGAAAGAAAAAAAACGACTAAAATTTGGGATGGGAGTAGAGATTTTGTAAAAGAGCAATTGGGAGAGGTCTAAGGGATTCCTTACTTGGGAGGCGAGGTCTGGCGGTAACAGTTGAGACCGGGCCTGAGAAAGGGGTCCGGGAGGATAAATGTACATGCAGGGCGGGGTGCTGGGGATTAAGATGCGCAGAGGAGCGGCGGGAGCTTTGCCTCCAGAGAGGTGAGGTGATTCTAGGGACGCGAGAAGTCGCTAAGGAATGCTCTTGGAGATGGGCCGGACCCTTAGGAACGAACAGCACACGGTATAAGACCGGCAGAACTGGGGTGCTCCGCCCAGGAGGCTTGGAAATGGCGGGACGAGGAATGCAGGGACCGAGGATCGGCTCCGCCTCCACGCCGGGACGGAACCAATTGTGACGGCGGCGAGGTTTCCGGCCGGCACTACAAAGGTGCACACGGGACGGGGTGGGCGGCGTGCGCCGTCGTGACGCTGCCGCGCGGGAGTGGCAGGGCCGAGGCAGCGACGGCGGCGGCCAGACTAAGAGGCGGTAGCACGACCACGGCCCTCTCTCCCGACCGCCATGAGCACCAAACAGGTCACTTGCAGGTTAGTTTGCGGCCCTGCGGGGTCCCGGAGCGCCGGGCCGTTTGGGGCGCCTCCCCCGGGTCCTGGACGACGAGTGCGCGCTAGTGCGGCCGCGGGGGAAACTGAGGCTGGAGCGGATGTGTGGAAGGTTGCTCCGTTCACCGTCCGGCGCTTCGAGGTGGAGTTGTGGGTGCTGGGCCCGAGCCGGGGCCCGGCGGTGTGTGGCCGTGTTCCGTGACCAGCCCCAGGATGGGGCCAGCGCCGGGCCGAGCTTGAGTTGGCGGCGTGGCCGCTGTGGGCTGGAAGGACGTGCGAGCCGGGGACGTGCGGGTGCCGGGCCTGGCAGAAGGGCTCCTGCGACTTCCAATCGAGCAGGAAAAGGAGATTTGGATTAATCTTCCGAGTGAGGGTTCGCGGAAAGGTCGTTTTCAAAAGGGGATGCGACGCAGGAGTGGGGTGTTAACCGGTGATAAAGGCCTCGGAGAAGCTGAGGCCCCAAAGCGGCCTTGGCTTTCTGAGAATTCGAAGAACTCCGACCTAAACTTATAGAAAAATAAGCAAGTAAGCACTGTTGTTGGCAAAAATGACAGTAGGGAGGGTTTTTTGAAAGTGTAAGTGCTCCTCCTCCTATTTCCAAGTCCTTCAGAGTCATTGTCTTTAGGCTTCGCAGTATTAGGCAGATGTGCTTTCCGTTTCGCAGGGCAGGAAGCAGGCTGGAAGAGGGTAGGTGATACTCCATTTACCTGGAGAAATACAACGGTAAATGGATGGACGGTGGTAGAAAATTCAGAACCGGGTGAAACGGAAATAGTTGGGTTGTGTAACACCGTTATTTCTCGGTAAGCTTGTGCGTTCGTTACCACTATTGGGGTCCTTCTCTCGCCGAACTCTGATACTTGGAAAGTACAAGTTTTATTTTAATAACTCTTCAATTAAACCTGTTTGGGAAACATAAAAAGAAGGTGAGTTTGGTTATGTAATAAACTGTTTAAGTATCATTTATATTGTTATTTCTCTTTGGTATGAATAACTGAAAGTGACTGAAAATTTTTTTTCCTTTTAGCATTCCGTAGTGTGTGATCAACTGTTAAATCAATTTAACTCAGGCCCAGCTGATTTATGTTAAAAGATGGTCAGAGATTTGCACTTAATGTCTCTAAGAAAGACTTGTGCTAGGTTACTTGTACTAGAAAGTCTTTTGTGAAGACGTTGCGTGTTTATTTTTATTTGTATAGAGTTTCCCCGGTGAACTTAAAATTAAAAGGCCTTTTCAGAGTGAGCAGCCATACACATTTATTTGAGATTTCAAAAAAAAAAGAAGAATGTCTCTTGGGGAATCACTGATTCGGGCAGAAACCCATGTAGTGTTTTAGTTAGGAAACAAAGAAAAAGAAATATTTAGGAGAAAGTGAAGGGGAACAATTACATCTGTGGAAGGAAGGCATTTCTATTGATGCAGGTAAGCTAACATTGTGATGCTAATTCTAGGTATTGTTTTTAATGTGAAGTCCTTAGCATATCTGCTTTCTTGTTTTCCTTGCAAAAGGTTCTTTGGGGCACAATGTTGCTTTAGGCGAAGTAAAGGTTATTTTGTCTGGTTTTAACATTAGAAAGGCTTTTGTGTGGGCTGGCAGCTTCAGCTCTAGTTTAATGTGACTTTATATTTTTATATCCCTGTTGGAGCAATTTCTTAGCCATTGTGGACTATAGCAGATTCTGGCTACTGCTTCTAAATGGGTTCACAAAAAAGTCACATTTATACAATGTTTTATAATCAAAACCCAGCTCTGGGTAGTATCTAATTTTACAGATACCGAAATCTTATGCTCAAAAACACTTGAGACTTGCCCCAAACTTCACATCTAATAGCAGGAATAAGAACTTAAATCAGCATCATCTTAGTTATTTTCTGTACCAGGAGATGGCCTGACCTGAAAGCTTTAGTCTTTGTTTGCTAAACAGAGGCATCCTGCAGGGTGTTGCATGTAAACTAAGAGTGAGTTTGAATGTTGGGAAGGGATCACTTCTGTTTAAATACAATCCAATTCTGTTGGGTGGGGCTTACAATGTGCTGAGTGCTCTACCAGCCATATTGCTTATAGTCCATCAACCAGGACTATTCCATAGATTTTGAATCTGAGCCTCAACATTGAAATGATTACCCCAATGTCATTCAGCTTCCAAGTGGCAGAGCTGTGGCATCAGAGTCCATATTCTTGTAGACTATATGGCCTCCAAGTAAGTTTTAGAAATGCAAAATGAAAGTTTCTTTCCTGCAGGACTTTTCAAAGCTTTTAATATATTCATATGAAAGGAAAACATAGGCAAAAACCTATAGAAAGTTCACTTGTCAATGGGGGTGAAGGAATCAGCCCTCATAAGGACTGAACATATATTAAAATGGGGAAAAAAACTGCAGTACGTATGTATTACCAAGAGTTCCAAGTTTACATTAGTATGTTCATGGTGGAAAAGCCTTTCTCACTTTATTATTTTATTCACTAAAGTCCTTTTTATTTTTTAGTTGAATGAGAGAAACATCGATTTGTTGTTCTACTTATTTATGCACTAATTGGTTGATTCCTGTGTGTGCCCTGATTGGGGATCAAACCCACAACCTTGGCGTATCAGGGTGACGCATTAACCAACTAAGCTATCTGACCACTAAAGTCTTATATATATCTCTAGACATTAGTAACTTATAGGAAATGTTCAAGGTATGATTTATTTGGAGGACAGACTTAAACAGGTTTCTTGGGTTTGTCTTAGGGTGCAAAGTATTTTTGTGGCTTGTTTTCCTGACGGAATGTGATATACATGCTTATTCTGAATGGCAGCAAGACAAAGGTTTAATTTTAATTTTGCTTCCATTCTAGTAGGTATTATATCTCTCCAAGAGATGGATATGAAGTCCTAGGATTCCCAAATTTAATGACAAAGACTCTCTAAATATTTATTGTTTGGAATGGCAGCTCATACAGTTTTGTTATTCAACTCTCCTTCCCAACCATCTCCTATGTCTTCCAATCTGTCTTCAAAGTACTGGTGCAAGCCTTTATTATAGCTTGGTAACCAATTTTTTTTGTCATCCTCAAGTTCCTCTGTCTTATTACTGTTAAACAATGTAGAAACTTCAGTTTCATGAGAGAGTCAAGCTTAGAGTTTTTCATTCTTTGAAAGTTACAAAACATGACCAGTAAGTGGTAGGAAGAATGTGAGCTCCAGAATTGGGGTATTTCTGGATTTTGATCCTGATACCACCTGTGCCACAGTTTCCTCATCTGTAAAATAGGAATAGTAATGCCTAACCAGCAGAGTTGGTTAAAATACTAAATAACAACAACAAACCATCTTGGAGCATTTATGATGTGTTAGGATAAGCCATTACATGCATTGTCTCAGCTAAATTTCACAGTAGTCTGTAATAGCAGTCTATGAAGTACAATTATTATAATCATACTAGTAGCCCAGTGCATGGATTTATGCACATTGAAAGGAAATTAATTAAAAGAAATAATATTGCTATTCACCCTTTCTCTATAATAGAAGTGTTAGAGATGAAAGAAAGTAAAATGTATTTGAAAATAATATATAAATTGATTAATAAATAAATTAACAACATGATATAACAACAACAAAGGCGCGATATAAAAACAACAAAAACATGATTTAAAAACATGATATAAAAACAATGTAACCCACGGCCGAAGGTGGAATTGCGCAGACCAGTGAGGAATCAGGTGGCCCAGCGAGGAATCGGGCTCCTTCCTCTCTGGTTCTGGGGTGTGTTACCTGAAAACTATCGCTGCCAAGTCACTCCAGCTCCTGCATTGAGCATCTATCCCCTGGTGGTCAGTACGCATCATATACTGGCCAGTCAGATGGTCACTTAGCCTTTTATATATAGAGATTGCAGACTTGGCGATTTAAATAATTTGGTTTAGGTCACATAGCAAGCCGTCTGACTTCAGAGTCTTCACTTAACCTCTACATTGTATTTCATCCCCACTTCCACTACATTATTTCAAGCCTATTACCATGTCTAACATTAGCTAGCTTCTTTTCTCCTTGACAGAGCTGTTATTACAAGTAGGAGAAGCAGAAATTTTAAGCCAGGAAAAATGTGTAGGAAAATATAAAGGAAGGTGACAGGGAGAATATAAATTACCCATATACTTGGAGATGATTTGCAAAAGTATTCTGCTATAGATGGGCACCATTGAAAGGCCTTTAAGAAACCAGATCGATTCTGTTTTTTCAGCCCTCAGCAACAGCTAGAATTATTAGTGATTCTATATACACTTTTTGCAACACATACCAGTAATAGCTATACTGTTTTGAAACAGTCTTGGAGTCACCCAGAATACCAGACCCCTTTTGACTGTTCCCCAGAAAGAATCTCCCTACTTTTTTTTAAGTCTCCAGCTATGTACTTCCCAGCCCTTGTACTACTCGTTCCCTACCCCCACCCCCCCTTCCCCCCCTCCCCCCACACACACATTATCTGCCTCAATTCATGTCTAAGAAGGGATAGATGATTTGGCCATCAAGAAGGGTAGACAGTTGGGAATTCAATACAAGGTATGAGAATCCTGGATTAAGTTGAATACAAGTGGTTGACAAGGATGCCCCAGAGGTCAGGCAGGATGTATTCAAGGTAGTTTGTGTTTGTCACTAGGGAGTGGAAATGGAGACATGCTATAAAAGTAAGACTGGGCTGGCTTTGCCTCTTGCATAACACTCACCTTTCTTGAAAGCAGTGATGGAGGTCTAGAAGTTATTTTTGAATCTCTCTAAATTTGAGCTCATTCACTTACCAAAGTGAAATGGCTGCGCAGAGTTACCAGCTTATAAGTGGCAAAACTAAAAGCTCTGGTTGGTGATTAAATATTTATTTTCTTAGTGGCAAAATAATTAGTGAATGCAACTTGGAAGGCAGATTTTCTGAATATGACTTTCTAGAGGCCTAGTGCACGAAATACATGCATTCAGGGAAGGGGTAGGACCCTCAGCCCAGCCTGCACCCTCTCGCAGTTCAGGAGCCCTCGGGGGATGTCCAACTGATGGCTTAGGCCCACTCACCTAAGCCATCAGTTGGACATCCTTATTGCTGCTGTGGAGGCAGGAGAGGCTCCTGCCACCACCGCTGCACTGGCCAGCCATGAGTTGGCTTCTGGTTGAACAGCGCTTTCCTGTGGAAGTGCACTGACCACCAGAGGACAGCTCCTACATAGAGCGTCTGCCCCCTGCTGGTCAGTGTGCATCATAATGACCGGTCTTCCCCCATGGTTCTGCCATTAGGGTCAATTTGTATATTACCTTTTTATTATATAGGATGAGATGTGGTTGTAGAATTATAAAAGACATCCTTATACAGCCAATGCAAAAAATCTTAACTGGTTAACAAATAGTATCTGATAGAGGACTTCTGGCCATCTTCTACCCTGTTTTTTGTTTGTTTATTTTTGTTTTCAGGAAATATTCTTGTCTAGTTTCTCCAAACAAAACCATTAATTATTTGTTAGATCTCACTTTTGTGCAACTGTTTGTATAGCCATTTTGAGCCCGTTCTCTTCCATTATTTGAGTTTACTAATCCTGATAATTCTTTGTTATTCAGACTTGGCTCTTGGCACTGATTTTGATTTTTCTAACTTTTACATCTTCAAAGATCTTGAATAGTATTTCAGTCTTGATTTTGAATAGCATTTTTTTTTCCAGAGAGAATTACCAAACTATTTAGAAGTGTAATACACTTGTGTGTCCAGGATTTTCAAGACAACCCCTACATCTGGAAGTAGGGTAGAAAGACTCACAATACTCGGCATATAGTTGTACTTAGGGCTAAGACTTATTACAGAGATGTAGTAAGGAGTCACAGCTGGATCACAAGGGGTAAAGACACAGGCAGCAGCTATAGGAACCCATGTGCAGACTTCCTACCTTCACTCTCTTCCATGACAGGTCACAGCATATTTTGCCGCCAGCAGTAAAAATGCTGCAACATATGTCCTGGGAAACCCATTAAGGATTCATTGTCCAAACTAATCACCTTCTATTTATCATCTACCAAAATTCTAGACTCCCAGAAGGAAAGCAGATGTTCAGCATAAGCCACATTGTACAAGTTAAGACACAGTGCACAGTTTTATCACTTATGGAAATTTTATATCACTGTAGAGAACTGTTTACTAGCCTCATTCCAGATTCTAGGCAGGGGCCAGCCTTTTAAGCATACCTTTATAAGGATACAGGCTCAGACCTGCTCGTTAACTTTTTTCTGCACACTTCAAGTCAATATTGTGAATAACAAGATCTCTTTGGTATAAGCCTTTTTAAATAAAGCTTCTGCTAAGTTTCTTTTTAAACAATTTTAATGTTTCAGTTACAGTTAATGTACAGTTATATCAGTTTCAGGGGTACACACTATAGTGATTAGATATTTATGTAATTTACAGTGATCCACCTGATTAGTACCCATCTGACATCATACATAGTTATTACAATATTATTGATTATATTCCCACACTGTACTTTACCATCTCTGTGACTATTTTTATAATAGCTTTTTTGTAACTCTTAATCCCTTCATTTTTTAATCATTCCCCTAACTCTTCCATCTGGCCACCATCAGTTTGTTTTCTGTATCTATGAGTTTTGTTTATTTTATTTTTTATGCTCCATATATGAAATCATATGGTATTTGTCATTCTATGTCTGGCTTATTTCACTTAGCATACGCTCTAGGTCCATCTAAGTTTGTTGCAAATGGCAAGATTTCTTTTTTTATAGCTGTGTAATATTCCATTATAAATATGTACCAGTCTTTACTCATTCACCTATTGATGGACACTTAGGTTGCTCCCATATCTTAGCTATCCTATATAATAAAAGCCTAATATGCTAAGTGTCTGGTCATCCATTCACCCGTTCAATCAAAGGATAACATACTAATGACTAGAGGCCCAGTCAAAAATTTGTGCACTCGGAAAGGTGGGATCCCTCAGCCTGGCCTGTGCTCTCTCACAGTCCAGGACCCCTCGGGGATGTCCGCCTGCCAGTTTAAGCCTTCTCCCCACAAAAAAGCAGTCAGACATCCCTCTTGCTTCTTCCCACTTGCCTGCTCACTGCTCCTTACTGCTTGGCTCATTGCTCCTTAGCATTGCCTTGGAGGCAGGAGAGGCTTTTGCCACTGCTGCTGCGCTTGCCTAGCTTCTGTCTGAGCAGTGCTTCCCATGTAGGAGCTCACTGACCATGAGTGGGCAGCTCCTGCATTGAACATCTGCCCCCTGGTGGTCAGTGCATGTCATAGCCCATCACTGCTATTTGGTCAATTTGCATATTACCCTTTCATTAAATAGGATATGCTAAGGCTGGTCAACGCTTACTATGACGTGCACTGATCACCAGGGGGCAGCAGTTGACCAGTCGCTATTATGTGCACTGACCAGCAGGGGGCAGATGCTCCGACTGGTAGATTAGCTTGCTGCTGGGGTCCGGCTGATTGGGACTGATGGATATACCCAGGAGCCTTCCTGCAGTCCCTCTCTGGCTGGCTAACCTCCTGCATCCCTCCCTGTTCCCGATCATGCACCAAAAGGGGTCCCTCAGCCTGACCTGCGCCCTCTCATAATGTGGGACCCCTTGTGGGATGTCAGAGTGCTGGTTTTGGCCTGATCCCGCAGGTGTGGCCGAGGGACCCCGCTGGTGCATGAATTCGTGCACCAGGCCTTTAGTTGTAAATAATGCTGTAGTGAATATAAGGGTACATAAGTCTTTTCAATTTGGTGTTTGGATTTCTTCAGATAAATAACTAGAAGTGGAATTGCTGGGTCATGTAGTAGTTCTATTTTTAATTTGTTGAGGAAACTCCATACTATTTTCTATAATGGCTACACCAATTTGCAACCTATAACAGTGCAGGTGGGTTCCCTTTTCTTCTCATCTTCACCACTTGTTGTTTGATGATTTATTGATGATAGCCATTCTGATAGGTCTGAGGGGATATGTAATTGTAGTTTTAATGTTTTAAATTTGCATTTTCCTGATGGTTAGCTATGTTAAGCATCTTTTCAAATGTCTGTTGGTCATCTGTATGTCTTGTTTGGAGAAGTATGTATTGAGGTTCTTTGCTCATTTTTTAATTGGGTTGTTTGGGGTATTTTTGGTGTTGAGTTGTATGAATTGGATTGCTTGGAGGTTTTTTGGTGTATGAGTTCTTTATAAATTGTGAATATTACCCCTTATTGGATATCTTATTAGTAAATACCTTCTCTTATTCAGTAGGTTGTTTTTGTTGCTGTGCAAAACCTTTTTCGTTTGATACAGTCCCATTTTGTTTATTTTTTCTTTTATTTCCCTTACCTGAGGAGATATGTCCAAAAAAGGGAAAACACCAAAACACCTGGGCGGACAAAATTAATTTGAACTTGTGAGTACACAAAACAGTTCATTATTGTACTAGAGGCCTGGTGCATGAATTTCGTGCACGGGGGGGGGGTGTCCCTCAGCCCGATCTACGCTGCTATGCTCACCATGAGCCCTGCTTCTGGCTGAGCAGTACTCCCCCTGTGGGAGCACACTGACCACCTGGGAGCAGGTTCCTGCATTGAGAGTTAGCCCTTTGGTGGCCAGTGTGTGTCATAGCGACTGGTTGTTCTGCCACTTGGTCAGTTTGCATATTAGCCTTTTATTATAAAGGATTATTTGTATTACTTTCCTTAAAAACAACTGTAAACCTACTTTTGCCCACCCCTATATTGCTAAGAACAGTGTCAAAGAGTTTATTGCCTATGTTCTCTCTAAGATCTGGTTTCAGATCTTACATTTAAGTCTTTAATCTATTTTGAGTTTTTTCTTGTATGTAGTGTAAGAGTGATCTAGTTTCTTTTTTTTTATGTATCTGTCCAGTTTTTACAACATTTATGAAGAAACTATCTTTATTCCATTATATATACTTACCTCCTTTATCAAAGATTGATTGACTGTATAGACATAGGTTTATTTCTGGACTCCCTATTGTGTTCCATTGACCTATGTGTATTTTTTTTTAATTTAATAAATCTTTATTATTCAGATTATTACAGTTGTTCCTCTCCCCCCCTCCCCATAGCTCCCCTCCACCTGGCTCCCACCCTTCCCTCTGCCCTTACCTCCCTCCCATTGTCCTCATCCATAGGTGTACGATTTTTGTCCAGTCTCTCCCCACACTCACCTCACCCCTTTCCCCCTGAGAATTGTCAGTCCACTCCCTTTCTAGGCCCCTGATTCTATTGTATTCACCACTTTATTCTGTTCGTCAGATTCTTTATTCTCTTGATTTTTAGACTCACTTGTTGATAGATATATACTTGTTCCTAATTTTTATCTTTACCGTCTTCTTCTTCTTAAAGAGTACCTTTCAGCATTTCATTTAATACTGATTTGGTGTGGATGAACTCCTTTAGCTTTTTCTTATCTATGGAGTTCTTTATCTGCCCTTCAATTCCGAATGATAGCTTTGCTGGGTAGAGTAATCTTGGTTACAGATTCTTGCTATTCATCACTTTGAATATTTCTTGTCACTCCCGTCTGGCCTGCATGGTTTCTGTTGAGAAATCAGCTGACAATCGTGTAGGTGCTCCCTTGTAGGTAATTCACTGTTTTTCTCTTGCTGCTTTTAATAATCTCTCTTTGTCTTTTGCTCTTGGCATTTTAATGATGATGTGTCTTAATGTGGTCCTCTTTGGATTCCTTTTGTTTGGGTTCTGTGCACTTCCTGGACTTGTATGTCTATTTCTTTCACCAGATAGGGTAAGTTTTCAGTCATTATTTCTTCAAATAGGTTTTCAGTATCTTGATCCCTCTCTCCTTCTGGCACCCCCATAATTCTGATGTTGGTTCGCTTGAGGTTGTCCCAGAGGCTCCTTACACTATCTTCCAATTTTTGGATTCTTTTTTCCTTTTGCTTTTCCAGTTGAGTGTTTTCTGCTTTGTATTTCAAATCTTTGACTTGATTCTTGCATTCCTCTAGTTGGCTGTTAGGTCTCTGTATAATATTTTTTATTTCAATCAGTGTGTGTTTAATTTCTAGTTGGTCCTTTTTTATCTCCTCTTGGGTCTTGCTAAAGTTATCCATCTTTTTTAGGAAATTCTTGAAAAACTTTATAACCATGGTTTTGAACTCTATTTTCAGTCGTTTGTTTTCCTCCATTTCTTTCGTTTGTGATCTGTTCCTTTGTCTGCATTTTCACTGCTTCCCTGAGTTAGTAGAGTATTTTTGTGTGCTAGGTGTCCTATATGGCCCAGTAGCTCCGCCTCCCCAATTACCTGAGGTGGACTCTCTTGGTGCACCCTTTTGTGGACTGTGTGTACAGCCTTGTTGTAGTTAAGTCTTGATTGTTGTTGGGATCACTAGGGGGAATTGACCTCCAGGCCAATTGGTTGTGAGGATCAGCTGTGTCTACACCAGGAGAACTTCTGTGCTGGAGTCAGCTTTATGATACAAGACTTGCAATATTGCAAAAGCCTCAGTGCTAGGCTTGGCTGTGGTGGAGTCTCAGGGTTCAGCAGACAGCCTTGGCTTCCTGTCAGCCCTGCCCTCCATGGCCCCTGAGTCTCAGTGTGCCTCAGTAATAGCAGCCCTCTCTGTGAGCACTCGTTCTCATGCACATCCAGACCTCTGCCTTTCACGGCTCCCCTGAATTTCTGTGCAGTCCTCTCTTTTTTCAACAGTCCAGATTCCCTCCATATGAGTCTCGCCCAGAACTGGGGTTCAGTGCAATCTGGAGTTTCTTCTCCCTCCCACTAGAGGAAGCCAGCCAGGCACTTCGCCACCCATCCTCTCCACACACATGTCTCCATATCTCAGCTTTTTGCAGCTCTTCTAAGTCTCCGGGAGCCCCTCTCTTTCCTTCTAGTTGTAGAATTTCCACTCAGCCAGCTTTCCTGTGGTTCTGGATGATGTCCATTTTGTCTTTTAGCTGTAGTTTTGAAGTTGTTGTGCAAGCCAGCAGTGTAGATGTTCACCTATGCTGCCATCTTGTTTTCTCCAATTATTATTTTTAACAAACAATATTTGCTGTTGTTGAGGGCATGGTGAGTTATGAGGGTTTTTCTTCGAGTGTCTCCCTCATGCTGCCTCTTGCCGCCACTGCTGCTCCCACGACCAGCCACCTGCCGCCTCCGTGGCCCAGCACTATGTGTCTATTTTAATGTCAGTACCATGGGCTTTTTCCTTTTGTTTTTATTTTTTGAGGGGGAAACATTGATTAGTTGTTCTACCCATTCATGCCTTCCCTGGCTGATTCGTGTATGTGCCCTGTCCAAAACGATGCTCCAACCAACTGAGGTACCCAGATAAGGCAGTACCATGGTGTTTTTATTTTTATTATAGCCTTGAAGTATAATATGAAGTCAGGTAGGGTGATACCTTCAACTTTGTTTTTATGTACTTATTCTTTTAAAATACGTTTTTATTGATCTTTAGAAAGAGAGGAAGAAAGAAGGTCAGAGATAGAAACATGGATGAGAGAGAAACATCCATCAGGTGCCTCCTGCACTGCCACATCAAGCCGGCCACCTAGGCAACCCAGGCATGTGCCTTGACCTAGAATTGAACTGGCAACTTCTTTTTTTTTTTTTTAATATATTTTATTGATATTTTACAGAGAGGAAGGGAGAGGGAGAGTTAGAAACATCGATGAGAGAGAGACATCGATCAGCCGCCTCGTGCACACCCCCTACTGGGGACGTGCCTGCAACCTGCCCTTGACCGGAATCGAATCCGGGACCTTTCAGTCCACAGGCTGACGCTCTATCCACTGAGCCAAACCGGTTTCGGCTAACTGGCAACTTCTTGGTTCTTGGGTCAGTGCTCAATGCTGAGTCACACTGACCAGGAACTTTGTTTTTCTTACTCAAGATTGCATTGGTTATTCACTACTTTTTGTGGTTCCATATAAATTTTAGGATTTGTTCTACTTCTGTGAAAGATGTGATTCTTATTTAGATAGGAATTTCATTGAACCTGAAGATTGCTTTAACTAGTAAGGACATTTTAATTATGTTAATTTTCCCATCCATGAGCATGGTATATCCTCCCATTTATTTGTTTCTCCTTCAGTCTTCTTTTTTTGTTGGTTTTTGTTAATCTTCACCCAAGGGTATTTTGCCATTGATATTTAGAGAGAGTGGGAGGGAGAAGAGGATACAGAGAGAAGCATCTATGTGGGAGAGACACATTGATTAATTGCCTCCTGCACACACCCTGACCAGGTTCGGGGAACCTGTCACCAAGGTACATGCCTTGACTGAACTCGAACTCTTCAGTTTGCGGTCTGACTCTACCCACTGAATCAAACCTGCTAGAGCTTCAGTCTTCTTAATGTCTTATAGTATTCCATTTACAAATGTTTTGTGTATTTTTTAAAAATATATTTTTGTTGATTTCAGAGAGAGGAAGGGAGAGGGGGATAGAAACATCAATGATGAGAGAGAATCATTGATCAGCTGCCTCCTGCATGCCCCACACCAGGGATGGAGCCTGCAACTCAGGCGTGTGTTCTTGACAGGAATTGAACCTAGGACCTCCAGTCCGTGGCAGACACTTTACCCACTGAGCCAAACCATCAAGGGTGCCGGGTTGATTTTTTAAGTTTCTCTTTCTGATAATTTGTTATTGATGTATAAAAAGGAAACAATTTCTGAATATTAATTTTGTATCTTACTACTTTATTGAATGTACTTATTCTATTGTTTTTTGTTTTTTTAATTAATTTTTTATACATATCTCCCCATTGCCCCTCCTCCCTCCCTCCCAGGCATACCCCAACCCCCCAGTGTCTGTGTTCATTGGTTATGCTTATATGCATGCCTACAAGTCCTTTGATTGATCTCTTATCTTCCTCACCTAACTTTAATCTTCCTGCTGTAATTTCACAGTCTGTTTGAAGCTTTACTATCTCTGTATCTATCCTTTTGTTCATCAGTTTATAATGTTCTTTATTATTCCCCAATGAGTGCAATCATGTGATGCTTCTCCTTCATTGACTGGCTTATTGTTTTTTGTTTTTGTTTTTGATAGAATCTTTAGGGTTCTCTCTAAATAGTATCATAGTATCTTATGTAATTAAAGCCTTATATACTAAGTGATCATCCAGGCATCCATTTAACTAATCAAAGCAAAGTATGTTAATGATATGCTAAGGCCACTCAACTGCTCCTATGATATGCACTGACCACCGAGGGGCAGACAGTTGACCGGTTGACCAGTCGCTATGACATGCACTGACCAGCAAGGGATAGATGTTCCAACTAGTAGGTTAGCTTGCTGCTGGGATCTGGCTAATTGGGACTGAGCAAGATGGGCCGGACAGGCCCTGTAGCCTTCCTGCAGTCCCTCCCAGGCTGGCCAACCTCCTGCATTCCTCCATAGCCATAATTGTGCACTGGTGTGGGTCCCTCGGCCTGGCCTGCACCCTCTTGCAATCTAGGACACCATCAGGGGATGTCGGAGAGCCAGTTTCGGCCTGATCCTGCTCAGTGCATGAGCTGCCCCCTGGTAATCCGTGCCCTCCCACATGAACTGGGCTCATGGCTGGTGAGCTCAGCAGCAGTGGCAGGAGCCTCTCCCGCCTCTTTGGCAGCACTGAGGATGTCCAACTGATGGATTGGGCCTAAGCCCATCAGTTGGTTGGATATCTCCCGAGGGCTTCTACGCTGTGAGAGGGCACAGACCAGGCTGAGGGACCAGGCCAAGTGCATGAATTTTGTGCACCAGGCCTCTAGTTTTCAAATAATAACAGTTTTACTTCTTTCTTTCGTATTTGAATGCCTTTTATTTATTTATTTTGTTTTTGTCAGATTGCTATGGCTATGTTCAATAAGAGTGGTGAAAATGGACATCTTTGTCTTGCTCCTGATTCTAAAGAAAAAGCTTTCAGCTTTTCATCAAGTATAATATTAGCTATGGGTTTGTCACATGTGGCCTTTATAATATTGGAAGAATGTTCTTTTTATCTCCACTTGAGATTATTTTTACTATAAATTTATATTTGATTTTGTCAAATGATTTTTCTATATCATTAAGATCAATGACTTTATTTATATGCTGTATCACATTGACTTGCAGATATTGAACTAATTTTGCATCCAGGAGTAAATCCTACTTAATCATGGTATATAATCTTTTTAAAGTATTGCTGAATTTGTTTTTATGTTTTGTTGAGGCTTTTTACATCTATCCATTGGAGATATATTGACCTATAATTTCTCTCTTTTTTTAGTGTCTGTCTAGTTTTGATATCAGAGTAATACTGGCCTTGGAAATAAGTGTAGGAGCCTTCTCTTCAATTTTTGGAAGTAGGATAAGAAGGATAGATATTAATAATTCTTGGACTGCTTAGTAAAGTTCATCTGTGAAGTCATGTGGTCCAGGATTTTTGTTTGTTGGGAGTTTTTTGATCATTGATTTCATTTTGTTGATAATTATTGATCAGTTCATATTTTCTATTTCTTCCTGATTTAGTCTTGGATGATTGTGTATTTTTAGGAATTTATGCAATTCTTTCAAGTTGTCCAGTTTGTTCACATATATTTGTTCTAATATTTTCTTATCTTTTGTATTTCTGGGTTGCTGGTTATTATTTCCTTTTCACTTCTGAATTTATTTGGGTCTTCTCTCTTTTTTTTCCTTGATGACTCTACTTAAAGGTTTATCAAATTTGTTTATCTTTCTAGAGAACCAGCTATTGGTTTCATTGTTTTTTTAGACTCTTATTTCATTTATTTATTCTCTGATCTTTATTTTGTTTCTTCTGCTCACTTTGGGCTTTCTTCTTTTTCTAGTTTCACTTAGGTGTAAGATTAGATTGTTTGGGAGTTTTTGTTTCTTGAGGTAGGCCTGTAATACTATGAATTTTCCTCTTAGGGTTATGTCCCAGAGACTTGGGGTTGTTTTTTTATTTTCTCAAGGCATCTTTTGATTTATTCCCTGATCTTATTGTTAACCTATTCATTCATTGTTTAATGGGATGTTAGCCACTCTGTGTCTTAAGGTGATTAGACACTTTAGAGCATTTACATTTAAAGTAATTATTGATGGATATATAGCTATTGCCATTTTATTAATTGTTTTTCTAAATTTTTTTTTTAGTTCTTTGCTTTTTATTTTCTTGCTCTTGTGTGTTGATGACTCTTAGAGTATTATGTTTGGATTCCTTTCTCTTTGTATTTTATACATTTTCTGTAGATTTTTGGTTTGTGGTTACTATGTGTTTCATATATATCTATCTAATTATGTTTATAACAGTCTATTTTAAGTTCATGGTCACTTAAGCTCAAACACATTCTAAAATCACTACAGTTTTTGTTCACCCAAAATGTTTATATTGTTATTATTTTTTAATTCTTTTGTGCATGTATTTGTATGTATCCCTTAATTTATTTTAATTTCACATGATTTTCCTACTGTTGCTTTTTAACCTTTGTACCAGCTTTATAGTTCACTAATCCGTTGTTTTTATTGTTTTCCTTTGAGAATCAAACCCAGGACCCTTCAGTCTGTAGGCCAGCACTGAGCCAAACAGGCTTGGGCTGAACCTCAGTTTTTCTATTTCTTTAAGTATAGTAATAATAGTCCGTGGTGTTCTTAGGATTAAATGAGATAAGTGAAAGTGCTAGAGTATTGCTAGTACTGCTTATCACAGCTTTTGTGTTTTTTCCCATTTTATATATGTCTCATATACTTGTTTGGTGACAGTGGTAAGAGGACATCTTGCTCAAAAATTTTCATTCAAATCTTTATGGGTTATCCCTCTTAAAAAGATAAGTTGTCAAAAACATAAAGGAGCAGAGCAGGGGGATGAGAGATCAGGCAAGATTGGTTGTGAGTTGATAATGTGAAAGCGTGTTGGTACATCTTAAGGGCTCATTCTATCATTCTGTTTACTTT
Source organism: Lasiurus cinereus (assembly GCA_011751065.1). Lineage (NCBI taxonomy): Eukaryota > Metazoa > Chordata > Mammalia > Chiroptera > Vespertilionidae > Lasiurus > Lasiurus cinereus. The sequence goes on from JAAGEH010000125.1 coordinate 6,724,263, forward strand.
TGTATGTTTGAAGTTTTTAAAATAAGTTAAAACAGTTCATGGATAAAGCTTCTTTACAAAGCAATCTCCTAATAGGCTCCTCACCTTCAGCCCTCTAATCTATTTTACACATATAACTCAAGTGGCTTTTTCTGAAAAAAGCCTGGGAAAAGGGGTGTGTTTAATAAGAGTAAACAGTTTGCTTTTATGACAGAACACTCATAAATTTTCTTCTGCTGCTGTCTATTGTAAATCTCTGAGAAAAATGAGATTGTGATTTCCAAAGATGACTTGACTGTGGGCCCTTAATCGCTCATTTTGAGTATGCATTCATAATATAGCTGCTACTAAGGTATCTTGAAGCACAAGTGGGGTAATGATGCTTCAGTCTCATCTCTCAACAGGTTTATTCTCACCCCTCTCCACTTATTTTCTTGCTGTCCTATCTTTTGTCACATACTCCTCTCACTCACTGGCATGCCCTCCATTTTGTAGACTCAGCTTGGACATGTCCTCCACTGAAACATTGCACTCCGTTGTTCCACAGCTTTCTGTATGCATGTGACATGGCATAGGTCCCTCTTGTAACTGTCTAATTGTCGGTGTTCTTTACTAGACTTTAATAGGAGCTGAACTTTTAAGGGTACCTAATGTGTGATAGGTACTATACTGAACATTTTTTATGTATTTCTTTAACCATACCCTTACCAGTATTGGATGGCATTTATAATTTTTAAAATTAGAGTAATCATGTATTATTACAAAGTCAGTATATGTTCATGGTAGAAATGTTAGAAAGTACAGATCAGCAAAAATAAGAATGAAAATACCATAAACCTTACCATCAAGGAATGCCACTGTTAACATACTCTTATACTGTAATATACCAGAAAATGTACAGCCTGAAAGAGTTCTTATTAATGTAAATATATTATGTTTATTGAACTCTGTTTATATTATATCATTGGATTGTGGATTTCTACTAATTACTTTAAAAGTAAATATTTATGTGAGATAATTCTGAGAATTGTCTCTCAATAGCAGTACATAGATTAATAGTGTTTCTCCCCCCCTCCCCTTAAAATGTTTAATAATAATATTTTTTCTCCATTTTGAAGTCTTTTAAGTATATGGGTGAACTGAAGTATATTTTTCTTATATGAAGTTAGGTTAAATATCTTCTTATAATGCTATATCTGTTTTGTATTAAGGGGTCCTTTAAAAAGGACAGTTTGGTATTTGGATTTTCCTAGTGACCTTTTTGGTAGTCTCTTATCCATAGTGCTTTATATACAGGATGGGGCAGAAGTAGGTTTACAGTTGTGAGTAATTGAAACACTTTATTTTTGTATTATTATTTATTATTGTTTTATTTTCCATATGAACAACTGTAAATCTATTTTTGTCCCACCCTGGATATACATGGATTAATTTCTATTAGGCATTCTCATATTACTTACATTCCTATTTCTTTTCCATATAATGGTGTGAGCCAATTCTAGTTGTTCATATTCAAGAGGTTTTATCCAGTAAGTCCTTTCAATGTGTTCAAAAGAAACTGGGATAACCAAAGTCTTTCTGCAGTTCTGCAGTTTTATATGGTCTGTTCTGTGTGCATTATTATATTTCAAAGATTATACTTGAAAAGTTGTGTGATAAATGAAAGTTTTCTCACATTCATTCATGTGGTTTCTCTCAATATGGGTTATTTCATGTGTTTGCAAGGAGCTGGGATCTCTGTAGGCTTTACCACTTTTTTTAAAAAATATTCAAAGGGTTTCTCTCCAGTGAGGTTTCTTTTATGTTTTTGAAGATCACTGGGATACCTAAATGCTTCATTACATTTTTTTACTTAATGGTTTCTCTCCACTGTGATTCATATGCTGGAAAACATTGATAATATCTGAAGCCTTTCCCACATTATTTATGTTCTTAAGATTTTCTCCAGTATATATTATTTTATGTGTTTTTAAGTAACTGTGTTCTCTGTAGGTTTTACCACATTGTTTACATTCATAGGGTTTCTCTCCAGTGTGAGTTATTTCATGTGATTGGAAACCTAGATGAGAACCGAAAATTTTACCACACATTCATACGGTTTCTTGTCTATTGATTAACTTTTGGTAAGACTGCAGTATATGTAGGCTTTACCACATTGTGAGTTCTTTCATGTATTCGAAGAGAATTGGAAAAAAGGGAACGCAGATTAGTGCAGCTACTATGGAAAACAGTATGGAATTTACTAAAAAAATTAAAAATGAAACTGCCATTTGACCCAGTGATCCCACTTCTAGGAATATATCCTAAGAAGTCTGAAACAATCAGAAAGAATATATGCACCCCTATGTTCATAGCAGCATTGTTTACAATAGCTAAGATCTGGAAACAGCCCAAGTGCCCATCAGATGAGTGGCTAAAACTGGTATGTTACATTTACAAAATGGAATACTTTGCAGTTGTAAAACAAGAAGGATTTCTTAACCTTTTGCGACAACATGAGTGGGCCTGGGAAGTGTTATGCTGAATGAAATAAGTCAGTCAGAAAAAGACAAATATCTTATGATCTCACTTAAAAGTGGAAACTAATGAACATACCCTGTTTCCCTGAAAATAAGACAGTGTCTTATATTAATTTTTGTTCCCAAAGATGCACTAGGTCTTATTTTCAGGGGATGTCTTAATTTTCCATGAAGAAGAATACGGTACATATTTATTGTTGAACAAAAAAAAAGGAAATTTATTACCTGCATATGGTACGGTAGTAGTTATCATCACAAACCAGGTCACTGATTTGCCGCAGCGCAACCGGAGCTGTTCAGACAGTGCGAGGTCTCTTTAAATCAGGAGTTAGATGCCTTACGGTAGCTTCGGGAGCCTTTTATTCCAGGGAGGCCTTATGTTCAGGGGAGGCCTTATTATCGGGGAGGTCTTATTTTTGGGGGGATGCCTTATATTACAGCGAGAGGCAAAACTGGAAGTAGGTCTTATTTTCGGGGGATGTGTTACTTTCGGGGAAACGGTAATAAACTGACAAAATAGGTCCAGAGATATAGAAGCATAGAACAGACTGGAATTTCAGAGAGAAGGTGGGTGGGAAGAGATCAATTAAGGAGTCAGTGGGGGGGAGAAGGGAGACTTACGTCATACTTTCAACAATGAAGATTTAATTTAAAAAATTGGTCCAGAGACATGGAGTCATGGAACAGACTGATATGTCTCAGGGTTGTGGGGAGATGGGAAGAACTCATATACTTATATGTATAACCAATGGACACAAACAATAGTCTGGTGAAGTTCTGAGGTGGTAGAGGGTAGGAGGAGGGGAATAAAGCAGGAGGAGAGAGGGAGTTAGGAGACATCTATCATTCTGTCACCAATAAAATAAAATTTAGAGAAAAGGGGAACTGTCTCTCCAACCTTCCCATATTCCCTCAGCTAAGTGGTCTTGCACTGGACCAGCAACCCTATGTAACAATGCTATTTCTAGGACCATCTGTGGCTTGGCACTTTAACCATTGAAGCCATTTCAATCTGCTTGTCAATGGTTTACCCTTCCCCTATTCAAAGTACTTTCATGGAAGCACTGTTAGGTATAAGGGAGATGCCAAATAAAGGGTAAGCACAGACCATATGCTCAAAGCCATATAAGTCCAATCTAGTCCAATAACAAAATAAACATTAAGTACCTCTTTGCCCTGCACATTTTGTTATATGCCCCCAGGGATACACAGATTTTTAGGGGATTTGATGAGTGAAATTATTTACATTATAAAAACACTGATTGTTAAAAAGAGAGAACTGAGAAACTGAAGGCTTGACTACATTTTTTACATTTATAGGGTTTCTTTCCTGAGAGTCCCTTTAGGTGTTTGAAAATTTGCATTTATCTAGAGGGTTTTCCACATAGAGATTGAGATTGATAGAGATTCTCTCTAGGGTGGGTGCATCCATGTATTGAAGTGAAGTTGAAATAATGGTTTTTCCACATTCCTTACATTTATAGGTTTTTCTCTCCATTGTGATTTCTTCCATGTTTTTCGAAACATGAGAGAAACTGAAGGCTCTCTCACATATGTTGGATTTATATGTCTTCTCTCCATAATTCTGACACTCATGGCTTGTATCCAATTTGACATCAATTTGATGTGTATATTATGTTATGAATGATGCATAAAGACTTTTGCAGAGGGGAGGAAAAAATGGCGGCGGAATAGACAGACATGTCCCGAGCCTTGTCCTGGAGCAGATAGAAAGAATAGCTGAGGATTGCACAGGGAGTGTTTGTTGGTGAGTTAAGAGATAGTTTTACTCCAAGAGACAGTGGGGGACTGCTGGACGGGGCTCCCCTAGCCAGGCAGCCCCCACTGTTGCTAGGGGTTCTTCCTGGAGTGACTGGCTCAGACGTTGAGAAAGCACCACCTTAACGGGGAAAGTGGATGTTATCAGAAGCCTGAAAATCTACAACTGTGGCACCCACCAAACAGCTGCAAACCCCAGAGTACCGGTCCCCAATTGGCGCAAACATGCAGATTCAGAGGAGCTCTACATTCCACCATGGAAAGGTTGGATTTCACTTGGGATAAGGAGAGAGAGAACTACAAAGAAACATCTTCCATAGGAAAGGAAAACAGGCATCACCAGAAAAGGAATGAAATGAAATGGAAGCAAGCAACATTCCAGAGAAAGAATTCAGAGAAATGGTCATAAGGTGGCTGAAAAGAATGGAAGACAAATTCAACAATATGAATAAGAAACAAGAAGAAATGAAAAATGACATCGCTGCTGTAAAGAACTCAATAGAAAGCATCAAGAGTAGACTAGAAGAAGCAGACCACATCAATGAGCTAGAAGACAAGGTAGAAAAAGATACCCAAGTAGAGCAGCTTCTAGAAAAAAAAAATTAAAAAGCAGGAGGAGAGCCTAAGGGAACTTTGGGACAACACAAAACAAAACAACATCCGCATAATATGGGGTTCCAGAAGGAGAGGAAACTGAGCAAGGGATAGAAAACCCGTTAAAAGAAATAATGACAAAAATTATTGATATAGGCAAGAAAAAAACCCCACACAAATCCAAGAAGCTCACAGAGTCCCAAGCAAAATGAATGCCAAAAGACCGATGCCAAGGCACATTATAATTAAATTGGCAAACACCAATGACAAAGTAAGAATCTTAAAAGCAGCCAGAGAGAGACAGAAAGTTACCTACAAAGGAATCCCCATCAAACTAGTGACTGATTTCTCAACAGAAGCTCATCAGGTCAGAAGGGAATGGAATGAAATATACAAAGTCATGCAAAGGAAGGGTCTGAATCCAAGAATACTATACCCAGCAAGTCTATCAATCAGAATTGAAGGTGAAATCGGGAGCTTCACAGACAAAATAGGACTAAGGAAATTTATTACCACCAAACCAGCAATGCCAGAAATGCTAAAGGGTCTGCTATAAAAAAAAAGAGAGAGAGAAAGAAAATAGGAAGCAAAGAAGGAACACAGGGGTAAAGAATAAAAATCATGACAAATAAGTACCTATCAATAATAACTTTAAATGTAAGTGAATTAAATGCCCCCATCAGAAGACATAGGGTAACAGATTGGATAAGAAAACACAACGTATATATCTGTTGTCTACAAGAAACCTGCCTCAGAAAAAAAATATGTACACAAACTGAGGGTGGAGGGATGGAAAAGGTTTTTCAGGTGAATGGAAATGAAAAAAAAAGCTGGGGTAGCAATACTTATATATGACAAATTAGATCTCAAAGTGAAGGACATAACGAGATAAGGAATGCCACTTCATAATACTAAAGGGAGCAATCCAACAAGAAGTAACTCTGGTAAATATATACGCATCCAATACAAGAGGACCCAAATACATAAAAAAAAACTGGAGGATATCATGGGAGAGATTGACAGCAATACAGTCATAGCAGGAGACTTTAATATTCCACTATCACCATTGGACAAATCCTCTAAACAAAAAAATTAGCAAAGAAACATGAATCCTAAATGACTCACTACACCAGATGGAATTAATTAACATCTTCAGAACATTTCACCTCAAAGCCACAGAATATACATTCTTCTCCAGTGCACATGGATCATTTTCAAAGATAGACCATATGTTGGGTCATAGGCAAAGTCTCTTCAAGTTCAAGAAGATAGAAATCATATCAAGCATCTTTTCTGGTCACAGTGGCATAAAACTGGAAGTCAACTATAATAAAAACAGTCCGAAAAAATCAAACACATGGAGACTAAATAGCATGCTATTAAACAATGACTGGATTGCCAGAGAGAATAAGGAAGAAATAAAAAACATCATGGCAACAAATGACAACAAAAACAACAATCCAAAATCTATGGGACACAGCAAAAGCAGTCTTGAGAAGGAAGTTCATAGCTCTACACGTCTACTGCAAAAAACAAGAAACAATGGTAATAAATTACCTAACCCTAAAACTCAAAGAGCTAGAAAGAGAGCAACAAGAAAAGCCCAGTGTTAGCAGAAGGAAGGAAATAATAAAGATCAGAGTGGAAATAAACAACATTGAGACCAAAAAAGCAATATAAAAGATCAACAAAACCAAGAGCTGGTTCATAAACAAGACTGATGAACCTCTAGCCAGGCTCACCAAGTAGCAAAGAGAGAGGACCCAAATAAAATCAGAAATGAAAGAGGAGAAATAACAACAGACCCCAAACACATAAAAAGGATTGTTAAAAAAATACTATGAACAACTCTGGACAGCAGGGAGGCAATGAACATATTCCTAGAAAAAAATATAACCTTTCAAAACTCAAATCAGGAAGAATCTAAGCATCTCAGTAGGCCAAAAAACTATGGAAGAAATTGAAACAGTCATCAAAAAGCTTGCAGCAAGCAAGAGCCTGGGACCAGATGGCTTCACAGGGGAGTTTTACCAAACATTCAAGGAAGAACTAGAACCTATCCTCAGACTATTCAAAAAAATTTAAGAAGAGGAACACTTCAAAGCTCCTTCTATGAAGCCAGCATCACCCTAATACCAAAACCAGATAAATACAACACAATGAAAGAGAATTATAGGCTGATATCCCTCAGGAACATAGATGCCCAAATCCTCAACAAAATTCTAGCAAATCAGATCCAGTAGTATATCAGAAAGATCATACATCATGACCAAGTAGGATCTATCCCAAGAATGCAAGGATGGTACAATATCCACAAATCAATAAACATGATACATCACATAAACAAATCAAGAGATAAAAATCACAGTCATATCAATTGATGCAGAAAAAGCATTTGACAAAATCCAACACCCTGTCTTGATAAAAACTTTCAACAAGGTGGGAATAAAAGGATCATACCTCAACATCATAAAAGCCATATATGATAAACCCACAGCTAAGATCATACTCGATGGGCAAAAACTGAAAACATTTTCCCTAAGAACAGCAACAAGACAGGGATGCCCATTCTCGCCACTCCTGTTTGATATACTACTGGACGTATTAGCCATTGCAATTAGACAAGAATAAGAAATAAAAGGCATCCCAGCTGGAAAAGGAGGAGTAAAGCTGTCCTTATTTCCAGATGACATGATACTGTACATAAAGTACCCTCAAGATTCCATCCAAAAACTAATAGACTTAATACATAAATTAGGTAATGTAGCAGGATACAAAAGTAACGCCAAGAAATCTATGATATTTCTATATACCAATAGTGAACTTACAGAGAGAGAGACTAAAAAAGCAATCCCATTTATCATTACACCAAAAAATTAACATACCTGGGAATAAACTAAGGAGATAAAAGACCTATATGCAGAAAACTACAGGACACTGAAAAAAGAGATAGAGGAAGACATAAACAGATGGAAGAACATACCAGGCTCATGGATTGGTAGAATCAACATCATTAAAATATCCATACTACCCAAAGCAATCTATAGATTCAATCCATTCCCCATTAAAACACCAGTGGCATATTTCACAGACCTAGAAAGATCTCTCTAAAAATTCATTTGGAATAAAATAAAAGACCCCAAAGAGCCACAGCAGTCCTGGGAAAGAAGAACAAGTAGGTGGGATCTCAATACCAGATTTCAAGATTTACTACAAAGCCACTGTTCTCAAAATAGCCTGTTACTGACGCAAGAATAGACATAGACCAAAAGAATAGAATAGAGAATCTAGATATCTACCTAAACCATTATGCTCAATATTTGACAAAGGAGGCATGGACATACAATGGAGTCAAGGTAGTCTCTTCAATAAATGATGTTGGGAAAATTGGACAGATACATGCAAAAAAATGAAACTAGACCACCAATTTACACCATACACAAAAATAAACTCAAAATAGATACAGGACTTAAACATAAGACAGGAAACCATAAAAATACTAGAGGAATCCACAGGCAGGGAAATCTCAGACATATGCCAAAGCAATTTCTTCACCGATACCACTCCTAGGACAATGGAAGCTAAAGAGAAAGTAGACAAATGGGACTACAGCAAAAGAAACCATCAACAAAACTAGAAAGCCCACTGTATGAGAGAACGTATTGCAAATGTTATCACTGATAAAGGTTTAATCTCCAACATCTACAGGAAACTTATACAACTTTATTAAAAAAAAATGGCAATGGTCCTAAATAGAATCTTTTCAAAAGAAGACAGAAGGAAGGCCAAGAGACATATGAACACATGCTCAAAGTCACTAATTATCTGAGAGATGCAAATCAAAAACAATGTGGTACCATCTCACACTTGTCAGAATGGCAACCATCAACAAATCAACAAGTGTTGGTGAGGATGCGGAGAAAAAGGAACCCGCGTGCACTGCTGGTGGGAATGCAGACGTGTGCAGCCACTGTGGAGAACAATATGGAGGTTCCTCAAAAAAACTAAAAATGATGCTCCCATTTGACCCAGTGATCCCACTTCTAGGATTATATCCCAAGAAACTAGAAACACCAATCAGAAAAGATATATGCACCCCAATGTTCATAGTAGCACAATTCACCGTAGCTAAGATTTGGAAACAGCCTAAATGCCCATCAGCAGATAAGTGGATTAGAAAACTATGGTACATCTATACAATGGAATGCTACGCTGCTATAAAAAAGAAGGAATTCTTACCATTTGCAGCAGCATGGATGGACCTGGAGAGCATTATGTTAAGTGAAATAAGAAAAATACAGCATGATCTCACTAATTTATGGAAAATAAAGAACATTATAACCTGATAAATAAAAGATAGATACAGAGGCAGTAAAGCACCGAACAGACTGTCAAATTATAGCTGGAAGGCTAGAGAGTGTTGGGGAGGGAGGGAAATAGGTTAACCAAAGGACTTGTATGCCTGCATGTAACTACACCAATGGACACAAGACACCTGGGTGGTGGGATGAGGGCATGCAACAGGATATAGGAAGCTGGGGGAAGGTCAACAGGAGAAAAAAAATGAGATATATGTACTAATATGTGTAATATTTTAAACAATTAAAGAAGAGATTTTTTGCACACATACTATATTCCCATGGTTTTACTCCAGAAGTCATCTTGCTTAGGTCAAAATTTGGAATAAGGCTGAAGTTCCTTTTCTTTCTTTTTTTTTTTTTTTAATATATTTTATTCTTTTACAGAGAGGGAGGGAGAAGGATAGAAAGTTAGAACGATCGATGAGAGAGAGACATAGATCAGCTGCCTTTTGCATGTCCCCTACTGGGGATGCGCCTGCAACCAAGGTACATGCCCTTGACTGGAATTGAACCTGGGACCCTTTCAGTCCACAGACCGACGCTCCATCCACTGAGCCAAACCGGTTTTGGCTGAAGTTTCTTTAATATTGACAGATTTACCGTGCCCCCCTCCCCCCTTTTTTTTTCCTGAAGGTTTCTCTCATCACATCTCTACAGTTCTTCTGTGAAGGATCTAGTAAAGCCCACTTCTCTGGAGTGAAGTTCACATCCTCCTCCTCAAAGGCCATTGAGTCCACTTCTAGGTTTCATGAATCTCTCTGAGTCCTTCCTATACGTATCACAGCAGGAGAGTAGCTATCACAGCCATTAAGGCTGTGAAGGGCAGCCAGCAAATAACCTCCCAGCATGACTTGTTAAAACGACTTTTCCGCCCTGGCTGGTTTGGCTCAGTGGATAGAGTGTCCACCTGTGGACTAAAGGGTCTCAGGTTCAATTCCAGTCAAGGTCACGTGCATGGGTTGTGGACTTGGGGGAAGTGGAGGATGCGGCTGCTTGATGATTCTCTCTCATTGATGTTTCTGTTTCTCTCTCTTCCTCTCTGAAATCAATAAAAATATATTATTTTTAAAAAAAAAGACCGCCCATCCCCCATTGAATTACTTTCACACCTCTGTCAGGAGTCAGTTAATCATGTATGTGTGATTCTGGTTGCTTCTGATTGATTCTGATTAATGGGCTCTTCAAAAAGCTTCCATCACCCTCCTTGAACTCCAAACTCTGTCTTTTCCACTTGGCAAGATTGCTATGCTTTACTTGGGGTTCCCCTCCCTGCACCAAGGTCCAGAATATGCCTTTAGGCAGTAAGCCACACCTCCTGTGTCCCTTCTCTCAAGGACCAGTATTATGTTGCCTTTTGTTCATGTCTGAAAGCAGCTCTTTGATGTATTTCTCTTTATATTATACTAGAGGCCTAGTGCACAAAAATTAGTGCACTTGGGGATGGGGGAATCCCTCAGCCTGGCCTGCGCCCTCTCGCAGTCCAGGAGCCCTCAGAGTATGTTCGACTTCTGCTTAGGCCCATGGGAAGTGAGCCTAAGCCATCAGTTGGACATATTTAGCGCTGCCATGGAGGCGGGGGAAGCTCCCGCCACTGCCACTGCACTCGCCAACTGTCAGCCTAGCTTGTGGCTGAGTGGCGCTCTCCCTGTGGGAGTTCACTGACCACCAGGGGGCAGCTCCAGCCCCACCCCCTATTGTCTCTCTGCAGTCAGCTGGTCAACACCACCCCCCTGATCTCCATTCCCTCCCTCTGCCCTCTGGCACCCAACTTGGCTTGCCTGGTGCCACCCACCAAGCAGTCATATGTTTTCCTTTGGATCATTAAGCATATTTATAATAGCTGTTTATAAAAAAATCTTTGTCTACTGATTTCATCATTTAACCTTCCTATTACTAATTTTTCTCCTAGTTTTGGGTTGTAATTTTGCCTGCTTTTTAGCATATCTGTTAATTTTTTATTGGATGCCAAATATTTGTATTTTTGAGCATTTGGATTTTGTCTTCTTTCAAAGAATATTAATGTGTGTTTTGGCAGACTTAAGTTATTTTCTATTTAGGATATATCTAAAATACTCTCTACTTTAGGACTTATTTACCCTTAATACCTGGTGTGCCCCTCTGGGGTCTCTTTACTCTTTGGTCTGAGTATTCAATCACATTTCTCTACTCTGGCTGGACAGAATACGAATGCCTCCCAGTTATTCCTTCAGGGCCAGAATTAGATATCACAGTGGAATACACACACACACACACACACACACACACACACACTCACTCTAAGGGCCCAGTGTACAAAATTTGGGCATGGGTAGGATCCCTCGACCTGGCTGACAATCAGGGCTGATCTATGGGGTGACTGGCAGGATAGGGGACCCCCGCTGGCATTAGCCTTGGCTGGGCTGGGGCCTGTGTGCCAGAGGCAGCTCTTGCATTGAGCATCTATCCCCTGGTGGTTAGTGCACGTCATAGCAACTGGTCATTCTACCCTTTTGGTCAACTTGCATATTAGGCTTTTATTATGTAGGATAGGATACATATATCTTTTGATACCATAACCCAGTAAAAAGGGTAGTATGACTTTCATTTTGTAGATAAAGATAGTGAGACCCAGGGAAGCTGATTTTGTGACTTCCTCATATGTGATAGGCTGGATCTTGGGCCCAGGTCTCTTTGACTCCATTATAACCATACCCTGTAAGCTCCATGAGAAAGAAAGAAAGCTGTATTTCCTCAATTATGAGGTATACATTTTATACATGTAACTCAAATCAAGAGGATATATCTTCAAATAGAAATTATGGGGTCATTTTTTTCCCCTTGAATTACTTATGGTACATCTAAAAATCATTATGTCTTAGAATCAAGAAATAATATCTCCGGTGCCAAATACAGCCTTGATAACATAATATGTACACAATAGATATTTGTATGCTGGGTTATAAAATTTGGTGATTTTATGCCGCAAAGTATGCTTCTAAAAGTTATATGCCTCTGTTTATCTCTTCAGGTATTTTATGCATGGTGTGTGTCGGGAAGGAAACCAATGCCTGTTCTCACATGATTTAGCAAACAGCAAGCCATCTACCATCTGCAAGTACTATCAGAAGGGCTACTGTGCCTATGGAACTCGTTGCAGGCAAGAACCCCGCCACTGCCCCTATTGTTACACTGAGTTGAATATTATCTAGGATTCGGATCCTTCATTTGGAACATGGATCTTGAGGGGAAATTTTAAATTTAAAAGTAATGTGACAACATTACAAAAAGTATGGCAAATACTTTTGAAACTTCAGTTTCAGTACCCAAAACTTAATTTTTCAGAATCACTTTTCAGGCCTTATTTTTATAAGTCTCTAGTTACAAAATTGCACTCATGGTATGTATAAAATTTTGTATCTTGCTTTTCCCCCCCTACTTAACATGTCATAAGCATTTTCCTAAGCTTCTATTTTATAATGTTAACAGACTATCATTTTATTAATTATGACTCCATTAGAAATTTAAATGGCTTCCAGTTTCTATTTAATATGCCATACGCATTTTCCTATTCTGCTATTTTATAATGTTAACAGACCATCGTTTTATTGTGACTCCATTAGAAATTTAAATGGTTTCCAGTTTTGTTTTTTGCTATGAACAGTTATGTGCATAGTTTTCTTTTTACCACTGACATATGTAGGCAACTTTGTAACTTCTAAAACAAGGAAATATTCCAAAAATCTGTTCCTGTCCTTTCCTAATGAAGAGCTGCTCTGTTTTTCCCCAGGTTGCAAAGCTCTTTTGAGTCTTTCCTCTGGGTACATATGGGATAATGGAAGTTGGCCCACCTTGCCCTACCCCTGCCAGTGGTGCCCCAGAGAGACAGCCAGAAAGGCTGGTCTCCACTGTTACACTGATCATTATTAATATTGTGGGAACTTCTGCCCAAAAGAACACTGGATTGGGTGTCAGGAAATTTCAGTTCAGCATCTGTCTGGAATTTTCAGGGTTTCTTTTTGAGTTCTGAGACAATATGTGTGCCCCACTCATGTCCTACAAAGACACTTAAGTGAATTTTCTACTCACTTTGAATTGCCAGGCAGTTTTTAAAATTGATAAGCCTTTTATCAGTTAAAATATGGGGAGAAATTGTTTCATTCTCCATCTCTGCAAATGGAGCAGAAGGAAGGACATTCTACATCTGGGCAGTGTGGGAGACATGTGCTTGTAGTGTGTCCGTAATGCATCTGCTGTGTGTTTTGTTTAGATATGATCACACAAGGCCCTCTGCTGCAGCTGGTGGTGCTATGGTCTCCATGCCCCACAGTGTGCCCTCCCCGGGCTTCCACAGTCCTCACCCTCCTTCCGATCTCACTGCATCTATTGTGAAAACTAACTTACATGAGCCTGGGAAGCGTGAGAAAAGAACATTGGTACTTAGAGACCGAAGTGAGTGAGCAGAATCCTTTTTTGTCTCTTTTTGAAAAGCAGTCTTACCTTGTTTTTCATATTCCTTTCTGGTCTTCTCTTGACAAGAGGGTTGCTAACTTAATACCCCTCCACCCTTTTTGAATGTAGAGTCACCAGATCTGTCCTGAGCACGGGCTTCATTTAAAGGCTGCAGAGTATTTGGATGGTGCCCCAAGGCTGGGCTGAACCCTAAGTTTGGCCTGGCAAAAAATAAAAAGTGACTTTATTGTCAGCTTGTAACTACCATCTGCATAGGTTGTTGCCCAGTTCTGAGGAGCACCAAATTGTTCATTTCAAAGCTACATATTTTGATAAAGAGCATGTATCACTGTTTTACCCCTAGGTCAATACATTGTCTTCGTTTTTATGGTGAGCCAGTGTTTTCCATTTTAGCTTGCACTTTGGTAATAAGAATAGAATGTTGGGGTTTGGGGAGTGATCTATATCCTGGAACAGGATTTGGGCAGAATGAAAGCTAAAAATCATAAAAATTGTTTTTGTTGGCTAATCCTCTTCTGGTGAAGGGATTTCTAGATCTCGGAATGTGTGATTTTAAGATAGGCAGAGTCCATCCTAAGCAAACAAGTAAGTGATCCAGTTAAATATGTCTCCTCCAAAAAGGCAAGAGTGTGTTTAATGGGAAGGGAAGGGCTCCACATGTGAGAAGAGGAGGCATAGGACAAATTTCACATTGACCCCAAGACTCAACTCCAGGTTTTCTTGAATTCTAATTCACTTTAAAATGATATGTAATTTTCCTTTGACACACACACACACACACACACTCATACATATGCATACATACACATACATTGATATGATATTTTTGTATTAACTGGTCCAAATGTTGACATTTCTATACTTGCTATTTTTAAATAGGAACTTTAGTGTTCTTTTGTATAAATATATCATGGTCTGTCTGTGCTATTTTCTTGTGTTGCTAATTATGCTTTTAAGTTAATGTCACTATGAATATTTTATACTTTTGCTTTTATTTTTCCCTCTTGGCCTGTTTTTTTCCTATATGGTCCAAGAGTGAAATTCCTAAAGTCAGAGTTGCTTAATCTGTCAGGTTTTGACTAGTTGCTTACCAGAATGGTTGGGCCAGTTTTCATTTATGTGTGTGCTGTGTGTTTTGTATTAAGATCTCTCTGGCATGGATGAAGAAAAGGCTTGCCCAAGTGTGGTGAGTAATCCAGGAGGCAGTGACACCCAGAGTAGCCCAGAGATGAAGCCGAATTCCTACCTTGATGCAATACGGAGTGGCCTTGATTACTTAGAAGCCAGCAGCTCCTACAGCAGCAAGGAGCAGCTATGCCCCTATGCAGCCGCCGGGGAGTGCCGCTTTGGGGATGCTTGTGTCTACCTGCATGGGGAAATGTGTGAAATCTGTAGGCTACAAGTCCTGCATCCCTTCGACCCAGAGCAAAGGAAAGCTCATGAGAAGGTAAAGTTATAAGACTTTGTATGGACTCATTTTAAGAAATTTTGAAATGCCCTATGTGACAAAATTATTGGTATTTCTGCAAGCATCTGACTGCTAATAATACTTGTATTTACACCCTATTTTCAAGTCCTTTTCTATTGTCATATGACAATTCTTGATTATTTAGAATAAAGGGAAAAGTAGAGATCTCAGAAGCTTAACGGTATGCAAAGTTCAGAAAATAAATCCAGCCTCAGTTGCCTAGTGTATGTCTGTCTGGCACACACATAACACACACACACATACCTTTCCTCCCTAGGTTTACATAGCATTTCGGCTACAATCTAGTCAGGCTGAATTCTGGAGAATTTGAGGAGCCCAAATCATAGAATTTGAGGAGCCAAGTGTTGGTAGGGGCCTCTCAGATCATTAGGTGCAGGTGTAGGAGGCACTGCCTCACAGTGGGCCTTGTGTTTGGTTCAGGGCTCTGAAGATGGGTGAGAGAGAAGGGAAGGAGCCCAGAGTTGTGGTGTAGAACCCCTGAGGAGGAGCTCCGCGTATGTGGAGGTTGTGTCCACCTCTCTCCATTGTCTTCCGAGAGGTGTTCAGATGAGTGCAAAATTAGAGCTTCACCCAGGTGTGCTAACTTATCTCACATCTGTGTCTATTGTGAGCACTGAAGGGCAGAGCCTAGGTCTTTGTACTCTTCTCAGACTGTAATGCCTGATACATAGTACTGTATGTCACCTGCTTACTGAATAAATGAATTCATTAAATAATTCTCTTGAGAAGTAGTGCTGCTTACCTCTGATTCTGTACTGCCAGCCTGATATTTCAAGTTAAGGATTATTTGGCTCAGATATCGGTGTGGTTCAGAGTAGGGAAGGCTGCCCAGAGGAGTGAGAAGACCAGGATCCCAGTGTTTGTGAAATCTGTGATCCCACACGTGCTCTCTAACCTTTGGGACATCCATGGTCTCAGCTCTAAATTGAAAGTGACCGTATCATGCTAAGAAAGCAAGGAGCTGGACCAGTGATGGCTTAAAGTCCTCTTTATGTTCTGAGAGAGTATCGTGTCCTGAATCCAGGGATTGCTGTGCCGTGCATAAAGCAGCCACAGTCTGTGTTCCTTCCTGGTCTCGATTGTGGCAGTGTGGCTACCCCCCGGCTCTCCTCGCTACTCAGCAGCCCAGAACCTAAGGTTTCCCTCCTCTCTCTGTACTTCAGATCTGCATGTCAACATTTGAACATGAGATGGAAAAGGCCTTCGCCTTCCAGGCAAGTCAGGACAAAGTGTGCAGTATATGCATGGAAGTGATCCTCGAGAAGGCATCTGCCTCTGAGAGGAGATTTGGGATTCTCTCCAACTGCAATCACACATACTGCTTGTCCTGCATCCGACAGTGGAGGTGTGCCAAGCAGTTCGAGAACACAATCATTAAGTAAGTACAGCAAGGAGTCTTAGCTGTAGAAGTGGGAGGGGAATATTTGATCTGGAATCTTCTTCCATCCAAAGGTGTTTCAATGCAGAGTATAAATTGTGAGTGCTGGTCCCGGATGTGTGAACTTGGGCACATCACTACCCTTCCTTTTCCTTGATATGTGGTAACAATTCCCACCAAGCTTCAGGGCTTTGGAGGGACAGGCAGTAGGGATGATCTGTTGAGGTTAATGGCAATGCCTAGTTGAGCTCAGCACTAACAGTTACAGGGGCTGCCCTTCCGCCAATTGCCTATTGTCTTTTTAAGCTTCATTTTTTCCATCTGTAAAATAGGGTTATTTGATGATTAAGTAGAATAATGCATGTAAAACATTTCACGTGTCTAACAAACGTGATGTGCTCCATGAAGCCAATGTTGAGATATAATTGACATATAACAACACAGGATTTTTATATTCTACAGTGGGACAAGGTTGGGGGGGCAGGGAGCTAACTCATTGGGAAGTCACTGCATGCTGTGGACTGTTTTAGAAATTCTTCACACATTAACTTATACTTCTCTCAGAGACCCTACAATCTTCCTCATTTTACAGATGAGCTCAAATAACTTGCCTAAAGTTACACATTTGTGTGGTAAAATAACAGCTTTATTGAGACAAAAGTATACAACTTAGTGTTTGTTACAGTATATTCACATAGTGTGTACAACCATTAATTACTACAATCTAGCGTTAAAATATTTTATTATCTCAAAAAGAAATCTCTATTTGTACTCATTGCCCATTCCCTCCATACTTCCAGGCCCTGACAACCACATTCTGTCCTGTGGAACTATCTTAAACATTTCAAATAAATGGAGTCTTTTAGTATTTAGCCTTTTTGTGTCTGGCTAACTCTTATACTTAGCCTGGTGTTTTTAGAGTTCAACCATGTTATAGCATGTACCAGTGCTTCATTCCTTTTTATGGCCAAATATCTCATTGTATGGATATCCACTCACATTTTTTGTTTATCTATTCATCAGTTGATGGGCATTGGGTTGTTTTCATCTTCTGATTATTATGAGTGGTGCTGCTATAAATATTCATATACAAGTGTTTTTTTTTTTTATGGAAAACATGTTTTCATTTTTCTTGCATTGATACCTAGGAGTAGTTGGGTCATATGGCAACTATAGTTAACATTTTCAGAAACTGCCCGACTATTTTCCAAAGTGGCTGACCCATTTTACATTCCTCTAGCAATGTATGAGAATTCCATTTTCTCCACATACTCATTAATACTTGTTATTGTCTTTATTTCTGATTTTAGCTATTCTAGTAACTATGAAGTAATATTTTATTGTGGCTTTGATTTATATTTCCCTGATAACTAATGATATTGTGTATCTTCTGTGCTTTTTCAGCATTTCTCCAAAATGCTTACTCATATCCTTTGCCCACTTTAAAATTGATTGGTCTTTTTACTGTTGAGAAAAACATGCTTCAAATAGTAAAGATGTTGGTTAGGAAACATCTGGAACGGTCATGCATTTGAGCACAGGATTTGTAACTTAATCTGTTCCATACTAAACGGATTCTTATTTCAGGTCTTGTCCAGAATGCCGGGTGATATCAGAGTTTGTAATTCCAAGTGTGTATTGGGTAGAAGATCAGAATAAAAAGAACGAGTTGATTGAAGCTTTCAAACAAGGAATGGGGTAAGTGCTTTGAGTTTGGGCATGATCCTGATGCCTGCCTTGGTTTTTGTTTCGGTTTTGTCATTGCCTAAAGAGCCTCCTCCCTGAGAATGTGGTCTTGGGAGCCTGAGGCCACTCAGAATCTCTTTCTTCTCTCCACTGGGGATATGCCCGCAACCAAGATACATGCCCTTGACGGGAATCTAACCCGGGACCCCTCAGTCCACAGGCCGACGCTCTATCCACTGAGCCAAACCAGTTTCAGCAATTATTTCTTTCTTTAAAAAGTCATAATTAGACTAGTACTTTTAAGTAGTAACAAGAATATTTTGTCCTTATTGTTGAAAGTATTACAGCCTGGTTGGCATGGCTCAGTGGTTAAGCATTTACCTATGAACCAGGAGATCACGGTTCAATTGCTGGTCAGGCTCGATCCCCAATGTGGGGCATGAAGGAGGCAGCCAATCAGTGGTTCTCTCTCATCTCTTTTTTCAAAAATATATATATTATTTTTTTCATTTTAGAAAGGGAAGCATCAATGAGAAAACCACTGATTGGCTGGTCCTCCTTGATCCCCTCCAAACCGGTCCTCTACACCCCCCTCCATCCCTCAGGCCTTCACCACACTATATTGTCTGTATCCATGGGTTATGCATATATGCATGTAAGTTCTTTGGTTAATTCTGCCCATTTTCAAATGGATTGTTCTTGTTGCTGAGTTATATTTGTTCTTTATATTCTGATATAACACTCAGCAGATATGATCTATAAATATTCTGTCCCATTCAGTAGGTTGCCTTTTGATTTTGTTGGTTTCCTTTGCTGTGCAGAAGCTTTTAGTTTGAGGCAACCCCACTTGTTTATTTTTTTCTTTTGGTGTCAAATCCAAAAAGATTACTGGCAAGACCAGTGTTGAGGAGTTTATTACCCCCTGTAGTTTCTGATAAGTCAGTGATAATTCAGATTGTATTATTTCTCTGGGATTTCTTTCGATATTTTCCCCTGGGTTTCAGCAGTTATATATTTTACATAGGAATGGTTTTCTTCGAATTATGCTCGTTGTTCTCTGAATCTAAGTTTTTGTCATTCACCAAATTTAGAAAAGTTTGGTCTTCTTCAGGCCAGGAGGACTCGATTTTTCTATGGCAGTTTAGCCATCTTTCATAGACACACCCAGTTGTGGCTTGCTCTTGACTAAAAGTTATTTTTTCTATAAAGTTAACTCACCTTTTTGCCCTTTCTTGTTCTTAGTGTGTAATCTCTTACAGAGTCCTGCTACTGCTGTTCATTCTCCAGTACTTTCAGGTCTTTAAAATTGTTTCTAGATACTTGCACCAGGGCCAGGTCTAGAAGCTTACTAAAAGCAAAATTATGTTACTTGTAGTAGTTTCCTTTAAAAAAAAAAAAAAAAAAAAAGAGGCAGGGAGAAGGAGGTAGAAAGTCATGAGAGAGAATCATGGATTGGCTGCCTCCTGCACGCCCTCTAGTGGGGATCAAGCCTGGGACCCAGGCATGTTCCCTCGACTGAAATCAAACCCAGGACCCTTTAGTCCGCAGGCTGACAGTCTATCCATTGACCCAAACCGGCTAGGGCTATAGGTTCCTTTTTAAGTTGTACATTGATTACAAAAGGCTTGGTTTTTCCCTCTTATGATATCATGTGTCCACTAAAAGAGGCAGGAGTAGCAAGGTAGAAGGTAGAAAGAAATCTGATGGAATTGTCCAGAAATTCTCATTATTGTTCAGATTTTTCCTGACCTCAGTTTCCACTGATGGTGTTTTTATTCATTCCACAAACATTTACCGAGTACCCACAACATACTAGGCACCTTCAAGGTAATGGGGGCTATGGAATAGATTAGTAAATATAATTTTATGGGAAACTGCAAAAGGGCAATTATAATACAGGTTTTCTGTTGATAAATTCTTCATGAGAGGCCCAAGCCATATATCGCAAGAGAATGTACCTGGATCCATCTAGGTAGGAGTGTCTGAAGTATGAATAGCCTCTCCATGTGTTAGAAGGTTGGGGGTGAGTTAAACATTGTGTGTCTGGGAAGTAGTAGAAGTGATCACTGAGGTTGAAAGAGGTATGTAGAAGGATTTGGGAGGACATACTACCACAGGGATAATAGGGGCCAGACTAGAGTCAAGTCTAAGGGGAGAAAAGCAAGTGACCTACTATTAGGAGATGCTCCTCTGTGGTAGAGGAGGCCAATTAAGAAATTGACTGATAGGCAGGTACTAGAGGATGACACCTCTAAGGGCTTCAACAGTGTGGGAACTGACAGGACAGGGACAGGTCTATTGGGAGTGCTCTGTAAGCAGAAGTAATAGTTGAATGTGAGTGCTGAGAACAATGGGAGTGAGAGTGATCTGGAGGCTTTTGTCCTTGGTGACCAGAAAAGGCTGGAGTAAGAAAAGCAGTTATTTTGGGAATAGGAGCTAGAGAATAGTTTTGAACTAGATGTGTTTATTAAAGCCTGTGTCCAACCGACTCGGAGCAGTCATTTCAAGATCTCAGAACCTTGGGGGCAGAGGGAACCATGGAAGGTGTCTGGTTCACATACCTCTGCTTGAATAGACTCCCCTGTCACCTGTCCTGGGATCAGACCTGGTGCGAGTAATGCCCCAGCAAGCAAGGTAATTCCCTAGCCTCTGAACAGGTATTAGGGTCTAAGGGCCCTTCACCACTGGTCTTTCACTAAGAAACACTGGAGTGTAACCTGCCACCATTACATATTCCAGCTCCGCCCCCCTGGCAGCAGCCCACACTTTCTGCAGTGATCTGGCCTTATTCTGCAACTTCCCTTCCTCAGCACCTCCAGATAGCCCTCTGCATTGTTGGGCTCTTTTCCTCTTCTTTAACTTGGGATTTGTGAGAATTTCATTTGAGCAATAAGAAATGGGAATTCTCTGACTGTCATTTCCCTCAGGAGCAGGGGTTCTTAACACATTGTGGACCAGTAGTTTTATTGCTAGCTTTACCCAGTGGCCAGATAAGTTTCTATTGAACGAGTACAAAAACAGTTTCACATAAATGTTAACGGCATGCTTTAAAATTAAATACCCATTGTATTTTGAAATTATTACATGTTCTTCTTTTAATTCTCATGATTGGCCACAAGCCTTAGAAAACATGAGAATTCTTGTGATCTGTCTGCAATGTTTTAACGTAGGGGTCTGTGGCAAAGATAGGGAAAAAAATAACTTTTGATACCTGTATGTTGTAGACCTGTGTTTTATGCATTTTAAAAAACATTTCTGAGAGGGACTGTAGCACATAGTTACGAACCCCTGCTTGAGAGGATGAGATGAGACCTATAACTTTGGGCAGCTGTTAAAATTCACTCCTTTTTTCCACCTCTACGACTCCTATCATTGCTAGCCCCGAGGATGAAAGTTCCCTCGGTGGATCTCCTGTTGGGGACTTGGGACTGAGGCAAGGTAGCTCAGCTTCAGCACCTTGGAGCCCATGACAGTTGCCTTTTTGGAGCACTGCAGGCTCAAAACAGTGGGGGTACCCATGCAGGTCAAGTTCTGTATGAGGGCATATATCACAATGGGAATACCAGTATTACCCAGCTTGGAAATCAGCATCCCAACCTCTCTGAACTTCAGCTTCCCTCCCCTGTTACATGAGGTTGACCCAATCCTAGCATTGTAGGCCCTAGATTCTCCCACCATCTTGGATTTTTGTTTTTCAGAAAAAAAGCATGTAAGTACTTTGATCAAGGCAAAGGGACCTGCCCATTTGGAAGCAAATGTCTTTACCGCCACGCTTACCCTGATGGGCGGCTTGCAGAGCCTGAGAAACCTCGGAAACAGCTCAGTTCTGAAGGCACCGTGAGGGTAAGGACTTTGCCGTCTCTAGTCAGGCACAATTACTGTGGGCATTTCTAGATACTACTCCTGAGTTTTTCTCTGATAGTTAGGGCAACCAGAAATAGTCAAAAGAAAAATAAGCTGCTCAGCCTCCATATTGTCATTTTTGGCAACCAGGCATATTTTCTGGCTATTTTTGCAGTTCTTCAATTCAGTGCGGCTCTGGGATTTCATCGAGAACCGAGAAAGCCAGCATGTCCCCAACACTGAAGATGTTGACATGACAGAGCTTGGGGACCTCTTCATGCACCTGTCTGGAGTGGAGTCATCAGAACCCTGAAGATAGATGGTTGCCCCTGCATCTTTGGCTCCGCCAGCAGAGCCTTTCCCAAGTAGGGTGTGCAGAGCTTCCTTTACTGCAGCCCCAGGTAGTGTGTTGCTTGGATGTGAGTGGGGTCGTATTTAACCTGGGCTCTCACATTCTCCATTATTACAGCCATGAGAAGAGTGAAGGATGTAAAATTAATCTAACAAGTATATGGAATCACTACTTTTATAGCTGATATCTTAGTTGCACCTCAAGCTCCTTGGGGGGTGGGGGGGATGAGGGACTAGCTAAACAGCCAGATTGGGTTTTGAGTTTTGGTTGATTGCTTTTAAACCAAACTTGGCTCCTATCCGTCATGAGCTTTAGCTCCCTAGAAACTACAGTCAACTTGCAGTTGCCCCTAAAGTAAAGTAGATTTTTTCCTTACCAAAGGACTCTTCATCCCTAAAAATGATTTTTATAGTGAATTTCCATAGTACTTAGTATGTGGTCAAAACCTGATCTATACAGGGCTTTCCCAGAAACAAAAAATGGGCACTGCACGTCTTAGTGCCCCAAATGAGAGCAGGAGTCTCACTGCTGTGTAGCCAGTAAGCAAACTATAAACCTTCTTCCTTATAAGGGGGGCTCTTGAATCAGCATGAAGTGTGAGGTGGTAGATCAGGAGTACTGCCCCCTCACTTCTGGTTAGTGTTGTGGCCATGATTGGAGGAAACCTTACACATGTGCCTCCAGGGAAACAAGTCCCTAGCTCTCCCTTGTGGGCTTGGTACACACGTGCTCTTGTATGTGCCTCCTGCCCAACCTATCTAGACTTACCTGTAAAAAAAACTGGTCCAGACCCATCAGTGGTCTTTAGCATGTCTTTTTATCATCACTCGTGATTTTAATTGAAGGAGCATAATCTTGTGAATCAGAACAAACTCACTCAAAGCCTGAATTTACCTATTTTTATAAACAGTTAGAGATATCAAATATTTTGTAAAATGCATTAAAGCGTGGGTAGAAAAAAAAGGTCTATTCTTACCTGAGTTTAGAGTGCTTTATGCATAATTTTTATAGTTAACTACTTAGTGAAGGGTGACAACACAGGCAAAGGCTGAATTAAATTCATTCCTAGCAGAGGCTCTGGGCCCATTTCGTGCTTCTCGAGTCCTGTTCCAGAAGGGATGAACAAATGGAGAGTTCAAGCTGTGAGCTTAACAATTACTCTAAAAGGAAGAAACAGCCAGTAAGCCTACATTTAATTTATTTTATTAAAATAACAATTGAGGAACCATCAGATAACTGTATTTTGTCAGGCGCAATAAAAACAAAATTAAAACCCAAATCATCAAGAAAACCTGTATTCCTGGCTTCCTTGCATACACATGATGACTGTTGAGAGACAAGGCTGGCCAATGGCCCCACCCCATAGGGGCAGCTCCTGGAAGACAAAATTCAGCATGATGGAAGACTGCTCCCTGAGAGAGCGGAGACTTGGAAGGGGTAGGCCGGGCACCTCTTCTGGAAAACCATCCTAATTCATTGGAGACCTCCACGAAAAAGGAAGGGTCTCCAAACTCAAGTTCCATAGTACCAAAGCAGACGCTTTTAGGCGGCCATGGTCTCAACAGTCTTGGGCTGTTTGGTGCATTATGTGCAAAACTATCTGTTTGGCGCCACACCACTCACCACTATCTCTGAAGAAAGTCTTTCCTGTGATAAGCATTCCTCATAGGAGCTGATACTCAAAATCCACGTGTCCCCCCATGATGGCCGGTTTGCCTATCTTCATTTTCCCTCCAAGTGCTTTTCCTTGCCCTAAAAAGTACTTGTCTAGCCGATGGCCGGGGGTCCCAGATCATATATTGCCATCAGCAGCCACTGGTGAATCTGGAGAAGGCTCAGCTCATGAGCATGGAGGATGTAGGTAGGGAGCAGGAGAAACCAGCACTGTAAAAGGCTTCCTTCTCCCAGGACCAGAAGGGTAGAAAAGAAGGCAACATGAAGTAAGGCCCTGTGAGTAGTCTAAAAGGTCCTTAGCAGCAGCTTCTCTGAAAACAAGCTCTCTACTCCCATAGAAAGGGAGAAAGATGGTGCCTGCTGACTTCCCTTCCTCCCCTGGTGGCCTGAGTGAGTACAGGTGCAAAGTCAGCTAGAAGACAGGCAGTCTAGGGGACGTGGTCAGTGTGCAGGCATTGATGTCCTCGGTGTGGGCTGCCCGATGCAGGGATGGCTCAGAAGCGCTCCTGTTGATTTTCGGTAGAGAGTGTTGGAGCAGCTCAATGGATGACAGGATCTGAAACAGCCACAAAACAGTCTCATTATGTGGGCCTTGGCATTTCCAAAGCAACAGCAGCTTTCAATTAGGAATCCAAAGATGCAACCTGTTCTCACCCCACCTGTAACGTCTTGTGGAAAACACAAGCCCTTCCCTGTTGAACCAGTTACTGCCATGATCCTTTGAATTAAAGTCCACCAACCTACATTTATAGATGCTTATGGCGGACAAATGGTTAAAAAAAACACACACCAAAAACCCCACCACCGTATTTCCTCATCATTAAAAACTCCTGCTTTAATTTAATCAGTTCCAGCAACTTTGAGCTAAGTCTTACCTGGGGAAAAAGAGGCCTCTCTTCCTTAACTTTCTTCACACAGTCGGCTACAAGCCGCTTCATTGCTTTGGGGCAGTTCTTGTATAGCTTACTAAGGTCTGGGGAGGCATACCCTCGGCCCACCATGAAGATGATCTAAGGGAAAGAAAACAGTTGAGAGAATGGGTGATTAACACGGAAAGCAGCAACTTCCAACCCTCCAGCTGCACAAACTGGCAGGAGGCCCAGGAGCTTCCACAGCAAGTTAGGCCCTTTACTGTCAGTGCATGTACCTGATCTCGGTTGTTGATGTGGGAGTAAGGTAGCTCCCCTGTCATGAGCTCATACAGCACAATGCCATAGGAGTAGACGTCAGACTGGAAGCTGAACGGGTTGTTGTCCTGCATTCGGATCACCTCTGGGGCCTACAAAGACAAAAGTGCATTCCTCGCCACCTGCACCCAACACACCCAGGGGCCAACCTAGCCCTTCCATTGGGTAGAGTCTTTTCCTCTGTCCTATATAGGTCTTCCCTAAAGGGCCCCCCTGACACCCTCAGGGGCTGGTTGGCTAATTCGAGCTCAGAAATCCTAGTCTCTGTGATCTAGCACTTCCTTTCACCCAACTCCTGGAAGCTCTATGCTTAAGCATGGTTCTGATCATCAGCTTCTTCTAGGAAAACCATATTCATCCCCGGCTCTCTGATATAGAAAGCATCAATGAAGTGGTCTGGATTTTGGGGGAAATGTGGAGAAATGCTTTAAGTTTTGCACACAGGAGACCTGCAGGGCACCCCTTCCCTGTACCCTCCTAGTGGGAGCCATGCCGCCTCACCATCCACAGGATAGAGCCGGTGGGTTGTTCAACCTGCTGAGAACCACTCCAGCGTGACTTCACTGTTGCCAAACCAAAATCTCCAATTTTTACCGTCAGGCCTTCATGGAGAAATATATCTCAATGCTTGTTAAGGACTCTGGTTTCAAAACACTGGTCAATTAATTAATTTTGAAAAACTTACCAAAATTCTAACTAGCATAGCATCTCTCCACCTCCCATCTGCCCCCAGGCTGCTCTGCACTGGATTTGCTAGGGTTTCTAAAGTTTTAAAAAAAGTACTTTTGAAATGTCCCTTCTTCCAGGAGGCATGCAAAGAATGCTTAGAGTGCAAAATTATTTGGCTCCAGCCCAAAACAAGGCTGTTTAGCCCCTGCTGCTTCTCCCCATTTACACATCTAGGTGCCAGGTCCCTCGCCTGTGACCTTCCTACATAATGTAGGTACCTGAAACCCCAAGCCTCAGAGCTGTGCATGGCCTGCTGTTACACTTGTTTCTCCCACTGTTCTGCCCTCAAATGACACATGAATAACAATAGAGCAAATCACTCAATAAATACTGAATGTCCTAAGACATTTCTTATTAGAACAGGTAGCACTTGATGACTTCAAAATCAGAACCAAATTCACCTCATTTCTGGGTAGTCAGGCAATTGAAGGCTGCCCTTGTGATCTGCTGATGCCCAGTAATTCACCTTAAAATCTGGTATCTGCTTTCATGGCATAATGTATTGGTCCCCAAAAGCCACTACTATAAAGTATTCCATACCTCAGATGTGTACCCCAAATAAGCCATGTCCCATAATCAAACTCAACAAAACTGTCATGCCTGTCATGGCCAAGAAAAAGGGTAGAAGAGGGAGGGGATGTGAAATTGTTACATTTCATGTCCATTAGTGTGAAAAATGCCTTAATTCAGTATTTCTGCAAAAGGACATTAGACCTTAGAAAGGGAAAGAGTTTATTCTAATAACCTATAAGGAAACTTTATGTACATTTAAGACAGACAATTATAAGTAATTTTGAAAATCTTACATTTGACTTCACCTATGTTCTGACAAGATACACAGTCTCCACAAACTAGGGGGGAAAAAAAGCTCCACTCCCCACTCAAGTTAAATTTAATAATAAACAGCATAATAATAAACCTAAAGCTATTTCAAGCATAACCCAAACACATATCTTACTCTTGTGGAATCTTCCAAGGTCACTTTTTGCTGAGATAAGTTTGAAATGAAAGTCTCCCTTGAGACTAAGCAGTCGAACAAACACCAAAGGATACTGTTGGATTTCATGTCTCTGTGGATGATGTTCTTTGCATGCAAGTAGCTGTAAAGGGAAAACAATTTAAGGGGCCTGGCTAGAAAGCAGCTTCCAACTACTACTAAGAAGCAAACCACCTGAAGGCCAGGCTCCCAGTGGAACTATGTTTGGGGATGGGCCCCGTGATGGTCAGGCAGGGTCACATAGTGGCTTACCCCGAAGGTCAAGACTATAGCAAAATGGAGCAACTCTTTAAGCATCTACTTTAACCAAAAAATTCTCACAACCAAAATACCCCTTAACTGATTAACAAATAAATATTAGCCACAGAAAGGAAAGAAGTACTGACATATACTATAATATGGATGAACCTCTCAGAAATATGCTGAGAGCAGCCAGACACAAAAGATCTGTTATATCTTGAAAATGTTCTAAAGTAAATAGTGATGGTTCTGAATATATTTAAAATACACACACTTAGTTGTATACTTTAAAGGGGTGAATTTGACGATATGTGAATAATATCTTTATTTTTTTCCTAAAAAGTAATTGTGACTAGTTATTTCCTAAAAACGTAGTTAGAAATGAGCTTTTATATAGCACTTACAAGCACAGCTTAGCTTAAGCTCCCAGGTATGTGGTGGTATGAGGAGTACACACTCCTCCACATAAGGTACTTCAGAGGAAAAGTTTCAGAAGCACTGCTCTGGGCTCGCCAAGAATGGAAGGAATAAACACCTTTCACAAAGAAATGTGTCAAGCACAGACACACAAAAGGGTAGTATGTAATGGAGACGCTGAGCATGACCTTTTAAGCATTATCCTAAAAGTGACATCTGATGCCCACTCCCATAGCTGTAAGGCTGGGTGGCTGGATTTTAAGGACAGTGGCTGAAAAAGGAATGAGTCCCAAGATAGCAGCCTCAGCTTGGATGAGGAACATGAAAGTGCCATTCCCATACCAGAGGCTTATTTTCAGCTATGCAAAAATATCACAGCAATCACTTAACAGGCTTGGCTTTTCCTAATCCTGATTTAGAGACAAGTTGATGCTTGGACCCCAGACTTTGTAGTCATCATGCCATCTACTCACTCCATTCCCTGAGCCGTCTGCCGGGCAATATCAATCAACTGGAACATCTGGAACTTGGTTTCTTGGACATGCAGGTGTTTGTAGAGGCTGCTGCCCTCACACCATTGGGTCACAATTGCCAGGTTGTCCTTTGTCATATACCCCATAAAGAGTAGAATGTTCACGTGCCGTGTTTTGCTAGAGGAGGAAAGAGAGAAGGCTATGAACATTCCCTTGTTTCAGATTAAGGAGATCTACTGTTTCCTCACTGACAACAAATCCTATATGTTCTTGACACCACTTGTGCTTACAATCTGGGTGGCTGGCAAAGCAAACAATAATCCATTTGGAAACATCTGTCAAAGGAACCCACCAAGACTCACGATTCACCTCAGTGCTGGCCTTGTTTGTATAAAGGACATTCTCTTTATCATTTTCTCCCCACAGGGGTCAGCAGGACCCCTCATTGGTGGAATTCAACATTATCTAACTTACTGCTACAAGTCTAATGACTCAGAGATTTGAAAGTTGAAGGTTTGACATCCAGAATAAGAAAACTTGGCCATAAAAAAAGAGCTCATGAAAATAAATGTGAAACAGAACCTATTTCTCCCTACCTCAAACCAAAACTCAAACAGAACCTGGGCTACTGAGTATAGTTTGCCCAGAGACCTAAAGCAATGGAGGGGGTGGTCTGCTCATTCTAAAGGTTTGACAACCACATAATCTGGAAGGAAACCTTCCATTCCCTTTCATTTGAAAGGAGTTTGCACCACACGCCTCCACAGTGAACTCTCACTAACCACCAGTCCCAGCCATAGGTCCTCAGAGACAGGTCTGCACCATGTAACAGGTCTCCACCCACTTACTCTACGATTTGTGTGCTGCCACCAGTCCCCACCCCTGCCACTTGAGGGGGCCAGACAGGCCAGCTTTCTACTCACCGCAGGACAGCCACCTCATTCCTGAAGGCCTGAAACTGCTCTGGTGTGGGGTCAACAACCTTTAGGATCTTTACTGCAACGTCACCTGCAAATTAGTTTGTAGTCAGTATAATCAGTTGAATGATCTTACTTTACTTTTCACAGACCCTAGTTTTGAGATACAGTGAGTCACTTATTTAAAAATCATGTACCTAGAAAGATGGAACAAATATGCAAAATTCTAAATTATTTAAGTGGCTGAAAAAAAGTTACATAGGCTACACTAATATCCTTTAAATACCACCCCACAAGCCCCAGCCGGTTTGGCTATGGACTGAAGGGTTGCGGGCTCGATCCCCAGTAGGGAGCGTGCAGCAGGCAGCTGATCAATGGTTCTCTTTCATCATTGATTTTTCTATCTCACTCTCCTTCTTCCTCTCTGAAATAAAAAATATATTAATACATACATACCACCCCACAGGGTTGACCAGGCTTGGTTTAAACTATTCCTAGGAAGCCTGGAATAGTTTAAACTATTCCTAGGTAAGGGCATGTGT
This sequence comes from Lasiurus cinereus, assembly GCA_011751065.1. Taxonomy (NCBI): domain Eukaryota; kingdom Metazoa; phylum Chordata; class Mammalia; order Chiroptera; family Vespertilionidae; genus Lasiurus; species Lasiurus cinereus. Next base: position 6,753,868 of record JAAGEH010000125.1, read on the forward strand.
GACAGGTCACACAACCTGGGCCTGTGAGGGTGACATCAGTGGGTGGACATGAATGGCCCAGCAGATATTGAATCTTGGGGCCAGAAGGCTGGTGCCAGGAAGGAGGCCATTTAGCAAGCAGTGGTTAAACTTAGCATCACGTTTCAATAAGACCTGAGATGGTTTGTACAAATTCAAAGGTATATATTAAAATTAAGCTCCTTTGCTTTCAATAACGATTAATAGTGTTTGCTTACTCTATCCTGGCACAGTATGTGTTTTCGCAGGCATTATTTCATTTAATCCTCACAGTTGCCTTACGACATACATACTGTTACCCTCATTTTACAGAAAAAAGTTTATAGCCACAAACCAAAGTGCTGGAATCAAGATTAGATAGAACCCCCAATCTGACTCCAATGGCTACTGCTAACCATAATACTATCAAGTTACTGTTAATCATTATCAATCACTGTGAGCCTCTTTATATTACCTTAGAAATATCCATGGATCAGTTCTACTTTATATGTGCTACCAATTTAGAAGCCAATTTCAAAAATGCTTTTATGTCATATCACAGAACTTATAATAATTTACTTGAAGCCCTGCCTTGGATTTTCATGGCAAATAAATTTACTAACACAGCCTTCTGGTGATCAAATACAGTAGAAGTCCGTTGAATGGCACCTTGGAAGTGATAGTTCCTCCACCTATCAAACCCATCGTATCCTTGCAACCTGTTGGAGCATTCCTCACTTCACTCTTGGGGAGCACCAACTGGTAGATAATTCTTGCGACAGGTCCCAAACTGTTGCACTGTGATCTCTGGTTTTATCAACTAAAACTAAAGTCCACTCGACAGCAGCCTCCACCCAGGCTTTCATCCAATTCCCTGGCACATGTATTTACCAAGCCGGACTGCCTGTGAAGTTACTGCTGCCCTGGGATGGGAGTTGCACACTATATTCAGAACTGCCTTCTAGGAAGATGGAGCTAGTAAACCATGAAGCCCCAATCTCAAGTTCCTTATGACTGAGTAGGATTAGCGTAACTGCTCATCTTGGAGCATTTGAGCCAAGAAAGGTGAGGAACAGTTGAGGTGGGGAGGGGAGGAGTGAGAGAAATAAGAGCTGTGTTCAGACAACTCTAGCATGGGATTTGGGCGCCTGCAGGATAGGAGAGAAGCCAGAAAGGAATCTGCTGCAAGAACCCAGGTAAGATGCAGGCACAAGTGGTGGCATGGGAATAGAAAGAAGGGGTGGAGGCAAGAAGCCCTATGAAGTTACAATGATCCATGTGGCAGCCAACTGAGTGGCAGGACTAGAAGATGGCAATGCTGCTGGCCCAGGCACTGGGCAGAGCTTAAAAGGGACAGGCCAGGGTGGGGTGCAGGAGGAAGGCTTGGGGAGATGCTATATTGTTCCTCAGGAACTTCCTAGTTCATGAGCCCTTCCCTTTTTTACTGTTTTCCTCCAGACATGCTCCAGTTGCCACTAAACTCATCCCCAGTGGCACCAATTTTAGACCTAATCTGTAATGCAACCTCAGAGCTCAGAGGATTCTCTGGGAGCCAAAGCTTGCTCAGAGTGACTCACTTGACTTGGTAGTCAGCTGATCATCCTTCACTTCTAGCCTCCATTTTTTGGAAGAGTGAATGGGAATAATTAAAAGTTCGTATTTTCTTTGTTCCATCATCACAACCATTCAAATCCACCATCTCTCTAAATTCTGTTATCCAAAGATACATCATAACTCTGTGAGATCCACAATACCTGAGTCTTCATGCAAGTCATTGATGGGAAAACCGAACAGGGTCAAAGACAGAGTCCTATGGCTCCCACAGGGATGCACCTGCCAGCCAGCTTACAGTAAACAGTTATAGTAACAGATTACATGTAATTTCTCACTGAAACCAGACTCGATTTGACCACACTTCATTTACTTGTAAATATTCTAAGAATTTCCATGATAGGCAGTTAGTCTGCAAGAGACAATGGGCAAACATAGGAAAACGGAGTTCAACTCATATAAAGAACAGTTTTCCTATTGGTAGGAACTCCCCAGAGTTGGAATGATTTCTCATGGAATGATTTCTACAGCCTCTACCCCAGGACCCCACTCCTATTAGCCTTTCCCTTCATTTACTCTACTGAAGCCATCAAAGCCAGGTGAGTGGTCCACTCTGCACCTGCTAGTATATGCAGCATCCTCGGGTTTCATACAAATGCCATTTCCTCAGCAGATCCTCCCCTACCAATCTACAAAAACTGAACTGGGCCTGCCACCCGTGCTTGTTTTCCTCCATCTTTCTACTTAGCACTTATAACACATTATCTACTTTACTTTTCTTGGTTATTGACCCATTAAGAGAAAGACTTTTATCTGTTCACTGCTTCATTCCTAACCCCTAGAACAGTGGTTCTCAACCGTCCTAATGCCACGACCCTTTAATACAGTTCCTCATGTTGTGGTAATCCCCAACCATAAAATTATTTTTGTTGCTACCTCGTAACTGTAATGTTGCTACTGTTATGAGTCGTAATCTAAATATCTGATATGCGGGATGTATTTTCATTGTTACAAATTGAACATAATTAAAGCATAGTGATAATCACAATTAGATATTGTGAAATATTTATTTCTAATTACAAATAAATGAAATTTTGTCTTGAAGCATGGTGTAGCATGGGTAACAGTCTTAATATAACAACAGTAAACTACATTACTACATTTTCCGATGGTTTTAGGCGACCCCTGTGAAAGGCTCGTTTGACCCCCAAAGGGGTCACGACCCACAGGTTGAGAATTGCTGCCCTAGAAGAATGCTTGGTATTAGAAGAATATTGAGGAAGCATTTGCAAAGGAATGAATTCTAAAACGCAACTGTAAGCAAGATAAATTATGAATTAATAAGATGTCTGTTTGAGGCTCTGGAATGGGAAGTGGGGAATATTGAGGATTAGCTGTTTGCAGCCCAGGTTCAGAATCAGTTTCTGGCAGAGTTAAGTCAGGACTCACGTGCCCAGCCTGAGGCTCCCAGGCCTTGCCTGGCCCCAACTCTGTAGAATTAGGTCTAGACTCAAAACAAAGACGGCCCTCCAAACTATCCAAATACCTTTATAGCTGGCAATCTTTCAACATCTAAAGCAGCGGTTCTCAACCTGTGGGTCACGACCCCTTTGGGGGTCGAACGACCCTTTCACAGGGGTTGCCTAAGACCATCGGAAAATGCAGATATTTAAATCACGATGCATCACAGTAGCAAAATTTCATGGTTGGGGGTCACCACCACATGAGGAACTGTATGCAAGGGCGCAGCCTTAGGAAGGTTGAGAACCACTGATCTAAAGGATGGTACTTATCATATTAGCAAGTAATGTAAAGGACAAAAGGTAAACAGACTTTCTTATGGAGGGTAGCTACATGAAGTAGTTAACCAGAACTTCTTTTCTTTAAGAGTAAAGTCAGAAGCAAATATACTACAAACAAGTTAAGACAAGTTCCTATAGCTTATTGTGTTTTTAATGAGATGTTGATAATCTCATTCATAGTCACTGGAGAAGAGCTGTTATTGGTAAATTTGGGATTTTTTTAACCTTTTAAAACACTAATCATTTCCCCCATTGGGATTGTCTAAAATTTATACACATCCTGTTTCTAGAACAGGACAGAACGAACACCATTCCTCCTCTTACTGAACTCAGTGAAAGTTATAAACTTCAGCGTTAGGCTGAGATGGGGATCCCCAGACAATGGTTATACCAGACTGCTTGCCTCACACTAAGTTGAGAGACCTGCTTGAGAGTTTTTCTGCCTCCTCATTCTGTCAGTGATGGTCCCTGCCATCAGTCTACAGCCTCTATTGCTATCTTCATTCCCTTTAATGTGTTATTTGTAATAAGCGGAGACTAACAAATCAGACCCCAAACTTATGCTTAAAAGGAGGCTCTGTACTTGAACCCGAGGGCCTCTTCTTTACATAAAGTAAGTGAGCTTTTAGTTTATGGATCCGAGGTCTTCATCTCAGCTGCTTTGAGACCCTTCTGTTTACTTTCACATCTGCTAGGCAGAATAAAAAATTTTCAAAAATCATCAAAATAGCTCTCACTGATAAATTTAATAAAATACTGTATACAGAAACCAGAAAAACATTAACAAAGGGGGTAACAGGGAAGAGTACAGCACAAAACACTCAATCTAGAAATTATGGTTTCCTTGACCGTCCCATTTTTCTTCTTCATTCAGAGATCATGGCTCTCTTTTTGAGGGGCTGACATAAAAGTCCATTGCTCCTCGCTCCTCTGACATTTCAACTTTAAAAAACTAGAAGCTTAAAAGCATTAGACATATTATCTGCCTTCTAAAGAAGGCTTTATGGCAGTATCAGTATAACAGATCTCGCAGTCTAAAAGCTCATGATTGAGAAAAAACAAGCTCATAAGTAGTATTGTGGCAAATCTAACTAATACTTAAAAAATTATGTGCCAATCAGGAACTTAAATTTGGGCACAATTTACACTGCATCTATTGGCTTTTAGCTGATGCTTAAAAAAAAATATGTGGCATAAAAATGATTAAATGCTCTTAATGGAAGCATTAAAGCAATAGTCACTGCTCTAACTCCTATAATTACTATCAGCCTTGTTGTTGCAGATACAAGCACTTCTATCCTTTCCTAAGGTGTCACTCAGACATCTATGACATCTATTTGGATAATATTCTGCAAGAGTATAATTTCTCAGAAACCCACAGGCAGGCCACTAGTATATTATATAGAATTTTCAAAGGAAAAGGAATCATCCTGTGCCAGTTCCTTAAAAGAGGAGAAATTTGTCAGATGATTAGTATAAGTGGTAAACTCATATTCATGAACTTAAGATTTGGGCAATATTGGAGGTGTTTCTCGATTTTCAAAACCTTGAATTTCAATGCTCCATTCACTTGATGCTCTTAACCTCTCTCAATCTTTGCCTGTTTACAAATAAAGATAATATGAGAGCATCCAAAGTGAAAATACAGGCATGCAGGCACTTTAGGTGTTTTTAGTTTTTGTTTGGTTTTGGTTTTTAAAAATATGAATATATGAGAGAATCTTTTTAGGAATATGTAGCATTTTAAAGGCAATACTTCTTATAATCCTAAAGCCAGAGGCATTAAAAACCTGACAGAAAAGTATTCAGTTGCCAAATACACAAGATGTGGTTATAGACATTACAACAGTACATTTCTTCCAAGAGAAAAAGTGTTTCCTTAGACTAAGAATACTAACAACTCCACAAATTCAAGAAGTAAGCCTTTGAAAGCTCCCTTCCCTATTTGATGGGGATTTCCACAGCCAATCCCAGGGCAAAACAAAGAGAAGCTGTTGTAGGAGGCTCCTGGCTCTCCTGTGCCCAGCTGTTTGACCAGAGGCATGATGGTTCCCTCTCAGGACCTGTTTTCTTACATGTAAAATCTCTAAGGTGCTCCTCTCATAGCAGCAGATTCTTACTCATTTAAGAAGCTTCAAAGCATGTCCCTCCTGCAGCCTGTATTTAATCTGTGTAATAAAAGCCTAATATGCAAGTCAACCAAATGGCAGAATGACCAGTCACTATGACATACACGGACCACCAGGGGGCAGACGCCCAATGCAGGAGCTGCCCTCTGCCCACAGGTCCCAGCCAGCCAAGGCAGGTGCCAGTGGGGCCCTTCTACCCCTCCCACCCTCCCCCGCAATACACACCTCCAGATCAATCTGGTTGCCCCACAGATTTTCCTGATTGCCGGCCAGGCCTAGGGACCCTACCTGTGCACAAATTTTATGCACTGGGCCTCTAGTCAGTTTATAAGAAGATTCCCTGACATTTAGGGCTCATCTCTTATTCACCAATTTCCAATTATCCTGACAACCTTATACCAATTACAGCATTGTGGAGTCTAAAATGAAAGCTGTGAAATCTCACTGAAATATTAAATTCAATCTTCAGATGTAATCCAGTATCCCTAGAGAGTGCTGCTGTGAGCTACAGAGCTTACTGAATCCTATCCCCCTCCTACGCTCTCTGTACTGAAACTTGACTTCACCCCTTGAAATAAAGGCCCCAAACTTACCATGCCACTTGCCCTTATAAACAGTTCCAAAGGAGCCTGACCCAATCCGAGTGGAGAGCATCACTTCACTGGCTTCTATTTCCCAGTAATAACTTGAATCTCTCTGTCCACGAGGCCTCTGAAACAATCAGATCATTAAATATATTCCATGGAATGGTAAGGTCTATTTAACTTAACAAGGGTTTCAAAGGAAAGATCAACTCCATCTATTCTCATACATTTTGAAGATAAACTTACTATAATTCCAATTTTTGTTTTTCAGAAAATACCACCTTAGTTGCACCCTTTCTTACAACAAACCAGCAAGTTTTCCTAATGTAAGCATACCAAAAATGGCACATTTATATATGATTTATCAAATGTTTTTTATTAGAGTCCCCTGCCTCCCAAAATTAAAAGCATTCTCATTTCTAAGTTTTTCTTACTGAACCCTAATGTGCAGGAGATACTTTGGCTATACTCACAATTTTGTTTTTCTCCTGGGTCCCAGATCCTGGTGCCCGCTCTCTCTGTGCCGGCACAGGGGTTTTGGGCTGTGACCAGCCCGTTGGGCTCAGATTGTTGGGGCTGCTGGACAAGGCTGAAGGTGAGGCTTAATAGATAAGATAAACAGAATCCACACATGGATAAGCCAAAAGAAGATACACAGCATAAAGAGCAAAAGCCCATTATTATTTGCTAAGACTTTGGACAAGTACCTGATTCACTGTGACTTCGGATTGCATCCTGAAATAGAAAAGGAAAGCTGGTCAATTTCTGCATTAGAAAAGATGTTCTCTGGGGAAGCGGGAGGGATGGATTTACAGGAACAAAGTAGATGACAAAATCTCTAAATAACAGTCTAATTATACACTTTTCTTCAATTAAATTCACCAAATGTCACTGGCTAATATTTCTAATATTATCATCAAATATTAGGTGGACTGATGTTAATTTTTCATATATGATGAAAACCAAATTATCTCAGAAGAAAGCAATGCACACAGCAAACATACCCTTTCAGAAAGGCTAGCAAAGTTACTATCAGCTAAGATCTTTCCAATGCTTGGGATCAGGCTCCCGTGAGGCAAAAAAAAAAAAAAGTGGGGATTCTGTGGCAAGCTCACTCTTATCTTCTAGGAGTTTATTAGGGCACATTGGCCAGAAGCTGGATTTGATATGAGTGAGTCATGCCTTTGTCACTTTATCCAAGCCCATAGAAAGATGAAAGGATCATAATCTCCTAGTCCAGAGGTCGGCAAACTCATTAGTCAACAGAGCCAAATACCAACAGTACAATGATTGAAATTTCTTTTGAGAGCCAAATTTCTTAAACTTCTTCTAATGCCACTTCTTCAAAAGAGACTTGCCCAGGCCGTGGTATTTTGTGGAAGAGCCACAATCAAGGGGCCAAAGAGCTGCATGTGACTTGCAAGCCGCAGTTTGCCAACCATGGTCCTAGTCCTATACCTACATTTTACCTCTAAGAAAATAGTGTAACAGGTCAAAAGACCTGGCCAGGGTCACACTGCCAGTAGGTGGCAGAACCAGAACAAGAAACCATCACGAGGAATCTCAGCTCGTTCACCACAAAATGCTCCTCGGACCTTATGGGCAAGCTCTGAAATTACTCTCTAGGTGAGTAAGATGTCAAATGCTATCTGTAGAATTTATTACAAACTGGGTGAAAGTCAAATCACAAGGCCCTCCACAAGACCTAAATACTCAATTTATATATCCTCACTTAAGAGTATATAAATAGTAACAATATAAAACCACCTGGCCCTCACATCCTCAAAAAGGTATTTTTTCGGGGAAATCCTATCCTCTTTGTTTTCTCTGTGTTACCATAGTTAAGGTGTGAAGATTTAAAGAAAAATCATAAACCAAGTTGCCCTTCCTGGCCTTGGCAGCCCTGACCAAAGCCTCTTCAGAGTTCACCAATAAAGTCTGGATCTGGGGTTCCCATACCTGGCAAGTCTTTAATAATCCCCTAGAGTTATGTTTTATATCACACATTACCATCCCCACTAGGACTCAGTAAACATGTTTGGGAGAGCAGGTGGTAAGTCTAGGAACTTGTATGGTTTTAAATACAACAGGATGACTGCCAGGAGGGGAAAATATTGGCCAAAAATAAACCTGAATTTTATTAAATACTCAGCAGCTACAGCTTTATTATCTAACTAATCCATTAGTTGTTTGTAGTCAAGGCATGGCACAATGTATTTTACTAACCAGAATTATATTCCCATTCACTAGGATTTCTTTCTTAATGTCACAGTAATTTTCTTCCTTGTATCAATTCTATACCACATATTTTATTCTGTACTAATATCTATAGTTGGATTGATTTATCCTAAAAGGGACCTTTCAATCATCTTGGAATCTAAATATTAAAGCAAGAATGTATACCTTAAGTATGCTGAATCATATGTGATAAAAACAAATAAAAATTTACTCTGTCTCATGTTTCTCTCTCCCTCTCTTTAAAATCAATAAAAACATTCTCGGGTGAGAATTAAGCACAATAGCAGCGCTGGTTATTTTATAGTAAAAATTAAAAAATTTTCACTTTTTAATGTTTTCTTTAAATATTAGAGTATTTACACAGGAACAAGTCATATAGAAAAAATAAGTAACTGATATATTATCATATGATTAACAGGGCTAATTATGATAAAAATAGAAATAAAATTCATAGCTTGTATATACATGACCTCCTCACAATAATCCTGTGACAATCAAAGCATCCTCCCGACAAATGACTACTATAGACCCCATATCAGAAAGCCAAGTTTTTTGTTGAGTTCCTGCCACCTCTGATTGGTAGGACAAGTGATTTGAGGTTGGAGTGAGGTAAGCTGCGCCTGAAGTGGCAGGTATCCCTGCGCTTCTTCATGTAGAGAGAGCATAGTTATCTCTGATAAATTTTAACAAAGGATTTTCAGGGCATATCAGCCAAGCTGACACATTTGGTTTTTAAACAAGGTATAAATAGAATAGTGGTGCTGTATCACCCAAATTTAACTAGCATTGATCTTGGATTGGAAATGATTTTTAAAAAATATTTAATGCCCTTAGCCTCAAAATCAGACTTGAGAAACTAATTTCACGTGTCAGCAATACCACAGACAATATTTTTTTTTATTCCTATGTACTCTATTTCCAAAAAAAGAAAAAACATAAAAGCAAGTCTGACAATAAATATAAAATTTAACTTAGTGATTGTTTCCTTTCTGACAGTCTACTCTCTTGACAGTCTTAGCAATCCTGTTAATCGACAAGAAAGCAAAGGTATAAAGAAGAATACCTACTCTTCCCCTCAAACAAAATCCTCTGGACCACGCCCTGGGAGAAGCATTCAGGCTGTTATTCTAGTCCAAAGCAATGAGAAATAAAGAAGAATAAAGAACAAAGGAAGTAGTTTTAAGTGTATTCAGTTGTTATTAAAGATGAACTAGAAAGCAAACCAAACAAACAGAACATACCAAAAGCCAAGAAAAGAAAAGGCATTGGAAAGCACTAGCTTTGAGCACTTTTACATCTCCCTAAATATCTGCTTATTAAAATTCTGATTCCATCCTTTGATTTCTAAGTTAAAACATTTTAAGTCTTTCAGTTTGTAGTTTTTCATCACTATTATTTTCCTTCCCACACCAAAATGAAGCTACTCTTTATGTAGCTTATTCACTAGCTCACTGAAATCCTATTCAAATCTAATATGGAAAAAATGAATTAAAGGGTTAACATTTCTTCAGAAAATTACAGTTCACTTGAACGATATACCAACAGATTACTGAGCCAATCTAAAGATGTAGTGGATAAAAATGAAATTTAAAAGTTCAGAGATCTGAGAAAGTGCTTATCAAATTTGAAACCCAAAACTCTCTGGCATAATAGTCAATCCCACTCGAATTGACTGATTCCAATCACCACCCACAGGGCCCTATTATTACCTCAATCATCCTGCTGTCCACAGGTAGGGTAGTGCTGACCATGTGGACATTAGGTGTGGATGTCGACCTCTGCCTCTGGGAGAGGGAACCTTCAGAGGAGGGGCTGGAGGTGTTGAAAGTAAAGGCGTGGGGTGTGGAGTATCTGTGCTGGGAACTAGGTGAGGAGAAGAAAGACAATTCCATGATTGACATGCATGCCTCCCCACTGGAAAAGTCATTCAACTACCTACTTCATTAAGATACTTGGGATATCCTAGCAGGTGTAGCACATTGGTTGGGTATCATCCCGTGCAATGAAAGGTTGCCTGTTTGATCCCTGTTGGCACTTGATAGAGTTGTAGGCTCAATGCCCAAGTTGCGGGCTCAATCCTCAGTAGGGAGAAGGGTGCAGGAGGCAGCTGATCAATGTTGTGCTCTCACATTGATAAGTTTCTATCTCCCTTTCCCTTCCTCTCTCTAAAAAAATCAATACACATATTTAAAAAAAAGAAAAAGAAAAAAAGATACTCTGTGGTAAACCCCACTTGTACTACATACATCCTTTTTCAAAATGTTCTTTTCTTTCAATATGCATCATTTAAAATTTTTCCTCTGTGTAGATGCTTTTGCATACAAATTTTTGAAAAGGAAATAATACTTGCTCTTGGAATTCATGTGAAAAGAATATCTAGAGAATACTCCAAATTTGTAGACCATCTCTGGAAAAGAACAGATTAGCATTTGCCAACCCACTAAGCTTGCCCAGTTTAATTTAGAGGCTAAATCAGAGAATTTTAAGGAAAATTACTTAACAGATGGTTAGACCTGCTGAGCACGTCTACAAAAAGGCCAGCATTTTATCTACTGTGCATCTTCTCCCATAACCAACTCACAAAGTCTGTTAATATGAGTTCCTTTTTTTTTTTTAACCCTCACCCGAGGATATTTTTCCATCAATTTTTAGAGAGGGGAAGAGAGAGGGGAAGACAGAAAGAAATATTGATGTGAGAGAAACACATCGATTGGTTGCCTCCTGTATGAGCCCTGACCAGAGCCCAGGCCATGGAGGACTTGCAATTGAGATACATACCCTTGACCGGAATTGAAACCGGGAGCTTTGGCCTGCCTGCTAGGGCATGAATTTCATTTTTAGGTTGCAATATCTAACTGTGAATTTAATCACTGACCTCTAGTAGCCAATGCTACTCCCCTTATCAACCAGATTGGAAACACATTAAATACAACATTTTCACTACTTGCTCTAAAGATGTTTTGTTCAGACCCAAGTAACCCCATGCATGAATTCAAGGGATAAAAGGCTTGTTTTTCTAGTGGAAATTGTCCTATTGCCTTCAAAGCTAATTCAATGTTTATAACCTCAGAGGCCAGGTTTCTTCTGTGAAATCTTCAGAAGCAAGTAGTTTTTTTGGTCATACTTGCTTTTCAAATTATCAAGAAAAATAAAATCATACACAAATATATATCCAGATAATATTTCGATACAAGTCCCTTGTTCTAAGATATGCTGCTTTTAACAATTCTATGGTGGTTTCATAAAGGCCATTAAATATTATACAATTACATATATATATTAAAGTCAGATTTTTTTACAAAGACGTAGCTATTACTTTAGGTTCCAAATTCACATGTAACACTAAGCAAGATGTAAAGTCAATAATCGCTCATTTTAAAGGTGGAAAACAGTAAAAGAAAATGTTCAAAATCACAGGTACATTACAAAGTGTGTTTACATTAAAATACCACCAAAAAATGCATTTTTAACCTTGCTGACCAGGTTTTGTCTACATGTTTCAATTATCCCTGTGAATTTCAATTTAACTGCAGAAAAGATACACTATTAAAATAGTGTGTCGTGGCATTGAGATTACAAAGCAGAAATTGAATGTTTGCATCCCTTTAAAAAATGAAAACTGTATCAAAAGTATGTTGTTTCAGAAGTCTTTGTATTTACAATATTCATGCAAATTTGTGAATAAGCTTTCATTTTGATCAAAATGATCATCTACATTTTTGTAATAAAACTGAAGACTCAAAAAATATATATGCAATTAGATTATTTTTCAAGATAGCAGTCTATTAAATACCATGGTCTTAGCAATGCAAGGCTACAATAAGTTCAGTAATTGAGCGCTGAGCTATGAACCAGACAGTCACCGTTAAGATACCCAGTGAGGGCACATGCCCAAGGTGCAGACTCAATCCCCAGCAGGGGACTCTCTCTCATCATTGATGTTTCTCTCTCCCTCTTCCTTCCTCTCTGAAATCAAGAAAAATATATTAAAAAAATAAAAAAGCTTTAAAAATTTTTGTTTTTATTACATCATTTTACATACTTTTGGGATCCTTCCCCTGAGACTCGCCTTACTACATGAAGGCAGCAAAATCATTAGGTTTTTAAAATATGATGAGATATTAAGGGGCATACATGATAACAGAAGACATTTCTAGTAAGAGTCACTTTCCAGAATGTAAGAACCACAGAACCACAAAAAGGAAGTTCTACATTTTTCTCTAATACCAATAAAGCAGCAAAGGGTTTACACAGAGAAGAGAGAATGCAAAAAATAATAATTTTTTTTCTTTTATATTCAGGATCCCACCTCTCAAGTCCCCATTATAACTAAAAAACAAACAAACAAAAAAACGCCAACAAACAACAGCTGTAATAAAAAAAATTTACCTAACAGGGATCCGGGAAACAGACTCTCGCATCCGACGCATTGTCAAAGAAGGCAGTGCTGGGACCCCACTATCACCAATAGTGGAATTTGGAAACAATCTAAATGAAATCAGAGAAAGACTAGTTTATAGACTTGCAATTATTTTATAATCAGCCTGACTTCCTTGCAAATTAAAGTTCCTAAAACTGAACTTTTCCTATTCACATTTTCTTTGATCATTTTAGACTACCCAGAGTAAAGAGACCACCAACCCAAATGACAGTTCCCAATGACTGGGTTTGAATGAACACAAATTGTGAACAATATTGACCTGTCAATGAACATTGCAGGCTCTAAGTGTTTCTAGGAAATAATGGCCCAATGTCCAACTATGTCAAAATAATATTTTTTAAAGCTCCAGTAAGGCACATTATAACATAAATAATGTAGAGCTTTTCTGGAAACTTTATCTCAGAAACATGTAGATGAAAAGACTGAAATATAAAGAATAAGTCACATTCAGCACCAAAAGTCATAAATAAGAGAAGTGGTAGTGAGAGGAGCACTTGTGCTCAGCAATTTCACATTACCCCTCAAGTAATCCTCACAAGAACACTGCAAGGAAGGTAATACCCTCCTCTATCCCCCCCATAAGTGAATCAAGGGGCTCAGAGGTGGTTATAGTTAATGACATCATCAAAATTTTGAGCCATGTCTGCTGGACTCCAAAGCTTGTACCACTTATCCTATAAAAGCAACATGTTACTACCACAAAAGTAAAAAAAGATGTTCCCATTGTGGTTTAATGATAATACTCCCTTAGCTTATCCCTCAAAAAAGGATAAGACTTTGACTTTTCATATTCCTATTTAACAGCTTTAAAAAGGATTTTGGAATATGTACTTTTAACTTAAACCTTACTATAAGATATTTCTTCTATATGATATACATTTTGATAACTGGTTTATCTCCTGAGGGATACAAATATCTTTTAAAGTTTTAAATTCAAATCATTTCAAGACTGTTTTTCCAGTTTGAAGTAAAGATAGAGTGTATTAGTGAACTACTAGTTGACACTGTCTTTTTGGTTCCTGTATCCCTTTGTTCTTTGCATCACTGAATCACAGTATCTCAAACTCTATGTAATGGATTAACAGCCCTACCTGCTCATTTTAGAGAGTTATGCTGCACTAAAATTCACTGGGTTTCAGATATGCCATGTTTCTAAAGTTGATGGCTTCCGGATCATGATAATTCACTTACCAAGTCCAAAACCCTGACTTGTCAGTCAAATATACAAAAAGCATCCTCAAGTGATGTTGTACATCCCCACTCCTTTATATTATGTTAATAAAGAATAATGCCTTACAACAGTTGTCTGACATTACTCCAGTCCACACACATAGTAGGTACTTTAGTGCTACAATGCTCATGAAATTTGTAGCCACAAGTCTGACATCGAAATCCATTTAGCAAGAACTTCTGACACATGTCACAGAAGGCAAGCTTCAGGAAGGTCTTCCGAGCCTGGAGTGACAAGAACATAGGTGTAAATTATGCTGAATAAATGAAAGGTGACAAAAGACAAAATTTTTCTTGACCCCCACGAGGTTTCATAATCATACTTCCAACATTTGTAAAATTCATACCTAGAAATTAAAGTATATCTGTGACTAAGGAAGCCTAAACTGCCTTAATGTAAAACAATGGCATGATTAAAACTTTAGATATATGCTTATGACCTTAGAGAAATTCCTGCTAGCCAAAACACTCGATATGCCACAAAGAGAAGAGATCTGCAACTTACAAAGTTGTGTGTTGTGAGAGGAACATGATCCAGGAAGTCTACTTGAAGTTCTTCTCCAATCAAGGAGGCAGCATCAGTATTCCAATCTAAACGTGCTTTTTTACTAAAGAGGATTTTAAAAAAACATACAAAAGGAAAATGTTTAAATAAGGTGAGAGTTCTATTATTGGAATCCAGGTTGGTTGGTTTACACAATTAAATATAGCAATCTCATGATAATATAAATATGCAATAAATTGGACTCTGTGATATTAAAATCCTATTAAAAATCCTAAAGAACCTATAAAACAGGTTATAAATACTGCTACAGTGGCATAATTTAATCTTCACTTGCTTACTTCAATTTAGAAGATAAATAGAAAGGAATCACAAATAAAATGCACTTTTCTATTAATAAACAATAGGCTCAAATCTTGTAGTTTGCAGACTCTATAAATATAAGTTGACAGCCAACTTGACTCTCTTAATATTTATCCTGAGACCACTCTTTCTGTGCCTAGAGTATACAAAAGACTGAAAAATCGATGCATTGAAGTAAAATGTAATGCCCAGCTCCTTTCTCATGTCTTGTCTAGTTAATCAGGCCCATCATCCTGAATGATGAATCCTCTTAGAAGGTAGAGAACATCACCATTCAAACCTTTGTTTACCAGAAGACTATTCCAGCATTTTTTGCTTTTGTTTCCAATAGTAAGTAATCAATCTCTTAATGTAATTCCTTATACAAGGTCTGGGAAGTCCTGTTTTGCCCTAAAGAAAATAGAGGGGCAGCCCTATTTTCCAATCAATCTTCAGGTACTGTCTATCCAAGAAATAATGTACGATAGTTCTAAATCAATGCAGCCTTGGATGGGAATGGAATGGACCAACCTCCTCCTTATCTCAGAATCTCTCTAACCTTTTTTCTTAAATGACAGATTTATTTCTCTCAGTTTTGGAGGCTAGAAGTCTTAAGATTAGGGTGCCAGAAAGGTTAGGTTCTGTTAAGAGCCCTCTTCCTGGCCTTTGCACTGTATCCCTCACATAGGTAGAATCTCTAATCCTAAAGGAACACTATAGATTGGCTTGGGGACCAACCTGGGGCTAAAGATGACATCTGCTTTGAAGATTTGCACTTCAACACTGCCTCCTAAAGCTGAGAGAAACAGCATAGAGGAATTTATGCTCACTTCTTTGAGTAGGCTCTTTTTTGGGCCATACACTCAAACTGGGGGACTCCCTCAAATATTACAAATATTAGCTGAAGCTCAATTACAGAACTAGCACTTTCCAATAAGGTAAAGACAAAGTTATTTATCCACATTTGGGGGTATGGGTAACAGATAATGGATAATTATAAATGGCTCTGATAGGCTGGTGTATTATTCCTAGCCTCGGAGGGGATGCTTCTTTTGTGCCACTGAATCTTCCTTGAAGCAGAAATTCTTTTGCATCTTTTAGCCCTGTGTCAATCAAACTAGGGATTCAGTAAACTGAGTAAAAATAAATGAGTGAATTACAAGAGAGTCGATCTCTTGGGAATAGCATTCTTTATCTATAAACAAAAATGCAACACTTTGTGAGTACCTAATGTGTGCTGCATTGGAAACACAAAAAAAACTTTGCTCTCAAAAAATCTGACATTAGTGTTTCCATCTACAAAAAATATCTAACATGTACTTTATTTTTCAATGCAATGTTGTTTTTTTGTTTTGCTTTTAAATATATTTTTATTGATTTCTGAGAGGAAAGGAGAGGGAGAGGGAGAGAGAAACATCAATGATGAGAGAGAATCATTGACTGACTGCCTCCTGCATGCCCCCTCTACTGGGGATCGAGCCTGCAACCTGGGCATGTGCCCTTGACCAGAATCAAACCTGGGACCCTTCAGTCCGAAAGCCAATGCTCTATTCACTGAGCCAAAACCAATGCAATGTTTTTAAGCAATAATTTTAAGCTCTTAGTATTTTATTTTTCTGAATTGTCTCTTTATAAATAAGGACATACAAATATACAGTATTTTACAGGAAGCTAGTATATTTTTTTTTAAAGTGGAAAACAGTTATTATTTGAAGATCCTTACTAGCACGAAGAAGCAGCTGACTAATTTTGAGTTCTTACCCTTTGTGTTCGTGCAGAAGTCTGAACACTGCGCAGCACTCTGGTTGCAGGCCCCTCACCTTGAGTGCTTTCATAAGGCAGTCATGCAAGCTCATTCCATTTCGTACATTGACCTACAAACAAAGGACCGTCTTTAGGACCAACACAGGCAGCATACCCTTAGAAAAACAAGCACAAAAATAAATGCACCAGTCCATAAAGGTGCACGAAGCTTATAATGGTGTACATACAACACAAATACACACACACACTGGCTAGCAATAGGTAAGCGCTTGAATAAAATACAGAACATCTGTGTATGTCACATTATGCCACTACTGCATTGCTCATAATGATGTGGAGTGAGGGGTGTCCATGATATGTTAACTGGGGGAAAATGTTTTTCAGAATAATACAAAGAGCAAGGTTATTTACAGGGTGGAGAATATGTATATATAAGTGTGTGAAAAGATATATACCTAGCTGTTAATATCAAGAGAGAGTGGTTGGAAAAAATAAATTTTCCCTTTCTACATCTCTAATTTATCGGACTCACTGAAATGTACATGCAAGCATAAACATCCACCAGAAAGAAAAATAAGCCAATCTGATATATAAATAAATGAGTCTTTCTGATTAAAAATTTGTATTTCAAACTATTTTCAACCAAATAGTTGATCTTCATAAAAAATTTTCCATCTTGTCCTGTGAGTTGGCTCAGTTGGTTGGAGTATCATCCTGTGCACCAAAAGGTTGCAGGTTTGATTCCTTGTTGGGGCACAGATCTAGGTTGCAGGTTCAATTCCTGGTCTCGTAGGGGAGGCAACCAATTGATGTTTCTCTTTCACATCAATGTTTCTCTTTCTCTCTTTCAAGTAAATTAAAACGTATTTTTGGATGAGGATTTAAAAAAATTCCCATCTCATTTGCACTTCACACTAGTGAGAGCAAGCAGGAAATGAAAGGGATAGATTCTGCCCTGCTGGAAGGACTGCTAGTTTAAATAAATGTGCACAACATTCAAGGTATCCTCAGCATTTATGTCTCTCCACAGTCCCCTGTACCCAATCCTTAAAAGTTAAGACAGGCATTCAGAGGCCTCGTAGAATGTGTGAGTGCCCACCGTGCTAATAAGGGCTGCTATATAAAAATTTCAACTAAAAATCTTAAAGGGTTTTTATACAAGCCCTATATATTTTATTTTTAAAGCCAATAAAGTTGACACACGTAAAGCAACTAGAGTAAGTATGGCCAGTAAGGAGAGCAGATGTAATGACAGTATTTGTGAAATGCCTACAGTGGAGCTCCCCCACTAGGTGAAAGTGTAACATGCCAGTTGCTGACCCAGCCCCTTCCCAGAGGAATGTGAGTGGGCTGAGGGACACATACCCCATCCCCATGCATGAATTTCGTGCACCGGGCCTCTAGTCTTTTATAAAGGGTTAAAATATTTTAAAACATTATTTTAAAATGTTACGTAACAAGTTTATTTTAAAGGTTTCTTGAACCAGTGATACTCTTAGAAAGATTATACTAACTTCCAGCTTTTCAGGAAAAAAAACAGTAACAACAAACAAGTAGAGTGAAATAATGATGAGCTGAGCCCTGACCACTGTGGTTCAGTTGGTTAGAGCATAGTCCTGTACAAACAAAAGGTTGGGGATTCACTTCCCGTTCAGGACACATACCCAGGTTGTGGGTTCAACCCCTCAGTAGGAGGGGGCATGCAGGAGGTAACCAATTGATGTTTCACTCTCATATCTCTTCCTCTCTCTCTCTTCCTCCTACTCTCCATTCTGTCCCTCCCTCCCTCCTTCCCCACCTCTCTCTCATCCATTAAAGCATGTCCTCTGGTGAGGATTGAAAGGGGCGGGGGAAGGGGGAGACAAAATAATAAAATAAATATAATGAGCTGAACTATGATGATAAGAACAGCAAGAATGAGGACAACAAAGAGTAATAAACACATCCTAAGAGTATCATATATGACTTGCATCAAACACTGTGCAGCAGTGCTTTGAAAGCTGTAAAGTGATACCTGTATTAGATCATTAATCTTCATTAAAATTAACAGACTCCAAGAGTTAGACAGTTCTTTAAATATCTTCTAACCCAGTGGAATTCTCAAATGTGGCTGCCATTAGAATCATACAAGGGGCTTGTGAAATATAGATTCTCAGCCTCTCCCTTCCAAAACACAAGGATTTTGATTCAATTAATCTTGAACGAAGCCCAGGAATCTCTATTTTAACCTGCTTTGTCAGGTGATTCTAAGTGTAACAACAGTCCTCGCTATGGTCCAGTTACTCATCCAACAATAAGCAGCAGCAGCAGTTAGTCAGAGACATGTTTACAAAACAAATGACAAGAATTCAAAATATAAACAACTACTAATTTATTACTTCTAAAATTATTTAAATCAGATATACATCTTCTCTGTCATTCTCTACAACTCTCCATAGGTACATGTTGAAATTGGTTAAATCTGACTAATTTCTGGAGCCCGCTAAGTAATGATGAGAGTTATTTTGGGTTCCAGCAGTGAAGCAACCTGGAGCTAATTAGAAACAGCTGGCTGATGGTGTTGGCCAGCAAGCAACTCCTTTCTTCTTCTTCTTCAATGCTCCCCAAAGCTGGGTGCCTGGTGAAAGAGGCTGGTTCTTTCAGAGACATAGGGTCCATCTCAAGTCAAAAAAATAGGAGAAACTAACTTTTTCTACTGAACCTTCTCTTGAGCTGTAGGAGAAATTAAGTTTCCAAATCACTGGTTCCCAACTACCAGTTGTGTTCAAATGAAAGCTGCCAAGGACTACAGAGATGTAGAAATAATCATAGCTACCATTTTACTTATGAATTAGCCACTGTATTCAGCATGCCTCATTTCATAAAGGTCAAGAAACAGAGCCTCAAAATATTATGTAACCTGTCTAAATGACACAGCTAATAAAAGGCAACACAGGGATTTAAGTTTGAGCCTGCTTTCTTAAAGGTCCAAACACTTAATCATTATGCCAAACTAAGTTTCCCAGTCTTCCAGGCAAACTAACAGTAGATGGAGATAGAGAAGATAACGGCAATAACACCCAGAAGCCGGAACATATGATCTTAAGCCCATCACATTCATACACCCCTCCTGGGCTCTCTATTACAGTTAGAAAATTGAAATAGTAGGTAAAAATCATTTTGCAAATGAAAGATCACTAATGAAATATAAGGGAATTGTTATTATTTATTTTGCCAGTCATTAAATTTTCATTTTTAGAAAACAAAAATAAATTTACTTAAACTTTAAATGACTTTTGAGTTCAAACATACACCTTAATGCAATACTATAACTGGGAGGCTCCTTAGGTTCACAAAAAAAGTTTAAAGTAATTTATTAGTAAAATGGGGAGAGTCGAACTGTTAGAACAAACTGAGAAAACTCTGTCTTGACCTCTCAACCACAGAACTCTGCCTCACACCAAGTACAAACAGTAAATACAATGCAAATGATTTTACATAAAGAATGAAGGGTGGGAAAGGAGAAGGCGTGGAAGTTTGAATTAAGGTTTTCAAATGTTCCACCAAGCAAAATGAGCACAACTTCATTTTCTGCTTCAATGAGGGGGTGCTAGGATAGTAGGAAACTTTTTTGAACATTTTTTTTAAGTTGGGTTGTTTTTGTTTTGTCAAAAAACTGAGTGGCAATGTCTGCCATGCATGATGCTAATAGAAATCTGTCACTGATACTACAAAAATAAACTGTGCAGCAACAACTGGCTAGCGCCAGTGTTTTGGAAAAGAAGATGATGCTCTGATTTCTAAACAACCTTCCAGCTTTGCCCTGGGGCCTGTTAACTTTAACATAATAAATTTTTTTTTTGGTAATTTTATTTTCTTCTAAATACTTAATATTCAAAAAATGTAAGTGAACATTTTGCTTTAATATTCAGAAGAAAATAATTTTTAATTATTAATGATTTTTTAAAATTAGCTAGAAAGGTCTAAGGGAGCTTTGAAAGTCTTTAAAATATATCCCCATAAGAACATAATATATACCCTCGAGTGTGTGCTCAGTGTTGGGTTCAATTCCCAGTCAAGGGCACATGCCTGGGTTACAGGTTTAATACCCAGTCCCAGTCAGGGTGTGTATGGGAGGCAATCAATCAGTGTATGGGAGGCAATCAATCAATGTATGTCTCACATCATGTTTCTCTTTCTTCCCCTCCCTTCCACTCTCTTTAAAAAGCAATGGAAAAAAATATCTTCAGTTGAGGATTAACAAAAAAAGAATGTACTATTTGTTTAAATAAAGTACAGAAAATAAGATACACTAGACAAGAGTTATAATAGAAGAAAGGCCAAGGGTCGGGAAAAAATAGGGGGTATGGGAGGAACACAGCCATAAAAAGTAATAAAATCTGCAAGTGGAAAACCAATTAATAAAGATCTTAAGTGACAATGAAGATTCTGCTTGTTTATAAAGTGGGCAACATGATCCATAATGTTTCCCATAGGCAGATGGACAATTAAATTTTCTCAGAAGAATGTTCACGTACCACTGTTCTTTGCTTGTTTGGCAAGAAAACACGGATAGTACTGCTTGTCTTAGAAGAGTCCATAAGTTTGCCATCATCTGATGCTCGGCGCTGATAGCCAAACTGCTGAACTATTGTGGGGGAAATGCAGCTGGGGCCATCAAACACTGCATCTTTGAATCCAAAACCATTGCTGATCGTCTTCCAGGCCCCCTGTATGTGCTCCATTGATGCAGCTTACACAATACTTAAACCTGGTTATAAGAAAACAACAACAAATTATTTTTAATTATTTTATTAAATTATAATTCTAACTATAAGCAATTAATTCAACAATATATAAATTGTGAAAATCATGGTATGTGGGCTTTCTTTTTTTTTAAGTACTTATTTTTATCTTTTTGTGGTGGGAACACATCATGAGATACTCTTGACAACTTTTAAGTGTACAATAAAATATTGCTGCCGAAACCAGTTTGGCTCAGTGGACAGAGCGTTGGTCTGGGGACTGAAGGGTCCCAGGTTCGATTCTGGTCAAGGGCATGTACATTGGTTGCGGGCACATCCCCAGTGGGGGGTGTGCAGGAGGCGGCTGATCGATGTCTCTCTCTCATCGATGTTTCTGGCTTTCTATCCCTTTCCCTTCCTCTCTGTGAAAAATCAATACAAAAAAATATTAAAAAATATATATATATTGCTGACTATATACAAATCTCTAAATATTATTCATCATCTTAAGTAAACCTTTTGTCTTTTATTAGCAACACTCCATTTACCCCTTCCCCAGCCTCTGGCAAACACCATTTCATTCTGATTCTATAAATTTGACTATTTTAGAACTTTCTTATAAGTAACTATAGAGGGCCAGTGCACAAAATTCATGCATGGGTAGGGTCCCTAACGGTTGCTGGCTGCCAGCTGGAGCCTCCCTTCATTCCACAGCACCCTGTGGTCATAGTGAATGATCGCACTCCTGAGGGGACACTTTGCATATTAGGCTTTTATATATAGAGAGATGCCTTCTACTTAAATTAATTAATCAGAAGACATCTATATTACTATATGCCTATAAATCCTCACCCAATGTTATTTTTTTAGAGTGGAAGCGAGGGGGAGATAGAAGGAGAGAAACATGGATGTGTGAGAGACACATTGATTGGTTGCCTCCAGTACCAGCCCTGACCAGTATGTGCCAATGTATGTGCCCATGACTGAAATCGAATCCAGGACCCTTCAGTACTTGGGCCAATGCTCTAAACACTGAGCAAAACCAGCCAGGGCCTATAAAATATTTCATTAGTAATTCAAAAAATTAGCAAAGTGGGGATTAAGGATCTGTTACCCTTTTAGACAGCATGGAGGGACCTAGAGAGTATTATGATAAGTGAAATAAGTCATTCAGAGAAAAACAAGTGTCACATGATCTCACTCATATATGGAATCAAATGAACAAAATAAACTGATGAACAACATAGATCCAGCAATAAAGAAGCATGGAATAGTCTAATGAATCTCAGAGGGAAGGCAGAGGTGGGTGGGGAGAGATTAACTAAAGAACTTATATGCATATATGCATAACCCATGGACACAGACAATAGTGTGGTGAAAGCCTGAGAGGTGGGATGTGGAGGGGGGCGTCAATAGGGGGAAAAAGGGGACATCTGTAAAACTTTTCAACAATAAAGATCAATTTAAAAAAGAAGATTTATCAAAAGTTATACCACCAGAGAACATGAATCAAGATCTCTTGACTTTTAGTCTAATACTTTTACAATTACATTTCTATTCTTTACTTATTATATATTAAACTAGAGGCCCGGTGTATGGGGGGGTGGGAGTGTCCTTCAGCCCAGCCTGCTCCCTCTCCAATTTGGGATCCCTTAAGGGATGTCCCTACCTGGATCGGGCCTAAACAGGCAGTCCGACATTCCTCTCACAATCCAAGACTGCTGGTTCGTAACTGCTCACCTGCCTGCCTTCCTGATTGCCCCTAACCGCTTCTGCCTGCCAGCCTGATCACCTCCTAACCACTCACCTACCAGCCTGTTTGCCCTTAACTGCCCTACCCTGTGGGCCTGGTCACCCCTAACTGCCCTTCTCTGCAGACCCGGTCACCCCTAACTTCCCTCCTCTGCGGCCTGATCGCCCACAACTGCCCTCCCTTGCAAGCCCGGTCCCTGCCAACTACTCTCCCCTGCTGGCCATCTTTGGTGACCATCTTGTGTCCACACAGGGGCAGGATCTTTTGACCACCTGAAGGCAGCCATCTTGTGTGTTGGGAGTGATGGTCAATCTGCATATTACTCTTTTATTAGATAGGATAGAGGCCTGGTGCACAGGTGGGGGCCAGCTGGTTTGCCCTGAAGGGTGTCTGGATTAGGGTGGGTATTCTCTTGGGGTATGGGATGGCCTGGGTGAGGAGCCTGTGGTGGTTTGCAGTCCGGCCATACCCCCCCTCGACCCAAGCAAAGGCCCTGGTATCTGGGATTTATTTATCTTCTACAATTGAAACTTTGTAGCCTGGAGCAGAGCCAAGCCTCTGTTGCTCAGCAGCAGCAGCCATTAAAACTTTGTTGCCTTAAACAGAGGCCTAGAGGGCCAGGGTTTGTGGAAAGCTTGGTTTCACCAGGGGCAACCCAAGCCTCCCTCCTGCTTCTCTGTGGCCATAGCCATCTTGGTTGGGTTAATTTGCATACTTGCTCTGATCGGCTGGTGGGCATGGCTTGGGTATAGCAGAGGTATGGTCAATTTGCATATTGCTTTTATTAGATAGGATATGTATACATGAGTATGAGTAATACCTTAGTATTAAGAGAAATTATTTTTAAAGTGTAAACCATAATTTTCTACCTTCAAGGAAGGAAAAGAAATTAGTATTTTGATTATTCAGAGAAACCAAGATGGTGGCATAGGTGAAAACCTAAACTGCTGCCTTGCACAATTTCAAAACTACAACTAAAAGACAGAATGGACAGCATCCAGAACTACAGGAAAGTTGGCTGAGTGGAAATTCTACAACTAGAAGGAGAGGGGCTCACAGAGACTCAGAAGAGCTGCAAAAAGCTGAGGTACGGAGACATGCGCGTGGAGAGAGTGGGCGGCAGAGTGCCTGGCTGGCTTCCTCTGGCAGGAAGGAGATGAAGACTCCCAACTGCACTGAACCCCTTGTCCTATGGCACTGAACCCCAGTTCCGAGCGAGACTCATACGGTGGGAGTCTGGACAGTGAAAAGGGAAGAGTACACAGAAACTTAGGGGAGCCGCAAAAAGGAGAGGTCTGGGGGAACACACATCATTGCGCTCAGAAGATGGACTGCTGATTGAGCCGCTCGTTTTCTCTAGTGGGCAGGAGACAGAGCCTCCCAACTGCACCACCTCTAACTGCACTGAACCCCAGTTTCGGGCGAGACCCTGGAGACCCAGACTCATACAGGTCCCGAAGCACAGGGGAGCCGGAAAGGCAGCAGTCTAGAGGCACGCTTGCTCGTGCGCACAAAGACAGCTCCAGAGATTACCGAGAGACACGTGAGACCGAGAAGCCACATAGGGTGGGGCAGACTGGAAGCCAAGACTGTCTCTGCTAAGCCCTGAGACTCCACCCCATCCAAGCTCAACAGAGAGGCTTTTGCAGTTTTGCAAGTCTCGTATCATAAGGCTGATTCCAACACACAAATTCTCCAGGCATAGTGAAAATGCAGAGACAAAGGAACAGATCACAAACAAAAGAAATGGAGGAAAACAAACTGGACATAGAGTTCAAAATCACAGTTATAAGGTTTTTCAAGAATTTCCTAGAAAAGATGGATAAATTTAGCGAGACCCAAGAAGAGATGAAAAAGGACCAACTAGAAATTAAACATACACTGACTGAAATAAAAAATATTATACAGAGACCTAACAGCAGACTAAAGGATCGCAAGAATCAAGTCAAAAATTTGAAATATAAAGAAGCAGAAAACACTCAACTGGAAAAGCAAGTAGAAAAAAAGAATCCAAAATTTGGAAGGTAGTATAAGGAACCTCTGGGACAACTTCAAGCATATCAACATCAGAATTATGGGGCAACAGAAGAAGAAAGAGAACAAGATACTGAAAACCTATTTGAAGAAATAATGACAGAAAACTTCCCCCATCTGGTGAAAGAAATATACTTACAAGCCCAGGAAGACCAGGAGAACTTACAAGAACCCCAAACAAAAAGGAATCCAAAGAGGACTAAACCAAGACACATCATAATTAAAATACCAAGAGCAAAAGACAAAGAGAGAATATTAAAAGCAGCAAGAGAAAAACAATTAATTACCTACAAGGAAGCACCCATACGATTGTCAGCTGATTTCTCAACAGAAACTATTCAGGCCGGATGGGAGTGGCAAGAAATATTCAAAGTGATGAATAGCAAGAACCTACAACCAAGAATACTCTACCTAACAAAGCTATCATTCAGAATTGAAGGGCAGATAAAGAGCTTCACAGATATGAAAAAGCTAAAGGAGTTCATCAACATCAAACCAGTATCATATGAAATGCTGAAAGGTACTCTTAAAGAAGAGGAAGAAGAAAAAGATAACGATAAAAATTATGAACAAATACGTATCTATCAACAAGTGAATCTAAAAATTAAGTGAATTAAAATCTGATGAACAGAATAAACTGGTGAATATAATAGAATCAGAAGCATAGAAAGGAAGTGGACTGACAATTCTCAAGGGGAAAGGAGTAAGGGGAGTGCAGGGAGACTGGACAAAAATCATACACCTATGGATGAGGTCAATTCAGGGGGAAGTAAAGGTAGAGGGAGGGGTGGGAGTCGGGTGGAGGGGAACTATGGGGTGGGGAAGAGAAACAAATGTAATAATCTGAACAATAAAGATTTATTAAGTAAAAAAAAAAAAGAAATTAGTATTTCTAGGATGTGTTAGACACGTTACATATAAAGTAGTGTCCCAGTGCACAGATTTGTGCACACTAAAAAGAAATTAATTAGAAGAAATATTTTAATATTGCTATTCATGTCTTGCTTATGAAAATAGGATTCTACTGAATCTCCTATCTACCTACTCTAGGACTTCTGTGAGAATCAAATGAGATGAGGCAAGGGAAAATGCTTCACAAATATTTGGTTAAACTGTAAAATGTCTGCATGTGGCTAAAAAGCAAGTCAGGTTCCTCAGCTGAAGAAACTCCAAGGGTGCTAGTCGCTAGGGAGAGGAAGCCGGGCATTGTTATGTGACATCATTACCCAGTGCCCACAGCAACCGTTTCTGGGCTGGGCTGTGGGCCACATTTTGTGCCATGGGTTTTTGGCAGCATTGGCAGAGATCTGGTGAGCTGTCACTCTGGGGTAGTGGTGGGCCCTGTGTCCCACTTGGGGGAAGCCGAGTGTTGGTTTGTCTGGTGCCGTCTATTTTTAAATGGCCAGTGTGTATCAAGGCAGCTCCTGCATTGAGCGTCTGCCTTCTGGTGGTCAGTGTACATCATAGCTGCCAATCAGATAGATGGACACTTAGCCTTTTATATATATAGATTACCTAATTTAAGAAACCCAAAGATTTTTTAATAACTTTATCTAGCCACTTTTTTTTTAAATAAGGCAAAGAATCAAACTATTTGCCCCAAAATACCAACAAAACAGGTAAAATAACCAAATTCTTTTTTAAAGTCCATGGAATTTCCACCACAATATTCAGAGTTCAGTTTTGGTACAGAAACAAAGTTTATAAATAGAAGCAAGCTGAGATAGTCATCTTAAAAAAAAATAACCATATGTTTTTTATTCAGGCAACAAGAAAACTGCAACAGAAGGCCATAGTCACACAATGACTATCAGAAACTCTGTTACTGACAGAGTGTCAGTAATCATGCAGAAATGAGAGGTCTGTTTCCTCCTGTTTCATATGTCAAATTTGCTGAAGGTGTTAACATTAAAAATGTCGAATTTTGTGCCAAAAAAAAGAGCATTTGCGGGAAGTTTTAATTCATTATTTATTTTGAAGAAAAAGTTATCTTATACTTCAGGAAGCTTATGGTGAGCATGCTCCATCTCAAGATACCTATGAACACTGGTTTAAATGTGTTAAAAGTGATAATTTTGATGAAAGACAAAGAAAGTCCAGGTCAACCAAAAAAGTTTGAAGACCACCAATTACAAGCATTATTGGATGAAGATGTGTATCAAACTCAAAAACTTGCAGAAAGATTAAACATTGCTCAGCAAACAATTTCCGATTCTTTACAAACAATGGGAAAGATTTTTAAAGTTAGGAAAACGGGCGCCACATCAACTGAATAAAAGACAAGTGGAAAACCGAAAAGTCATCAGTAAACTGTTGCTTCAACAGCACAAAAGAAAGTCTTTGTTTGCATCGAATTGTAACTGATGATGAAAAGTGGATTTGAGAACCCAAATGTACATAATCATGGATTGATCCAGCTCAATCATAAACATCGACTGCAAGACCAAATTGCTTTATAAAGAAGACAATGCTCTGGGCTTGGTGGGATGATCAGGAAGGTGTGGTGTATTATAAACTTCTAAAACCAGGTGAAACCGTTTATACTGATAGCTACCAATAACAAATAATCAATTTGAACCACACTTTGATCGTGAAATGACCAGAATGTGCCAGAAGGCATGGCAAAGTGATTTTGCTGCATAATAACGCACCATCTCACACTTCAAAACCAGTTAAAGACACGCTAAAAGATCTTTCCTGGGAAGTATTAACTCACCCGCCGTATTCACCAGACCTTGCTCCTTCAGATTACCACTTGTTCTGATCGATGGCACACGCACTTTCTGAGCAGCACTTCAAAACATATGAAGAAGAGGAAAATTGGGTCTCTGCATGGTTTGCCTCAAAACAAGAAAATTTCTATTGAGACTGTATCCACAAATTACCTGAAAGATGAGGGAAATGATGGGCATTACTTTAATAAAGCACTTTTGATGTTTCTCTTGAAATTATTGTGTTCTTTGATTACAAAATCTGCCATTATTAACCGGTACACCTAGTACAGTGGTTGGCAAACTGCCACTCTATTGACTAATGAGTTTGCCGACAACTGTCACATTACCCTTACCCAGAAGTTTTGACTTCAGGTTAAAGACATTAGTACATTATTTAAATGTTTTTTAAGTGTTTTTCCCTAAGGTAGCGGTCAACAAACTCAGTCAACAGAGTGAAAAACCGCAGCGGCTCTTGAGCCACAGTTTGCTGACCACTGACCTAGTACATCAGGCTAAAAGAGGCAGGTACTCAGTGACTAACCTTGCAAATATTTCTCCAGAAAAGAGCCAAACGCAATTTGCCTTCACATGGAAAGAATCATAATTTATTTTTGCTATGTTATTTGAATCTCCCTGGTTTATTGTTATAATTTGGTCAGAACAGACTTGGAATTGATGCAGGTCTACAGTATAATAATACACTGTAGAGGGCCCACTGGAAAGGCACATGGGCATTCTTTAATTATTGTCAGCTGAACCCAGCTGCGTCACTGCCTAGCGCCTTTTCCAATCATGGGACGGCCCGTAGAGATAAAAACAGATAATGGACCTGCCTATACTTGCTCCTCCTTTCAGCAATTTTGTAAGCACTATCAAATTATACATAAAACAGGAATTCCCTATAATCCTCAGGGACAGGCAATTGTAGAAAGAGCTAATCGAACTTCAAAGACTCAATTACAAAAACAGAAAGGGGGAGAGAGGTATAATCCTACTCCACAGAATCAGTTAAATCATGCCCTTTATACTTTAAATTTTTTAAATTGTGACGATGGGGGTCGCACAGCAGCTGAGAGGCATCAAACTCCGGCATGGAACAATGGAAGGATTTACCATCAGGGTAGTGGAGAGGGCCAGATCCAATAATGATGTAGGTAAGAAGCTACTTTTGTATCTTTCCAGAAGGTGCTTCTAACCCCATCTGGGTTGCAGAGCCAGCAGTGTGTCACGACCATGGACTTAGGAGAACAACTCATCCCACCACTCAAGAAGCTAAAGATCACACTTCTGGTGATGCCAGCCCAGCCGCCGGCACCAAAGAAAGAGAGATGCAGAAGGCAGCTGGCCAAAACCACCTGAGAAGCTAGTGTCCCCACATGGGGTCAACTGAACCAGCTGACCGATGCTCAGCAAGAGGTGAAAGAACAAGGGGTTCATGTAACTTCCTCCAACCTTTTTCTTGCTATGATGGCACTTGTCAGCTGCCAGGTAAGTATGGCTGCAGCAGAAACTTACTGGACTTATGTTCCAGATCCCCCTATGATCAATCCAGCCACCTGGACCAGAGAATCAGTGCCAGTGTTTACTAACAACACTAATATGGTCGGGGGCAGCTCCGACAAGCATATAACTCCTTCTTCCCAAAGTGATTATACTTATAATGGCTTTAGTGGGGAGCTCCCTATTTGTTTATCAAAAAGGGGGACTTTAGGATGCTTGAAGCTTGGCCAAGAAAATAAGATGTCCTATGGAGGCACAAACATTGCTAACATTGAAGGCCCGTAGGATATGAGAAAATATGTTCAGACAGTTACTAAACTAGGATTTCCTAAGGGCACCCGATGGCTGTCTGATAAGTATCCTCTGCTCCCCTCCTGCCCTAAAGCACCACTACTGAGTTGGGAGCATTTCCTCAATGGCAAGATTGCGCCAATCCTGTACCAGTGAGATGTAATATCTCTGGCTCTGACTTGTATTAGATTGGTCCCACAGGCTTGACGCTAAATATTCCTATCACGAGCCTATGTCACCAGGAGGTTTTGTAGGTAAGGCCCTAACCACGAGAACAGGAAATTTACAGAAAGATCTGTGGCGTTTAGGCGTTGCTCTTGACTTTCTTAATTTTACTGGCTCTCTCTTAGCTAATACTAAAGGAGCATGCACATTGAGCCCTTGCTGTGGCTTATGAGCCTGTGTCCAGCCCTTATATATATTGGTGACTGGAAATATGAATATCACCAGATTGGACACCCATTATTCTGTCCAATGCCATTACTGTAACTTATCAGCTGTGTTTCCAGGCATAATCTGATATATTAACTTTAAAAAGCCTTCTTTTATTATGCTTCCTACCAACATAACAGGAAAATGGTATCATGATGCAGGCCTCCAGGCATTGCAGGAATTACACAATCAACTGTCCCGGGAAAAGCGTGTTTGGAACTTATTATCTTTGGTACTGTTACCCTAGTTACTGTTATTGCATCTGCTGTGACTGCTTCTCTTGCTTTGATCCAAAGCATCCAGAATGCAAAGTCTGTCAATGAATTGGCTCAGAACACCTCATGATCAAGAAGATATAGACAAAAGGCTAGAAACAAAGCTAAATGCTTTGGAAGCTGTAGTGATAGGATTAAGTAATCAATTAGAAAGTATCAAGATTAGACAACAGCTGCAATGCCATGCTGCTTTTACATATATTTATGTGACTTCAGAACGCTATTAACAGTTCTCTATGGGATTGAAATAAAATCAAGATGCACCTACGGGGAATATGGCATCATAATAATATCAGTATAGACCTAGTCCAGCTACACAAACATGTGCAAGCCATTCAAAATAGTCATGATGAAGTTTTATCTCCGGCAAAACTGGCAAAAGAATTGTTGGATGATTTAAAAGAATTTAATACATGGAATATGTTAAAAACACTGCCTGGTACCTAATTGGATTCCTTTGTGTACTACTAATCTTATCCTGCTTTTTTTCAGTCATCAGCAAGCTCCTGCGATCTCAAGTCCGAAAGCTCCAACTAGATGTCCACAAACTACATTTAAAAATGAAAAATGGGGGAGATGTAGAGTGCCCCCTGGGAAGGTACATGGGCATTCTTTAATTATTGTCAGCTGAACCCAGTGGTGTCGGCAAAACCACATCCTGGGAACATGCCTTGCCAAAAGGGCAAGGTTGTTGTCAGTTTGACCTTCCTTTCAGCCCATGGTGTGGGGAAGTGGGTTTTGATATCTAAATACAGCCTAGCACCAGGAATGCTCAGGGCCTACTCAAGAATGCAAATAATCTCCTTTTGTCTTGACCTTTTGGTGAAACTTCCTGGTATTTGGGGGTATAAAATAAACAGGCTGCATTGGCTCTGAGTCACTGTCTCTCCATCAGAAGAGGGCAGTGGTCCACCTGGCCCCAGTTTTCTTTCTATCTCTGTATCTTATCTCTTTCTTTTATTTCTCAATCCCCAGCCGCCTCTTCTCAGGAATTGGACCTCCTCCCTAGCTGCGCTGGACATAGAAAAGAGAGAAAATAGTTACAATACACTATATTGACAATATTATGACAATATCGGAAACTAAAGAGCAGGCGAAGCCCTAACCGGTTTGGCTCAATGGATAGAGCGTCGGCCTGCGGACTGAAGGGTCCCAGGTTCAATTCATTCAAGGGCACATACCTGGTGGGGAGAGTGCAGGAGGCAGCTGATTGATGTTTCTCTCTCATCAATGTTTCTAACTCTCTATTCCTCACCCTTCTTCTCTGTAAAAAATCAGTAAAATATATTTTAAAAAAATAAAATAAAGAGCAGGCAAAGACTGATTTGAATGCACATGACCAACCAGGGTTAGTTAATAAATCTAGCAAAGATCTGAGGGCCTGCCCAAACAGTGAAATTCTCAGGAATAACCTAAGCAGGAGCCACCGGGGATATTTCACAATAGACTAAAAGTAAACTGCTACTGCTACCCACCCCTGGGCCCAAACCAGAAAACCAGCGATTGATTGGCTCATTTGGATTTTAGAGAATGCATGTACCACATTTGGGAGTACTGTGAACTTCCATCTATAAGACTACCCAAAAAGAACGATATATTTGGGTGGATACCTGAACAAAAGCATGCTGAATTACAAAAGATTGTAGCTCTCTCAACACCTTTGGGCACTATGATCACCACTCATTTATAATGTTGAAAGTGTCTGCCACCCCTTCTCATGCAGACTAAAACTTACGGCAAAAGCCCATGAGTGCCTTCATTTGAGAAACAATTATTAGCCTCCCTGGGCATCAAGATTGCCTCAATGACTGAAGGACATAAAACAATCATGAAACCTGAGATACCCATAATGTCTTGGGTGATGTTGAAGAAACACTCTAATGAGAAAGGCAGTGCCCAGAAGAGTTCCATAATAAAATGGAAATGGTTTATACAGGAGCATATTGCCCAAGGAAAGCAAGGAGGCAGCCACCATTGCCATGAGTAGGTTGTCTCTTTTCCTCTAGAACCGTCTTTGAAGCCACCTGCAGAGCTGCTGGAACCAACTGCCATAATAACAGTGCCTGATGAACAGCTCTCAACTAAACAACAAAGAGCTGCTTGGTAGTTCCAAGATGAACAGAAAATATCACAAACTCACACTCCTCTTTTGAGAACTTCCTTCCTTCACCACAGGAATAATAAGCCCCAAGCAGCAATATTTATGTTTATATTCATGATACTACCTCGTAGGCCCCACTATAACGGAATGAAACAAGGATCCAATCTGGGCAACTTGATTTGAAATAGAGACTAGATAGAATGGTCCTATGAACTGAAACATGTAAACACAAGAGCTATAAGAGGGAAATGTGGGTCCAAAGTAGTAAAAGCAATACTGCTATGAAGATGGCAATATTCTCCAATTTAAAAGAAAACATAGGAGCCCTAGCCGATTTGACTCAGTGGACAGAGGATCAGCCCATGGACTGAAGGGTCCTGGGTTTGATTCCAGTCAAGGACACATGCCAAGATTGTGGGCTTGGTCGCCAGTGAGGGGCATGTAGGAGACAGCAATCAATGATTCTCTCATCATTGATGTTTCTCCTTTTACTCTCTGAAATCAATAAAAAAAAATATTTTTTAAAAAAGAAAACGAAAACATAGGAGTAAATAAATCATCATGATCTTGAATTTGGCAGTGGTTTTTTAGTAACACCATCATTGGGGAAAAAAGCAATTGACAA
This sequence comes from Lasiurus cinereus, assembly GCA_011751065.1. Classification (NCBI taxonomy): domain Eukaryota; kingdom Metazoa; phylum Chordata; class Mammalia; order Chiroptera; family Vespertilionidae; genus Lasiurus; species Lasiurus cinereus. Next base: position 6,786,897 of record JAAGEH010000125.1, read on the forward strand.
CATTTATTTGTTTTGGAGATTTTGTTTAAAAATAAACAAATTGTAATCCCCCTCTCCCCCCCAAAAAAAGAAGTATAAGCAACAAAAGAAAAAAAAGATAAATTCATCAAAATAAAAAAACGGCCAAAACGATTTGGCTCAGTGGATAGAGCGTCGGTCGGCCTGCGGACTGAAGGGTCCCAGGTTCGATTCCGGTCAAGGGCATGTACCTGGGTTGTGGGCACATCCCCAGTGGGGGGCGTGCAGGAGGCAGCTGATTGATGTCTCTCTCATCGATGTTTCTAACTCTCTATTCCTCTCCCTTCCTCTCTGTAAAAAAGCAATTTAAAAAATTTTTATTAAAAAAATAAAAAAACGTTTAGACTATAAGAACACCATCAAGAAAGTTAAAACACAGTAGGTGTGTTTCAGTGGTTGAGCATCGACCTATGAACCAGGAAGTCATTTTTCAATGCCAGTTAGACACACGAGAGGGTTGCAGGCTTGATCCCCCCGTGGAGGAAAGGCAGGAGATAGCCAATCAATGATTCTCTCTCACTGATGTTTCTCTCTCCCTCTCCCTTCCTTTCTAAAATCAATAAAAAAAATTTTTTTTTAAGAAAAAGACAACCAAATTTAAAAATAGGCAAAGGATTTTGAATAGACATTTTTCCAAAGGAGATACAGAAACAGGTAATAACAACATGCAAAAGTGTTCAACATTACTAATCATTAGGGAAATGAAAATCAACACCACAATGATACCACTTCACACCCATTAGGATTACTATTATAAAAAAGGCACGGGCTTTTGCCATAAGTTTTAGTCTGCATAAGAAGGCGCGGCAAGAATGTGGAGAAATTGGAACTCTTGGGCATTGCTGGTGAGAATGTAAAATGGTGCAGCTGCTATGAAAAAAAATATGGCAGTTACTCAAAAAATTGGAAATAAGAATTACTACATGATCCTGCAAGTCCACTTCTGGATATAGACCCAAAAAAACTAAAGCATTTATTCAAAGAAATATTTCCACACTCATGTTCATAATAGCACTAGAGTTCACAATAGCCAAAGGTGGAAAAAACCCAAGTGTCCAATGACCAATGAATTGATAACAAAATGTGCTATAAATATACAAAGGAATGTTATTCATCTTTAAAAAGCAAGAAAATTCTGATACATACTACAACACAGATGAACCTTAAGGACATTGTGTTATGTGAAATAAGCCAGTCATAAACAGACAAATATTGTATGATTCCACCTATGACACACCTGGAGTATTCAAATTCATACACATAAAGTAGAATGGTAGAGTTGCCATAGGCAGGAGGAGATTAATGGGTACAGAGTTTCAGTCTGGAATGATGAAAAGGTTGTGGAGACTAATGGTGGTAATGGTTACAATAATGTGCGAATGTATTTAATGCTACTGAACTGTACACTTAAAATGGTTAAGATGGTAAATTTATGTTATGTATATTTTACCACAATATATTTTTATAGGAAGTTTAGTTATAGCCTGGCCAGTTTGCTCAGTGGTTAGAGTGTCAGCCCATAAATGGAAGGGATGGGTTTGATTACAGCCCAGGTCAGGGCACATGTGGGAGGCAACTGATCGAGTGATGTATCTCTCTCATGTGGATGTTTCTCTCTCTCTTCCTCCCAATCTCCCTTCCACTCACTCTAAAAATCAATGGGAAAAATATCCTCCAGTGAGGATTAAAAAAAAAAAAAGAAGAAGTTTACAGTTGCCTAATCCTATCATGTCATTAAAAAGTACAGATAGTATGTTGATTGTTATAGGTCAAAACACTATGAAGTCACTGATACTAAATTTGGAGGCCCTGGAAAGCTCATGCAACTCCCTGGATCTTATGGCTTCATCTTTTTAATTTTTACTGTTTATTTTTTCCACCATCATTTATCCTCTCTATAGTCTCTTCTCTCCCCTGCATCCTCATCCCCACCCCCCATCACAATCACCACACTATTGTCAGTATCCTTAAAAACAAGGTGGGTAGAACTAGATCAGTCCTGTTCCCAGCTTAGTGTCTCTGGATCCCTGTGGACTTCAAATGTAATTTAAAAAATCCTCTGCTTACTTTCAACATTTCCAAATAAAACTACTCTTTTACTTTCCAAAAGCCTGCCCAGAGCAATAAAAAAATATTTTTAAAATCAGGGTTCTCTCTTTCCTACAAACTAGAATTATAGGACCCCAGGGTGGACTTCCAGGTTATTAAAACCTTAGGACCTCAGTATGTTCGTAGCAGCATTATTCCTAATAACTAAAAGGTGGAAACAGCTTAACAGCCCATCAACTGATGAACAAATAAACAAAACATGGTATGCCCAAACAACGGAATATTACTTAGTTATAAAAAGAAATGAAGTGCTGATATATTCTACAACATGGTTGAACCTTGAAAATGTTATGCTAAATGAGAGAAGCCAGTGACATGTTTACATATTACTAGTCCATTTCATTAAAAAGCCCATAATATGCCACAAGTCCATAGAGATAGAAAATTCATTAATGTTGTCTACGGCTGGGGGGATGGGGAAGTTTGGAGAGTTATTGCTACCGATTTCTCTTTTTTTTTGGGGGGGGGGCGTGGTGGTGGTGGGTCTCTGGGACCCCGCCCCATCCAAGCTGTGGCAGTAGTTTTTGCATGTGGGGCGGGGTCTCAGGGTCCCTTGGTAATCACTGCAAGCACCACTGAGAGAAAATCACCCTCGAGTTCCTCCCGCTGCAAGAGTCCAGTTTCTCCCCCCATTAGTCTGGGTCCCCAGAGTCTCCCCCGGAATTGGAGCTTGTGTCCCCCTGGGGATTGAAAAAGCCAGCCCAATACTCAGTCACCAGCCCCTTCCCCCATGCAAGTGTGCCTCTGTACCTCTGGACTTGACTTCCGCAGCTCCTCTAAGTCTCAATGTGCTTTTCTCTTCCCTTCTAGTTATAGAATTTCCACTCAGCCAGCCTTCCTGTGGTTCTGGATGGTGTCTGTTTTGTCTTTTGATTGTAGTTTTGAAGTTGTTGTGTGAGGCGGCAAGTTCAGGTGTTTACCTATGCCGCCATCTTGGTTTCCCCCCAAAACACCAATTCTTTTTTTTTTAATTAAATCTTTATTATTCAGATTATTACGTTTGTTTCTCTTTTATCCCCTCCACCCGGCTCCCAACCCTCCCTCTATCCTTACCTCCCTCCCACTGACGTCATCCATAGGTGTATGATTTTTGTCCAGTCTCTCCCTGTACACCCTTCACCCCTTTCCCCCTGAGAATTATCAGTCCACTCCTTTTCTGTGCTCCTGATTCTATTATATTCACCAGTTTATTCTGTTGATCAAATTTTTAATTCACTTAATTTTTAGATTCACTTGTTGATAGATATGTATTTGTTGTTCATAATTTTTTATCTTTTACCTTTTTCTTCTTCCTCTTCTATAAGAGTACCTTTCAGCATTTCATATAATACTGGTGTGGTGTTGATGAACTCCTTTAGCTTTTTCTTATCTGTGAAGCTCTTTATCTTTATCTGTGATAGCTTTGATGGGTAGAGCATTCTTGGTTGTAGGTTCTTGCTATTCATCACATTGAATATTTCTTGCCACTCCCGTCTGGCCTGCATCGTTTCTGTTGAGAAATCAGCTGACAGTTGTATGGTTACTCCCTTGTAGGTAATTCACTGCTTTTCTCTTGCTGCTTTTAATATTCTTTGTCTTTTGCTCTTGGTATTTTAATTATGATGTGTCTTGGTGTAGTCCTTTTTGGATTCCTTTTACATGGGGTTCTGTGTGCTTCCTGGACTTGTAAGTCTATTTCTTTCACCAGATGGGGGAAGTTTTCAGTCATTATGTCTTTAAGTAGGTTTTCAGTATCTTGCTCTCTCTCTTCTTCTGGCACCCCCACAATTCTGATATTGGTACGCTTGAAGGTGTCCCAGAGGCTCTTTACATTATTTTCACATTTTTGGATTCATTTTTCTTCTTACTTTTCCAGTTGAGTGCTGATTCTTTATATTTCAAGTTTTTGACTTGATTCTTGCCTTCCTCTAGTCTGCTGTTAGGTCTCTGTATAATATTTTTTATTTCAGTCAGTGTATGTTTAATCTCTAGTTGTTCCTTTTCCATCTCTAGTTGGTTCTTTTTCATCTCCTCTTGGGTCTCACTAACTTTATTCATCTTTTCTAGGATATTCTTGAAAAACCTTATAACCGTGGTTTTGAACTCTATATCCAGTCGTTTGTTTTCCTCCATTTCTTTTGTTTGTGATCTCTTCGTTTGTCTTGGCATTTTCACTATACTGGGAGAACTTCTGTGTTGGATTCAGCCTTATGATACCAGACTTACAAAACTGCAAAAGCCTCTCCCTTGAGCTTGGAATGGGTGGAGTCTCAGGGCTTAACCTCCCAGTCAGCCCCACCCTCTCATGTGACTGAGTAATCGCTGGAGCGGTCCCTGTGCACACACGTTCGTGCTCTCCCAGTGCCTCTAGACTGCTGCCTTTCCAGCTCCCCTGCGCTACGGGATCACATGAATCTGGGTCCGCAGGATTTCGCCCGAATCTGGGGTTTAGTGGAGTTAGAAATGACACAGTTGGGATGCTTTGTCTCCCGCCCTCTTGTGAAAGCCAGCGGCACAATCAGCAGTCGGTCTTCTGCATGCAGTGCTGTGCGCCCCGCCGGACTTCTGCCCTCTTGTGACTCCCCCAAATTTCCGTACACTTCTCCCCTTCACAGTCCAAACTCCCCCTGTATGAGTTTCGGCTGGACTTGGGGTTTAGTGTCATAGGATAAAGGGTTCAATGCCGTTGGGCGTCTCCCTTTCCCTCCCGCCAGAGAAAGCCAGCCAAGGTTCTCCGGCACCCGCTCTCTCCACGCGCGCATCTGTACCTCAGCTTTCTGCAGCTCCTCTGGGTCTCTGTGAGTCCCTCTCTGTCCTTCTAGTTGTAGAATTTCCACTCAGCCAGCTTTTCTGTGGTTCTGGATGATGTCCGTTTTGTCTTTTAGTTGTAGTTTAGAAATTGTTGTGGGAGGCAGCAGTGTAGGTGTTTACTTATGCCGCCATCTTGTTTACCTCCCTCCTCACTCAAAACTCCAATTCTTTAACTATGACCTACAAGGCCTTACACAATGACCTGGACTCTATCTCCCTTTTCCACCTTATCTCCTACCCCTCTCTCATGCTCACTTTATTTCTGTCATACTGACCTTCTTGCTGCTAGCTCACTTATCAATCATGTGTCTACTCAAAAGTCACTCCTCAAAGGGGAGCTTCTTGACCAACCTGCCCCTACCTATCATTCTTTTCTCTTTACTCAGCTTTATGGTTTTCATAATACTTTGAAGTTGCATTGGATATCTGCCTACCCAGTGTTTATTGTCCCTTATCCCACTAGACAATATGCTCCAAGAAGCTAAGTTCATTTCACCCTTATAACCCCCTTTGCTTTTAACAATGTTTAGAATATAGTAGGTCCTTGAGATATTTCCTGAAAGAATAACAAAATACTGTCACCTGGGTCCAATGAATGCTGCATTCTAACAGAAATCTTCAGTGCAGTCATTTAGGAACCACCCTATGCTAAGGCACTACACTCCAGCATCAGAACACTAACAACTGTGGAATTCTACAACTGTACAATCAGTACAATACAACTGTTGACTGGAAGTCAGCTAAATAGTCTTACAACTCATCAGAACAAAGCCCAGGCAAAAACCAGCTAGCTGATTAATACCCTACTGAAGCCATTATGGAATTACTATACTGATATTATTTCCCATGTTTGATTTACTAATATTGTTTGGCCTTTCCTTCCATAGTGTGTGTGTGCATGTGTGTGTGTGTGTGTGTGTGTGTGTGTGTGTGTGTGTGTGTGTTTTAATAAAAATAAGCACCACTTCTGTTCACCTGGCTCTGTTACATGAAACTGTAAACATTTTCCACCTATACACATACATATTCAATCTGTTCTAAATATACAATGCTGAAAATAAAAAGTGGTTTTAAACCACAGTAACCCTAACAAAGAAAGTAGAAATGTGTTTTTAAACATGTATAAGGTCATGTGCAATCCAAAAGAATGTGTAGAAAGAGAAGCATTCTTTAAAGGGAATTGTCCAGTTTAAAGAAAATACAATAATTCCCAAGTATTTTGGGTGCATGTTTAAAAAAAAAAAAGAATGTTTTAAGCATTATGCTAGTTATAGTTTAGATTCTTGGATATAAATTTAAAATATTCTTCATGTAGGATGGACCTGAGAGCATTATGCTAAGCCAAAGAAGCCAGTCGGAGAAAGATAAGTATTACATGATCTCACTCATTTGTGGAATATAATGAAAAACAAAGTAATGAACAAAAATAGAGCCAGAGAAAAAATATTTTAGAATATAACAATTCTGTTATTTGCAGATTTTTAGTATGTCCTACAACTTTTGTGATATTACACTATGTTAGTACATTTTGGTAATATATTTAGAATCGTTTTTATTGAAATACTAGTGTTTATTGCATGTAATATTATATTTAAAAGTTTTTCTTGAAATATTGTTTACTGAATGTAAAAAAACAAGAAAAAACACCTTAGGATGCAGGACCCAGGGTATATTTATATGTGTATGTATTCTTTCATTTCTGTTATTTTTATGTTTGTTATACTCAAATATTCTTTTTTTAAAATAAATAAATAAAAATACACACACACACACACACACACACACACACACACACATATATATATTCTTCATGTACGTGCCCACCATGAAACCAAGCAGACATTCAGTAAAATTGAGAATTAAAGAGTAAACAATTAAGGAGTAATAATAAAGAGTAATATAGTAAAATTAAGAAGTAAACAATAAACAGGAATAATTCAGTAAAACAAGCTTAACATTTTGTTAACACTTCCAGGATTTCAAAACTAGCAAAAGCTAAATAATGAGAGAACTGCTACACGTTCACATTATGTTTGCAAATAACTACAATGGTAATCACTATTTTCTCTCTATCTGTTATGGGCCAAACACCATAGGCCATAATATTATACACCTAAGAATAATTCTCCATTTTAGTAAAAGAATGAAGCAAATTTCTTAATAAGAACTACTGAATGTCAATAAGTTTTATAAGCCACAGCAAATTAGCTGATTTCTATGGTGCAATATAAATTTCTCAAATGCCTTTCTTTTTTAGAACTACTTTTTAAATACATTTTTATTGATTTCGGAGAAGGGAGAAGGAGATAGAAACATCAATGATGAGAGAGAATAATCGAGCGGCTGCCTCTTGCATGCCCTACACCGGAGATCTGGCCCACAATTCTAGCATATGCCCTGACAAGGAATGGAACCATGATCTCCTGGTTTATAACAACTGAGCCATGCTCTTCGGGCTAATCTTATTTCTTGAAAATAAAGCGAGGAAAATCACTGGCCTCCTGCTTCAGAGCTTTTCGCTAAGTATATAGCAAAAAACTCACTGGCTATACTGGTTAATGCTGTTCATGGAAACTCTCAGGAAATGTATTCCTGGTTTTAAAAAATCTGATTTACACTAAAAGTTGAGTGTTTCTGAACATTTCTATATTTCTGAATTATTCAAGGAGTTTGCTCAGCTGGCATGACTTGGTGGTTGAGCATCAATCTGTGAACCAGGAGGTCACAGTTCGATTCCCAGTCAGGGCACATGCCGGGGTTGTGGGCTTGATCCCCAGTGGAGGCTCCGGTCAATGATTATCTCTCATCATTGATATTTCTCTCTCTCTCTCCCCCTCTCCTTTCCTCTCTGAAACCAATAAAAATAGATTTTAAAAATAAAGAAATGATTAATTACCTGTTTAAGTATAAACACTGGAAAGGCAAGGTACAAGTCCTCCCATAATTCTGCACTTCCATCCTCAAGCAACATTAAGAGCACAGTACCAACACTCAACCCCAAAGTATCAGCAGAGAAGTCACATTCTGTTGGTTAAGGCAAAAAGCTGTACTGTGTTTCCAGAGTCTGCAGAGTTCTGAAAACTGTTCCCACAATCTGCATGCCCCAATCTACACAAAACACCATGAGAAACCAATTGTAGCAGGTAAGAACACTCAAGTATGCATACTACCTAATAAAAGAGCAATATGTAAATTAACCATCACTGCTACACCCACCAGCCAATCAGGGGCAAGTATGCAAATTAACCCAACCAAGATGGCTGTGACCCCAGAGCAAGCAGGCGGCTTGGGTTTCCCTGGCAATGGAGGAAGCCAAGCTTTCAGCACAACCTGGCAGCCCCAGGCCTCCATTCAAGGCTACAAAGTTTCAATTATAGAAGATAAATAAATCCCAACAAAAATGGCTGTGGTCACGGAGTGAGCAGGAGGCTTGGCTCTGCTCAAGGCTACAAAGTTTCAATTATAGAAGACAGATAAATACCAGATACCAGGGACTCTGCTTGGGTTGTCAGGGGGCATGGCCGACCTACAGGCCCTTCACCCAGGTCGCCCCATGCTCCAAGGGTACCCCACCTTGATCCAGGATAACCTTCAGGGCAAACCAGCTGGCCCCCACCCGTGCACCAGGCCTCTATTATCTAATAATCCTATCTAATAAAAGAGATTGACCATCACTCCAACACACAAGATGGCTGCCCCCATGTGGACACAAGATAGCCACCACAAGATGGCCAGCAGGGGAGAGCAGTTGGGAGGGACCAGGCCTGCAAGGGAGGGCAGCTGTGGGCAATCAGGCCAGCAGAGGAAAGCAGTTGGGAGGGATCAGGCCTCTGTAAGGGAGGGCAGTTGGAGGCAATCAAGCCTGCAGGGGAAGGCAGTTAGGGGTAACCAGGCTGGCAGGGAAGAGCAATTGGAGGGGAAGGGGGGGACCGGGGCCTGCAGGGGAGGATAGTTAGGGATAAACAGGCTGGCAGGGGAGCAGTTAGGCATCAATTAGGCTGGCAGGGGAGTGGTTAGGGGTGAATAGGCTGTCAGGCAGAAGTGGTTAGGGGCAATCAGGAAGGCAGGCAGGAGAGCAGTTGGGAGCCAGCAGTCCTGGATTGTGAGAGGGATGTTCAACTGCCCGTTTAGGCCCGATCCTACTGGGTCCCAGATTGGAGAAGGTGCAGGCTGGACTGAGGGACACACACACCTGTGCACAAATTTCGTGCACTGGGCCTCTAGTTTTATATATCAAACAAAGTAAGAAGGTAGTAAATATAGGGGCCATACTTTGTGAAAGTGACTTGAAATCAAATTATTTCCTAGTACAATTTCCAATAAACTGTTCAAAGTGATCTTACAAAAGACATTTGTATTACTTATTCTGATGCTCATAATTCAGAACACTGAGTTGTGATAAAAGCATTTTACACTCAATACATTCATTTCAGTCTGCTCACACTGCAGCCAGCTCAAGTAATAATTTCAGAGGCATTTCTAAAATGAATTACTAGTGCTCAATTAGTAAAATATAAGTTAGAAAACAAAATTTTTCAAAACATTAGGAGGATCTCATTGGCTTGGCTTGACTTTATCAAATGCTATAAAAAATGTTTTAAAAGCAGGATTATGTTTAAGGTACAATATTACTAGGGAGCTGCACACATACAAAATACTGTTAAGTAGCCTCAGGGCAAGTCAAATCTGTTAAGACTACAATTATGTAAATGTAACTAGCAGTACTTAGGGTATAATTTTAAGTGATTTGAGTTCTAAACTTTAAAAATCCATCTCACCCACTTTAAAGCCTATTTTGAGGCATAAGTACCTGGAAATTCTACCCTACCAACTTCTGGAGATATAAACCATACTAGAGCACTCACTCAACATTTCTCTTTTATTCTCTTGTCACACAGCTCCTCTCCTAACAGGTGGCCCATCTTTTGGTTAAAGAAACAAACAGCCAGCATGGCTCAGTTGCTGAGTGTCAACCTATGAATTGGTTCAATTCCCAGTCTAAGACATATGCCTGGGTTGTGGGCCAAGATCCCCAGGGTGGGGTGTGCAGGAGGCAGCTAGTCAATGATTCATCACTGATGTTTTTTTCTCTTTCCCTCTCCCTTCCTCTCCGAAATCAATTAAAAATATATTTAAAAAACCCACAATTACAGCAATCCTGATTAATCCACAAAGCTTTTTAGGAGTTCAAATGTACAAGAACTAAAACATCCTAAAACTTCTGCCTAAAAGAATCAAGAAGAAATTGGCAAATTTAGGGTTAAAGTTGACTTGGTTTCACCCTCTCCTTACCTTAGCCAGGTCAAGCAGCTACATAAATCTTATTATTGACCCTATGAGTAGGGAAATACACACACACACACACACACACACACACACACACACACACACGGAATAATGTAAATACTTAACACAGAGGCATTTTCAATTTTCCTCAAAAATGCCTCATAAATCAGAGTTTATAATTACTCTGAAAAACCTTACTATCTAGTTTTTCTTTAAATATTATCTTATATTGCACTTATATTAAGCAGCAGAACAAAAATATCTAAGGAAGCCAAGCACTTTGGTGTTTAAATGTGGTTTTAAGAGAATCTACCTAAAACTTAGTTTCTGAGAATGTAGCAATATATTGTGTGTGATTAAAACTGATTCCAGCCGAGACTGGTTTGGCTCAGTGGATAGAGCATCGGCTTGCGGACTGAAAGGTCCCAGGTTCGATTCCGGTTGGGGGCATGTACCTTGCTTGCGGGCACATCTTCCACTGTGGGGTGTGCAGGAGGCGGCTGATCGATGTCTCTCTCTCATCGATGTTTCTGACTTTCTATCTCTCTCCCTTCCTGTCAATAAAATATATTTTTTAAAAATTAAAAAAAAAAAGACTGATTCCAGCCCTAGCTGGTTTGGCTCAGCAGATAGAGCGTCAGTCTACGGACTGAAGGTTCCCAGATTCGATCCCAGTCAAGGGCACATGCCCGGGGTTGCTGGCTTGATCCATAGTGGGAGGCATGCAAGAGGCAGCCAATCAGTGATTCTCTCTTATCATTGATATTTCTCCCTCTCCCTTCCTCTCTAAAATCAATAAAAATATATTTAAAAAAAAAAAAGATTCCAGAAAGTTTGTTTCAATCAATAGACCTTATAATTTTACAGAACTTTACAGTTTATTCAACTCTCACCACTATCTCACAGGACTGTTAAACAGGGTAAAGCAGGTAGTATTCCTACTTCTTTTTTAGATAAAGAAAATGTAAAGTTCAAAAGCTTTAGTGATGCCCTAGCAGGCTTGGATCAGTGGATAGATCATCCGCACCCAAGGACTGAAGGGTCCTGGGCTTGATTCCGGTCAAGGGCACGTACCTCAGTTGCAGGCTGGATCCCAGTCCTACTCTGGCACATGTGAGAGGCAACCAATAGATGTCTCTCTCTCTCTCACATCGATGTTTCTCTCCATCTTCCTCTCCCTTCCACTCTCTCTAAAAATTAATGGAAAAATATCCTCGGGTGAGGATTAACAACAACCACCAAAAAAACTTTAGTGAAAATTTAAGAGAAGCAAAACAAAAAATTCTGATCTTCTTTAAATTGCAGTTCTATAACATACTGATTTAATTATGTGATGTTACTATTGTAGTACTTTTAAAGAGTTTATAAGTAATGCATCAAACCTGTGTGTAGAGGAGAGGAACATTTACACTATGGTCTTATATATCACAAAGTTATATTTTTCTTTATATTTAAGAGATGTTTATTTCATTTCTAAATAATACATGATTTAATTTAAATTCATTATCCTAGTATTCCTAATATTTTTTTTCTAACTTGGCCTTTCTTTTTATCTACTAATATAGAACAGAGGGTGTATCAAAAACATAATGTTATTCTGAAAGTTAATTCTTATAATCTGCAGTAAATGGATGAAATTTAAGACAAAACAAGGAAAAGTCCATAAATTTTTAAGCTATTCCTTTTATCCTAATTCCAAAATTTCGCCCAGATTAAATTAGAAGACTTCTGAACTTAAAAACCATGATTCACTAATTCTGAATATTAGTCAATACAAAAGAATTCCTATACATCAAAATAACCTAGGCACTGCCCTCTAGTTAAAATTCTACTGTAATATTATCTAGCTGCCCTGAGTTTCTTCTTCACAAGCAGAGAGGAGGAGGAACTAGTAGCAAAGAGCTTTAAAAGTCTATGTCTGGCATAAATGGCCTAATACAGTAAGCAATGCTTGTATTTTTAAATAGTATTTTATTTACTGACATCTAAATTTAAGACATATTTCTTCTCTACTTAGTATGTTTTATAACATGTGAGGATTAAATAATATATGGGAAGTACATAGTGTCAGCCTGAGATAGTAAATACTACTTATTATCATTTGTTATACAATCAATGATGGTTCTATTGATTACAATAATCAGGAATTCTTCAAGATGGACCTTAAACCTCCAGCCAGGGTTTTTCTGAGTTCAAAGCCTAAAGCTCTTAATCACTATGCTATTGTATCCCAAAAATTTAAGTTCCTGGTTCCAAAGTACAGACCAACTTCGAAAGACTTTGTTTATCTTTCACATTATTTAAGGGAGTCTTAAGACTGACACTATTCATTTGCTCTTTGCAAACTGTATCCATATTCCCAGAGATCCTCTGCAGACCCTGTTTCTTGCTCTTTAAAATAGGATAATGTATGTAACTACATCACCAGGTTGTTGGAAAGATTAAGGGAATTAAGACAAAATCTTAAGTATAGTCAGTCAATAAAGGTAAGCTATTATCTTTACGGGTCACTTTTTAAAAAAGTGTTTCTTTAAGCAAAAGAATCACACTCTTAAAAATCAAATGTCATCTCATCCAAGCTAGGAAACAATATGTATACTTTGGAAAAGGCTATTTGGATTAGGCTATAGTTTCCCAAACAATCCAAAAGGACACTTTGATACACTGCAAGGAGGGGTGTGTGTGTCAATATTTTTAGTTTCCTCACTCCTCTTTCTCAATTTCTGTCCACAAACTGATAACTTCATCAGATGACTTGCCAGCATAAACGCACATAGAAAAATGGGACACACTATCCTTCTCAAAAGTAACAAGCAGGGACTGCCCAAGTTTCAAAGATTCTGTTAAAAAAGGCAATCCATTTTAAAATACAAGTTAAAAATCAACTAGTTCAAAAATAATTATGTTAATCAGCTCCACAGTGAAATATGTCTTTAGCCAATTTCATTTTTAACTCTTGCAATAAATTAGTTTTTCATTATTTTGATTTGAAGTTACTTTGTCTGAACCCTTTTTAACCTAAGTTTTCCTTTTCATCTCCAAATTAGTCATTGTTTTACAGGGAATGAGAATAGAGGAAAAGTGTAGAAGGAAATGAACCTAATGATGAAGAGTACAGTATAGCCATTTTTACTTTTTATACAACTTCATTTTCCTTTTAAATATTTAAATATAATAACTTTACAAAAACACCCACTATAAATAACAAAATGTCCCTATCCTCAGTTCCCTATAAAACCTTTGCTCTGTTTTATTTTTTTTCTATAGCACCTAAATAATATATAAATTAGAGGTCTTTTTTTTTAACTCCTTTGCTTTACCCCTTCCCTTTCTTCTCCTGTCTAACTCCACTAAGTAACCTATATTAACAGCCTAACATTCTTTGGTAATTTTCTCTATGCTTATAATACCATACATACATATGAAAGTTGTAGCAGTAATTTATATTTCCCAATCTACTAATCTTTAAAAAGATATACTAACTGATTACAGAATACCTGTTCTGGGGTTGGGGGAGTTGGAAAAATACAAAAATAAATAACCTATAGATGGCTCTTGCCAATATTTGTGGGTATATGTATCTTGTCTTTCTATGCATAGATATACTTACATTTTTATTTATAAAAATGGGATTTTCTTATACTTAGTGCCTTACTTTTTTTTTAAATATATTTTATTGATTTTTTACAGAGAGGAAGGGAGAGAGATAGAAAAGTCAGAAACATCGATGAGAGAGATATCGATCAGCTGCCTCCTGCACGCCCCACAGTGGAGATGTGCCCGCAAGCAAGGTACATGCCCCCAACCAGAATCGAACCTGGGACCTTTCAGTCCGCAAGCCGACGCTCTCTCCACTGACCCAAACCGGTCTCGGCAGTGCCCTAATTTTTCCACTTAATATATTTATCACCCAGGGTTAACTGAAATCATCTTTCACTAGTTGACTGAATACATTTCAGATTAAAAGAATATGCCCTGGCCGGATGGGTTAGTTGATTAGAGCATCTTCCCATACACCAAAAGGTTGCAGGTTTGATTCCAGGCCAGGGCACATACCTAGGTTGCTGGTTCATCCCTGGGGTGCATAAGGGAGGCAATCAATCAATGTTTCTACTGAACATCAATGTTTTTCTCTGTCTCCCTTCCACTCTCTCTAAAATCAATAAAAAAAATATCCTCAGTGAAAAATTTTAAAAAACTTTAAAAAGGTATGAAGGTATAAAGTGGTTACAACAACTACATGTAGCAGCTTATCAAAAATCTTTATTCTTTTCAAAAAAGATGTCATTAATTGTGTAATTATTTATCTCTTTGAAGATTATATACATTTATGAGGAAGAAAGAAGGTCCATCAGATGCAAATATAGACAGTTGTCTAATTTCTAAGCTATTGGTTTGCCTAGCCTATGTTATAAAGAGTGAATATGCAAATTGACCATCACACCACCACAAATATGGCAATGCCCATAGTCACAAGATGGCAGTACCCAGTCCCCTTAGCCCACTGGAGTCCCCCAGTCCTTTCAGCCCCATGGCAAACACATGGTGCCACCAGATCCACCCTCAGTCCCCCAGCTGCCCAGAGGCACAGGCAAGCCTTGGATGGCAGCTGTCCAGCTTCCCAGGGCTGCCCAAGGCTCAGGTAACCAGGGCCAGCTCAGGCTTGCACTGCTGGCAATGGCAGCAGCAGAGGTGTGATGGGGGCATCGCTTTCCCCTGATCAGTGGGTCGCCTCCCATCCCTGAGGGCTCCTGGACTATAAGAGGGAGCAGGCCAGGTTGAGGGACCCCTCTCCAGTGCATGAATTTTCATGCATCAGGCCTCTAGTTAAATACAATTAGCATAAAGAAAAAAGCCTAGAGCCACTTCATATCTATTAGGACAGTTATTTTTTTTTAAAAGAAAAAGATAAACATTGTATGTTGGCAAGGATGTGGAGAAATTTTAATTTCCATCATTGCTGGTGGGAATGTACAATAGTGCAGTTGCTGTGAAAACAATTTAGCAGTTCCTCAAAGGGTTAAATAAAACTACAGATGATCACTCCTAGGCATATACTCAAAGAAACTAAAACAGACACTTATATACCAATTAGAGGCCTGGTGCAGGGGTGGGGAGATAGGGGAATCTCAGTCCCACCTGCCCCCTCTTACAGAGTCCGGGAGCCCTCAGGAGATGTCCTACTGAAAGCTTAGGCCCACTCCTCTGTGGGAGGCAACAGGCCAATCATGGAAAGGCACCAACCCCATCAGCCCCTTGCTGCTGCTGCTGCTTCTGACCTCCCTTTGTGGGAGGCAACTGGGCTGATCAGGAGAAGACGATGCCTCCATCATGCCACGGCCACTACCACTGCCAGCCACTGAGACCGCCTGAGCCTCGGCCCAGCCCTCGCAGTAGCAGCAGCTGCCGTGGCTTTGTCCAAAAGGACACCCGCCAGTCTAATTAGCATATTACCCTTTTATTAGTACAATGGTACCTTGAGATACGAGTTTAATTCATTCCATAACCTTGAGGCATGGGAAACTGAGAAGCTCGAGTCGTAAACTGGTGGGTCATGTGCAGCCAGCCGATCCGCACGATTACTCCTATCTCAAATGTCGCTCGTATTTCAAAGCAAAAATCGCTCGCTCGACGGCTCATATCTCAAAAATCTCGTATGTTAGGGCTCTCGTATCTCAAGGTACCACTGTATAGATGTTCATAATGGCATTATTTACAGTAGCCAAAAGGTGGAAACAACATGAGTCTATCAACAGATAAATAAATGGATAAACAAAATATTACATACACCCAGAGGAACATTATTTAGTCATAAAAAATAATTAAATTCTGTGCCCAGATGGTGTGGCTCAATGGTTGAGCATCAACCCATGAACAAAGAGGTCACCAGTTCAATTCCCAGTCAGGGCACATGCCACAGTAGAGGGTATGCAGGAGGCAGCCAAGTGATGTTTCTCTCTCATTGATATTTCTCTCTCTATCCTTCTTTCTTCTCTCTCTAAAAATCAATAAAAAAAAACATTTTTTTTAAAAAGAATGAAATTCTGACACATGAATGACCCTTGAAAACATGCTAAGTAAAATAAGCCAGGCACAAAATTATAATATTGTGTTATTCCCTTATTTGAGGTACTTGGAATAAGCAAATTCATAAGAGAGAATATAGAAAAGTTTACCAGAGGCTAAGGATAAGAGGAATGGGGATTTATTGTTTAATGGATACAGGGTTCTCTTTGGAATGACAAAAAGTTCTAGAAATAGTGGTGATAGTTGCACAATGTTGTAAATGTACTTACTGCCACTGAATAGTTTACATAAATATGGTTAATATGGTAAATTTTACCAGAAAAATGTTTGGTGGGTGGGGTAAACTATATATAACAAAATTTACCATATTAACCATATTTGTGCATATAAACTTTTAAGACTTGGAGATTTATAACCAAGAGTAAGACATGATCTACCTTTAAGGAGCTTAAGTCTAGCCAGAGATGTAAGACATCTATAGAAAAAATTCAATTCAATAAACATTATTAGCACCTTACATATTCAACAAATAGAGCTGCAATCAGGGCTAGCCACTGTGCTAAAAATCTGGGTATTCAAAGGGGATTAAGATACAGTCCTCTATGAAAAGAAAGAGAAACATAAATACTTTAACAAAATATGCACCAGAATAAATACATATAAAGTCTACAAAGCAGAGTACCAAAAAGTACTTATACAAACAATTTAAGTTTCAATAAAAGATCTCATGAGAAGGCTAAACCCTATTTTATAAACTACTGTTTGAAATTTTCTGGTATTTAGATAGTCCCTAATTCTGTAAAGTCAACTCTGCTATTTTTTAGACAGCACGATTCTGAAAACAAAAACAAAAACAAACAAACAAACAAACAAACAAATACTTTACTTTCTAGCCTGGTTGAATAATAAGGAAGATAAACTTAGTTGTCTGACCTTATAGGCCAGAGACTAGATACGCCCATATTCTCATGCTATGCCACATGTATTTTTTAATTGGGACAGAGCTGTTCTCAAGGCCACAAGCTTCCAGCGAGATAACCACTAAGCACACATAGGGCTGGCTCTTTAATAAAAAGAAAATTTCTGCTTGTTGCTCTGCTTAGAATTTGAATTCATTTTTCTCGAAGCCCACCGTTGTATATTAAAGTGTAACTCCAAACTCACAACGTTGCTTGTTGTTTTTTTGTTTTGTTTTGTTTTTCGGTCTTCTGCAACAAAACCTACTATTAAAGTGTTGGAATTTAGATTTAACACTTTCAAAACACACAGACCTGGTCCCTCAGCCTTTCAAAGGAAAATTTTTTTTTCCCCACAAATATCACTAAATAAGGAATTGAACATTGAGTTGGAAGCATTAATTTGAGCTTATAATCAAAGGAAATGGTAAAATGACAAATGACTATACAATAAACGCCATAAAAAATAAATACAAAGAGTTTTAAGGCAGGGCTCAAGGAAATAATAAGTGAGAATTCAGAAGATGGTATTCAAAATGGTTCTTAAAAGGAAATAGATAAAAGTAAGGAAATCATGCCAATCTCTCTTCATTGAAAGCAGGATCTTACCTTATTCACCCTGCACCAAGCACAGTAACCTGCATCTACTTGAGTGCTAATAAAAATGTTTTTTTAATTCCACTAAAGATAGTATGAGGAATCCATGCTAGCAAGACACAGAACCAAGAACTGTATATGTATTCTGATAGGTAATGGAAGAAACTCTTGGAAGATTTGCACAAAGCCAGCACATCTACACTTGAATATTCTTGTATCATCATAAAAAGGACATATATAAGACTTATCCATGAAAGAAAGCTGGGTAACTGGGGGGACAAAACAAATAGGAAGGTAGCATTACTCTGCACAACATAACTTCCTGTATCCTTTCAATGTTGTGGCATGTGACTGACTGTATTATCTATTCAAAAAAAATTAAAAGTTCATTTTTTTAAAATCTGTGCATTAAGAAAGTAATCTGGCAGTAATAATGGATAATACACTGGCATTGGGGAAAACATAAGGAAAATGAGCTCAGCGCTGGCCAGGTGGCTCAGTGTTGTACTGTATAACAAAAATTTGGGGGTTCAATTCCTGATCAGGGCTTATTCCCAGACTGTGGGTTTGATTCCCAGTCAGGACGTGTATGGTAGGGAGCTGATAGGTGCTGTTTTTCACACTCTCCCTTCCTCTCTCTCTAAAAAGCAATTAAAAAAAACAAACCAAACATATCCTTGAGTAAATTAAGAGGCTTAACAGTAAAGGCAAATAGTAATAAAAGCCAGAATTAATCTGAAGTAGAAAGTAGTTGAAAGATGCTAAAAAATATAGTTGTCAATGTAATCTGACAGTGACTGAATGTCTGTACTGACATAAGGGCCCATACCATAAATTGAATTGATTTAATTTTATTAAATGTATTTTTTTATTTTTAAGCAATATATTCAGAGAATATGAAAAGTATAAAGAGGAACATTATCCTTATGTCTACTGTTTAACAACCATTGTTAACATCTACATGTATTTTCTTCCTATGTGTATTTTTAAGATAAAATTCACATACCATAGAAATCACATATTTAAACTATACAATTCAATGGTTTTTATTACATTCACAGAATTGGGCATCCATCTCCACAATCAATTTTAGAACATTTTCATCACCCCCCAAAAAAATTTCCTATCACAGTCATTGCCTGATCCCCACTCCCTCCAGCCCCTGGCAAACACTAATCTACAGTCTGTCTCTGCAGA
Organism: Lasiurus cinereus; assembly: GCA_011751065.1. Taxonomy (NCBI): domain Eukaryota; kingdom Metazoa; phylum Chordata; class Mammalia; order Chiroptera; family Vespertilionidae; genus Lasiurus; species Lasiurus cinereus. The sequence continues at coordinate 6,805,877 of JAAGEH010000125.1, forward strand.
TCTGTCTATTCTGAACATTTCATATAAATGAAATCATACAATATGTGGTCTTTTCTGCCTGAATTCTTTCATTCAACATAATGTTTGTAAGGTTTACACATGTTGGAGAATATATCAGTACACCATTTCTTTTTGTTCCTAAATAATATTCTACTGTTTTAAGTTTTTATATTCCAGATACATAATTTTGGCGTTCAGCATTTTCCATGTCACAAATGGAAATACGTGTCGTATTTAATGAAAAGCATAGTGCTTCATCAAGTGGCTATACCAGTTTATATAATCATTTTATTACTGTTGAACAACATTTTAACTCTTTCCATTTTCTTTCTATTGTAAACAAACTTTCTTAAATCAAATGGGAGCTCCTTTCTGAATGTTCTATCTGGATCCAGAAGCTCTGAGCTTTCTGAGATTTGCCACAAAGAAGAGTCACATTCTTCCAAGGAAAACTTAAGATTTCATCTATCTCAAGCCTAGGTAAAAGAAGATGCTAAAAGTTATCCGAGGCTGAAAAGGATGCCTCCGAAATACCCATTTTAAGAATGAAAACTCATAAATTTAAAGACATATTAACATAGTTAAATATTAACTAGCCTGCTTGACTGTTCTATTAGAAATGTACATGGATGGTCAAAACCGGTTTGGCTCAGTGGACAGAGCGTCAGCCTTCGAACAGAAAGGTCCCAGATTCGATTCGGGTCAAGGGCATGTACCTTGGTTTTGGGCACATCCCCAGTAGGGAGTGTGCAGGAGGCAGCTGATTGATGTCTCTCTCTCATCGATGTTTCTAACTCTCTATCCCTCTCCCTTCCTCTCTGTAAAAGATCAATAAAATATATTTTAAAAAAGAAAAAGAAATGTAGTACATGGGTGGAGAAAAATAAATCCTTTGTCCAAATGTGATGCCTAGTATTAAGTAACTTCAAAAGAAATCAGAAAACTTGCTTTCCATAGCAGATTGAGAGTGTAAAAAGAAAAAGAAAAAACACCTCTTGAGACTAAAAATGGCGACAGGTAAGTGGATGCTACACTCCCAGGACCAAACTGAAATTATAACAAAAAATACAAAACTAAAAATTTTAAAAAAAGCCCTAGGTGGATTGGCTCCATGCATAAGAGCATTGGCCTGCAGACAGAAGGATCCCAGGCTTGATTCCAGTCAAGGGTACATGCCCAGGTTGTGGGCTCTATCCCCAGTGTGGGATGTGCAGGAGGCAGCCAATCAATGATTTTCTCTCATCATTGGTGTTTCTCTCCCTCTCTTTTTCTCTCTGAAATCAATAAAATATATATATATATATTTTTAAAAAATACAAAAAAAGCCACCCTGAATAATCAATTGAAGACTAGCTGGAGAGAATCCTAACAACCAATGACGGAAAGTAGAGACTGCATAGAGACTGATTTAAAAAAAATAAAACACACATCTGAACTAACACAGTAAAGATGTACTTAACTCTTTTTTAAGATTTCCCCCCCTCACCAGTTTTTATTTTTCTTTCTTTGTTTTGTAATATATTTTTATTGATTTCAGAGAGGATGGGAAAGGGAGAGAGACAGAAACCTCAATGATGAGAGAGAATCATGGATTGGCTGTCTCCTGCACACCCCCCACTGGGATCAAGCCTGCAACCTAGGCATGTGCCCCTGACCGGAATCAAACCTGGGACCCCTCAATCCCCAGGCCGGCATTCTATCCACTGAGCCAAACCAGCTAGGGCAATGTACCTAACTCTTGTTATTAAATGACAGTAAATAAAACCCAACAAATAAAAAGAGAAAATGACACTGGTCTAGTCCACATGGTCCTCATAAGCAATCAGATACTGGGTTTTGATTACCATCAATTACCACTGCCTGCAGCTTCTCGTTAATTAATCAAAAATGTAAACAATCTTAGTCACAAAAGTTTTAAAATTCTAAACTAGTTTTAGAATTGTTAATCCCACCCAACAAAATCCCTTAGAATCTGATCTAAAAATAACACTACGTGTCAAGTGTTCCTCAAGAAAAACTATGTACACTGATTGGAATGTGAGGCAATTAATACACTTTGTGAGTGATTTGCCAAAGAGACTTCAGATAGCCTGAGCCAAAACCAGTAACAAAGAAACACCCACTTGATATTTTCCTTGGTTAAAATGAAATCCTAGGAGTAATTTTAGAAGAAAGGCTAACATCTGAAATTAACTACTAAAATCACCGAGAGCTACATAGGTATTCCGGGAGGAATGAAGGAACAGATGACTTAAACCAATGTAAAATTAAAGATGAAAACTTTAATATATTATTACAGAATTTTACTCACTACTTTAAGGCAAGAATAAAATACCCAGCCATTACTATCATGAAGATTATAGGCAAGGTTAATTTAGCCCTACACATGAAATACTAACTGAATTTAGCCCAAATATCTGGTATTACATTTTGAACCTAGTTTGTTAAATAGGCATCCTTTCCCATCCATATACATGCATTAACACACATACACACACAAAATAAGACAACCTAAATATTACAAACCCATCCTAAATCAGCCCAGTATTCCTTAGTTTCCAATTAATTTAGTCAAGGTGAGCAATTTTCCAACTACAGTCATTTGTTTTGAAGAAATGAGACTTCCATGATTTTGCACAATTAAAAAAAAACAACTTTTCAAGTCACAATTTTGTGGTTTCATAAACCCCCTACTGTCACGTTAGTCCACTGCCTTTCAAAGGCAATATTTAAAATTCTCTACAGCAAATCGACATTAAGGTATGCTGTTTGGCTAACAAGCTCCTCCCAAGACCAGGATTATTATGTATGGCCCATTATGTTCCTAACATGCAAAACAAAAGCACTCCCTCATGTAACATTTTTTCTATTTTTAGGCAGTAGGTTATCAACAAAATTTTATCTGAAATTAAAGTGCAATAGAATCATACATCTACTAAAAGATTACTTAAAATAGTAATTTGAAGTAATTAATTATATTTCCCACTTAATAAGTAATCTAGTGCTTCTGAAAAAGTAAAATTTAATTTCCAAGAAAATTTTAATCTTCAGAGAAAACCACCTACTGTGATTTCATAAGTGGCATGCTTTAAACTTAAAGCAACTAGTTTCAGAACAGTTGTAATGCAACACTTGACGTTTAAACATTCTCCATTTCATCTTTTAGATACTTTTCATCATAAATGACCAGCTTAATCTGCTTCTCGCTGTTTTTTTCTGCTAAGCCAAATCCCTTAAAATATTTTAATGTATTTCACAAGCCTTCTACTTTGAAGGCATACACTTTTTTTTTCAACTACTGACAAGAGTTTAACAAGACTAAGCAATTTCACTATGATTTATGTTCATAAACACCACATACCTAAAAGATAAGCTTTTATAACAGAAACTGTAACAAGTTTATTTTCCCAAGTATCCAGTGTTCAACTGGATCAAATGCTTCTGTTGCAATTAAAGCAGCTTAGTCCTTGAAGTGATAAGAATGAAAATAAGCCAAAAGAGTCTTTTTCTTGAGACAAGTTTTGGGGGATAACATTGGTTAATAATACTATGTAAGTTTCAGGTGTGCAATTTCATAATACATCATCTATATATTCCACCCAAAGTCTAGTCTCTTTCCATCAACTTCAAGAGAATCTTAATGTTCTTCAGTGGTATATAAGCATCCCGACTCAAGAAAGATTTAGAAACTGTTAGCTGAAGTCTGTTATTATGATTATAATAAACACTTTAACAGAGCATTAATGCTGTTTTGGGGAAATCACGTTCATAAAACTAAAGACTTTATAACAGAATTGGAATCCATGGAATCAATCCAAAGATACAGTTTACTGTACAAAACACATTTACTAAGCTTAAAATACTCACTTGCGTTCTACACTTTTTCAGATGTTTCATATAACCTGTCAATTTCTATATGACTGGGTAGCAGCCATTTAAAATGCAGTACGAGTACAGTGGACTACATTTATAAAATCAACATTTCTGTGAACAAGTTATAACTTTAAAACAGTGATTTTAAACCTTTTCATCTCAGAGCACACAGAAACTAAATACTAAAATTATGTGGCACACACAAAAAATAACATTTTTTGCCTTTCTGACAAAAAAAAAAGGGTGTAATTTTGACTCATTTACACAGGACAGATATTGTTGGCTGGCTGTTGCCATTTTTTAATTTGACAATCTAAGGAGCAGTGCCCCTGACTAAATAGTTTTGTTTTGTTTTGAGAGAGAGAGAGAGAGAGAAGGGCGGGTGGGAGAGAAAAGGAGGGGGTGCTCGTGGAAGAGGGGGAGGGGGCGAGGGGGGGGGGGGGGGGGAGGCCGGGGAGAAACATGGACTACTTGTTCCACTTATCTATGCATTGATTCCTGTATGTGCCCTGAAGGGGGAAGACAGAAGGAACAACAACCTTGAGTCCAATGGAGACAATGCTCTAACTGAGTGGGTTGCCCGGCCAGGGCAGGTGTTGCATGTTTTAAATATTCTTGAGACACACCCGTATGCCATGGCACACCGGTTGAAAATCGCTGCTTTGGAAGAATTTTTTGCAAGAGTCTCTGGGAATATGATTTCAGTTTACTCCCTGGGTAAAGCACTTATCAAAAATATTCTTAACTGGGCTTAACAAAGTAAATCTTTTCAATTACTATCAGCTTCCACATCATCAAGAGAAGGGGGGAAATTAGTCATCAGCAAGAAAAAAAAGAATAAGCAACACATTTAAAATAACCCAAATTTAGTAAACTAGTTCACCATCTTCAACAAAGAGCCTCCACAATCTGGACACCTTTTCTTTTAGGCCCTCGCCTCTCACCGCTTCCTTCCAGCACCCCAGACCTAATGTGTTGCTCCCCAAACTCATCCCAACCCCAGGCCAGCGCTACGCTTTGTACCTACCAGCTGCTCCTTCCCTGTAGAACGCTCTGCCCTCCTCACCTGGCGAGCACTTACTTACTCATGCAAAACTCGGTGCAGAAGTCCCCTCCCCTGGACAAGCTCCCTCAGCTCCCCCCAAGGAAAAACCAGTTCCGAGTCCCCACAGCACCTGGTGAGCCCATCCCTATATCACGGTGCATCGTTTTCACGCCCCGGGGGCCAACAGAGGGCCGGTCCCTCCCCGCCCCCCTCACCCCGGAGCCCACAAAGGGAAAGGCAAGCAGAAAGGCGCAGTGGACGTGCGCTGAATTCACCCCCTACACAAGACGAAGTGATCCTCTAGAACCCGGTCACGTCTCAAGGAGACAGACCTAGGAGAGCCTATCCTTCTTCCCACCAGAAAATGACCACCAGAGGCACACCCAGAGCCCCGGAAAGAGAACAATGAATGAACGCAGCCGCCTCGCCTCTCCCTCCTGGTGTCCAAACCCCTCTCTCCGGGCATCGCCGGGCGCTGCAGCTGCAGAACCGAAACGGCCCGGCGGCTCGCTCTCCACACAAAAGACAGCCGCCCTGGATCTTCACCCCGGCGCACCCCGAGGCCAACGCTCAGTGCCAGCATGCCAAACCTTCCGTTAACGACCCACCGAGTCCTGAGGCCCGAAGTCCCCATGCCTTTGTGGGGGGGCAACGACCTATCGTATCCTCCGTGGGTCGCGGGCCCCTCTCGTCTTCCCTAAAGAGGCTGTCACTTGGGCGGCGGACCCGGAGAGACGGTGCGAGCTCGGGTCCCACACTCGGCGCCACCTCCCTCCCCCAAGAAAAGGAATTAGCTCCTCTGAGTGACAACACAATACGGGGCAGCTCTGGGCGGACTTTCCCATTAACCCAAATGTGAGGAATGTGCACGGGGTACCGGGGTGGCGCTGGCACGTTTCCCCGAAAACACAAGGAAACTATCGGGTGGAGATGTGGGAACTGGGCTCGCCGGCCATGACACCGGGCCCCGGGGTCCCCGCCCGCCAGCGCCACCGGGTGACAGCGGCCTGGCTGGGGCCCGCCACCCACCAGCCGTGGGGCCCCTCCGTCAGCGCCCGCCGGTCCGGCCCGACGGGGAGGCGAGATGTTCGGCCCCGCCGCCCGTCGCCCCCGGCACCCAGGCCTCGGCCCCGCCGCCTACCTGAAGGAGCCGGGGCGCCTCCGAGTCCCGTCGTCCGTCCGGCGGCAGCGTCTGGCCCGCTCCTCCTCCCCGCGCCGGGTGAGGGAGCGGGAGGCGGTCACATTCGGCGCGTCCCCAGCCCAGGGGACGGGGCCCCGGGCAGCCCCCGCATCGTCGCACTCGTGCTGCGCGCCTCAGGGCACACGCCCCAAAGCCCGGCCAGCTGGCCCTTTTGGGGGCCCGAGGAGAGCGGCAGGGATCCCTTCCCGTCTCACGCTCCTTCTCGTCTTACTCCCTCCATCTAAGATGGCGGCTCCAGCGCCCGCGAAGAAGAAACTCTCGGGCGGCCCCGGCAAGCGAGCCCTCCACTCGGTGCTCTTCCTACCGACCTGCGGCACCACCGTCTCTGCTGCTGCTGCGCGAGCCCGCCTGGCAGGCCACTTCGAACGTGGCTCGGGCATCCATCGCTCTGGCCTGAATTTAGGCCCCGCCTCCCCGAAAGGGGCGTGGCCTCGCCATCCAGCTGGTCGCCATTTCGGAGCCGGCCAGGTTGTAGGGTGAATAGTCACCGGCGCTTGGGAGAGGCTGTTGGCAGTGGAGAAGGGCCAGCGATTGGCCGCCTCCAAGGGGTCTGGGGCCAGAAGGAGAAAGGCCAACTTGCCAGCATCACAAGGCCGAGAAGTACTGAGGATGCCCGGCTTTGGCGCATCCTCTCCAGAGTTGGGCACTAGGGCTATCAAATCGCGACTCCACCACTTACCGATTATGTGAAAAAGTCTCTAAACTTTTCTGAAACTCCGTTTCCTCATCTGTAAATTGATGGTTCCTCAAACCCCTCCCCCCCCCAATCAGATTGGCAAAAGTTAAAAAGTAATAATATCCAGTGTGGTACAAAGTAGATGAAAGCCTGTTGTGGACCCGCCCTCAATCAGCAACTGGCAGGAATGGGTATGGGGAGGGCAATGGATTCTCCATTGACATATTTATTGTGCATACCCTTTCTCCCACCAATGCCACGTCTGGGTACGAATTGTAAAGAAATGTGAACCTCTATGCACAAAAAGGTATATGCAAAGATGTTTATTGCCATATTAGAGATACACTCGGGAAAGTGTGGATTAAATAGGAAACTGGTTGCATAAACAGAACTATCTCCACAGTATGGAAGATCTATTCTCTGTCATCTGTTAAAAATGAATGAGCCCACCCTCGCCAGTGTGGCTCAGTTGCTTGAAGCCTCTTCCTTGTCCCCTGTACCAGAACGTTGCCTGTTTGATTCCCTGTCGGAAATAGCCAGGTTGCAGGGAGGCAACCAGTGATGGTTTGCTCTCTCTCTCCCTTCCCCTCTCCCTAAAATCAATAAAACATCTTTTTTTTTTAATTGAGCTAAATCTATGTACGGATTTTTTTTTCAAAAAATGCCAAGACAATATATTTTTTAAAATAGAACATATATGGTATAATTTACTCAAACACAGGAGCACAACTACTGTGTGCAACATTCGTTTAAATTTTGTTTTTAATCTTTATTATTCAGATTATTACATTTGTTTCTCTTTTTCCTCTCCATAGTTCCTCTCCACCCGGCTCCCGCCCTTCCCTCTACCCTTACCTCCCTCCTGTTGACCTCATCCATAGGTGTATGATTTTTGTCCAGTCTCTCCCTGTATACCCCTCCCCCCTTTTCCCCTGAAAATTATCAGTCCACTCCCTTTCTGTGCTCCTGATTCTATTATATTCACCAGTTTATTCTGTTGATCAAATCTTCAATTCCCTTAATTTTCAGATTCACTTGTTGATAGATACGTATTTGTTGTTCATAATTTTTTATCTTTTACCTTTTTCTTCTTCCTCTTCTAAAAGAGTACCTTTCAGCATTTCATATAATACTGGTTTGGAGTTGATGAACGCCTTTAGCTTTTTCTTCTCTGTGAAGCTCTTTATCTGCCCTTCAATTCTGAATGATTGCTTTGCTGGATAGAGTATTCTTGGTTGTAGGTTCTTGCTATTCATCACGTTGAATATTTCTTGCCACTCCCATCTGGCCTGCATACTTTCTGTTGAGAAATCAGCTGACAATCATATGGGTACTCCCTTGTAGGTAATTCACTGTTTTTCTCTTGCTGCTTTTAATATTCTCTTTGTCTTTTGCTCTTGGTATTTTAATTATGATGTGTCTCGGTGTAGTCTTCTTTGGATTCCTTTTACATGGGGTTCTGTGTGCTTCCTGGACTTGTAAGTCTATTTCTTTTACCAGATATGGGAAGTTTACAGTCATTATTTCTTTAAGTAGGTTTTCAGTATCTTGCTCTCTCACTTCTTCTGGCACCCCCATAATTCTGATGTTGGTACGCTTGAAGCTGTCCCAGAGGCTCTTTACATTATCTTCACATTTTGGATTCTTTTTTCTTCTTGCTTTTCCAGTTGAGTGTTTTCTGATTCTTTATATTTCAAATTTTTAACTTGATTCTTGCCTTCCTCTAGTCTGCTGTTAAGTCTCTGTACAATATTTTTTTAATTCAGTCAGTGTATGTTTAATTTTTAGTTGGTTCTTTTGCATCTCTAGTTGGTTCTTTTTCATCTCCTCTTGGGTCTCACTAAATTTATCCATCTTTTCTAGGAGATTCTTTTTTTTTTTTTAATATATTTTATTGATTTTCTATAGAGAAGAAGGGAGAGGGATAGAGAGTTAGAAACATCGATGAGAGAGAGACATCGATAGGCCGCCTCCTGCACGCCCCACACTGGAGATGTGCCCGCAACCAAGGTACATGCCCTTGACCGGAATCGAACCTGGGACCTTTCAGTCCGCAGGCCGACGCTCTATCCACTGAGCTAAAATGGTCTCGGCTCTAGGAGATTCTTGAATAACCTTATAAGCGTGGTTTTGAACTCTATATCCAGTCGTTTGTTTTCCTCCATTTCTTTTGTTTGTGATCTCTTCCCTTGTCTCGGCATTTTCACTATGCTGGGAGAACTTCTGTATTGGATTCAGCCTTATGATACCAGACTTTCAAAACTGCAGAAGCCTCTCTATTGAGCTTGGGATAGATGGAGTCTCAGGGCTTAATGGACCGCCTTGCCTTCCAATTGGCCCACCCTCCACGGCCCCCAAGTTTCACAAGACTGGGTAATCGCTGGAGCAGTCCCTTGTGCTTGCTCACGCTCTTGCAGTGCCTCTAGGATCGCTGCCTTTCTAGCTCCCCTGTGCTCTGGGAGCATATGAGTCTGGATCCTCAGGGTTTCACCCGAAACTGGGGTTTAGTGAAGTTAGAAGTGGTGCAGTTGGGAGGGTCTGTCTCCCGCCCACTCGTGAAAGCCAGCGGCACAATCAGAAGCCGGTCCTCTGCGCTCAGTGCCATGTGCATCACCAGACTTCTGATCTTTTGCAACTCCCCTAAATTTCCATGCACTTCTCCCTTTTCACAGTCCAAACTCACCCCATAGGAGTTTCGGCTGGATCTGGGGTTCAGTGTCGTAGGATAAGGGGTTCAATGCCTTTGAGAGTCTCAGTTTCCCTTCCACCAGAGAAAGCCAGCCAAGTTCTCCGGCACCCGCTCTCTCCATGCACGCATCTCCGTACCTCAGCTTTTTGCAGCTCCTCTGGGTTTCTGTGAGCCCCTCTCTTTCCTTCCAGTTATAGAATTTCCACTCAGCCAGCTTTCCTGTGGTTCTGGATGATGTCCGTTCTGTCTTTTAGTTGTAGTTTTGAAATTGTTGTGCGGGGCAGCAGTGTAGGTGTTTACCTATGCCGCCATCTTGGATTTTCTCTGTTTAAATTTTTAAGAGCCTATTGTGTACCACACATTGTTCAAAGTATTGGGAAATCAACAATAATCAAAACCCTAGCAATGAGAGGCCAAAAGAAAGTATAAATATTATTCAGGTAATAATAAAAAAAAAGTGAAGCAAGATAGATAATGTTGGAGCATGTGTATCAACATGAAAATAAGTGCAGGGGAAAGATGAAGATAATGAATATGGAGGACCTATGTATGAGAGGTGTTGTTTTTTTTTTTAAATAGGAATCACTAAAAAAACAAAATTCAGCCCAGTATAGGGGGTCCTCCCATGCACCAAAATATTTCTAGTTGGATTCCAAGTCAGGGCAAATGCCTGGGGTTACCAGCTTAATCCCCAGTAGGGGTCATGCAGGAGACAGCCTATCAATCTTTCTCTCCCTCTCTCTAAAAATCAATAAAAAAGGATTTTTTAAAAAATTCAGTTGAGCAGAAACCGGTTTGGCTCAGTAGATAGAGCATCAGCCTGCACACTGAAAGGTCCCAAGTTCGATTCCGGTCAAGGGCATGTACCTTGGTTGCAGGCACATCTCCAGTGTGGGGCGTGCAGGAAGCAGCTATCGATGTCTCTCTTTCATGGATGTTTCTAGTTCTTTGTCCCCCTCCCTTCCTCTCTGTAAAAAATCAATAAAATATATTTAAGAAAAAAAAATTCAACTGAGTAATATTGAAGATCTAATTCACCTTTTTGAGCGATATCAGGCAGCATCCTATCCAGCAACTAGAAAGGTGCTCCTAGGGGTACAAAATGGAAGGTTTCGCCGAGACCGGTTTGGCTCAGTGGATAGAGCGTCGGCTTGTGGACTGAAAGGTCCCAGGTTCGATTCTGGTTGGGGGCATGTACCTTGCTTGCGGGCACATCTCCACTGTGGGGCGTGCAGGAGGTCGCTGATCGATGTCTCTCTCTCATCGATGTTTCTGACTTTCTATCCCTCTCCCTTCCTCTCTGTAAAAAATCAATAAAATAAAAACAAAATGGAAGGTTTCTATAAGCTGAAACCAGTTTGGCTCAGTGGATAGAGAGAGCATTGGCCTGCGGACTGAAGGGTCCCAGGTTCAATTCCAGTCAAGGGCATGTACCTTGATTGTGGGTGTGTCCCCAGTGGGGGCCGTGCAGGAGGCAGCTGATGGATGTCTCTCTCTTCAATGTTTCTGACTCTCTACCCCTCTCCCTTACTCTCTGTAAAAAATCAATAGAATATATTTTAAAAAATCAAGGTTGGGGCAAGGGAGCTATTGGTGATGGGGCAGTAGCATCTTTTCTTTGGGGGAAGAGAAGGGAAAAGGTTTGTATCATGCATATTGCCTTTTCTTTCCATTGGGGGTGGAAAGGGCCTATGTGACAGATTACTGGTGCTTGACCAGAAAATAGTGTGTGGGAGAGGTTGAATCTGCAATTAGATCAGGTATTAAGTCTAGGTTTGGTGTCATGGGCTTTTAATATGAGTGACACATTTGGGGCCTGTAGTTGTTTTTCTTTTCTCTAATGTAACAGCAACACCTGCTTCATAGGATTAAATAATAGAAATCACTTAGCACAGAGCCTTGGGTTTTAGACTTCAGTTTGTGGAGTCTAAATGTCTACATTTAAATTGTACTCTGCCACTTCTTCAACTGTGACTTGGAAAAGTCCTTTAGACCTCAGATCCTTAGCTTCCTCATCTGTAAAGAAAACATGCTAGTACCCACCTAATAGCATGGTAAGATTTTGGTAAGTTGAAGATGTAGAGCACTTAGAATAGTGCCTGGCTCATTTACACTACAAGTGTCAGCTATACTGACTATAGCTCTCTTTCATCATCATCACTACTTAGGGCAGAGCAGCAAAGCCACAGCTGCGGACCATAGGCCATTCCTTTCGGTTGACCCAGGGGTTTGTCCTGCACGTCACAGCTTAGAAATCTCCAGGAACCTGTACCTCATTCAAACCTCTCAGCTGATCAATAAGCGTGAAAAAAAAAAAAGAAAAGAAAAGTGCCTACTTAATTTTTCAAAAATAATTTTGAGGTAAAATTCGCATAACATGAAACTAACCATTTTATAGTAGCAATTAGTACATTTACAAGGTTGTACAACCACCACCACCATCTAATTCCAAAACATTTCCATTACTCCAAAGGAAAACCCCTTACTCATTAAACAGTTTCTTCTATCCCATCCCCACCCATTCCCTCACCGCCACCAATGTGTGTGTACTATCCCCATGGCTTTATCTGTCCTTGGTATTTCATATAAATGGAATCATACAATACGTAACCTTTGTGTCTGGCTTCTTTCACTTAGCATAATGTTCTCAAGGTTCATCCATGTGGTTGCATGTGTCATTACTTTTTTTTTATAGCTAAACATAAATATATAACATTTACCCATTCATTTGTTGATGGACATTTGGGCTGTTTGCATTGTTTTGCTATTATGCATAGTGACTGCGATGAGCATGCATGTATATGTACATAGATGTCCCAGTCAAGTCTAGGTTTATGAACTCCAGTCCAGCTCCATGGAAGTGATCAGCCACTGCTGGAAATCATACATGCCGTGGCAGCAGACAACAGTAAGAAAAGTGCTGGAAACAGAGATCCCAAAACTGAAACCCAGTAGCGAGATGCCAAAGCAGCAGCCACTCAAAACCTCCACAGAAAGATAAACAGCTGGTGACCCAGAGAGACCACCGTCTCAGAGCCTGGGAACTGACTATGTGCATTTGGAAATTCTAAGTTGCCTGCATTCCAGAGACTTTCAATTGGTTGGTTTTTACTATTCATGGCCGCTTGGGCTAAAAGAAAAATGCTTTTCTTCAGTATTCTTTTTCTGAACAATAAAGAAGTTGCTTGTTTAAAAAGTTTAACAACATTGCTTGATTCAGGGCCCTCTCTCTGCATGGGCACCATGTGTTAGCCATGGTTGTGAACTGTCTTCCTGTAGCTCTGGACTAGAGGTTTTTATTTGTTTGTTTCTTTGGGGGAGGGATAGTGGGAGTTTATTTCTCGTCAATTAAATATGAAACCCATTTTTTCAGAAATCTTGTCATTTTAATGGGATAATTTTCTTCATCTCAGAGCTAAAATACCTAACTTTAGATAAAACAAAATATGTAAGGAGCCATAGTTACATCTGTATGTTGGATGACTTTAAATCTACATTTTTAAAAAAAGAAAACTAGTCTAGCTGGGTCAATGCTCATCAAGTGATGAGCACTGACCCAGCAACAAAGAGGTCACTGGTTTGATTCCTGGTCAGGACACAGGTCTGGGTTTCAGGCTGGATCCCTTATGGGGGATCAATGATGTTTCTCTCTCATTGATGTTTCTATCTCTCTATCCTTCTCCTTCCTCTCTCTCTAAAAGTCAATAAAAACATATTTTTAAAAATTAGAAAAGGAAAGTAAATAATGAAAGGGAAAAAAGAGAAGAAACTGGCTTAAGAAAGGTCACAAAGGGCATGCCCAATAAGACAAAAGCAGGCATTAATCCACTATCCCAGGTGACTCCCAGATCTCAGAGTCCTTTATCCTTTGGTCTCCCAGCCAAGGATTTCCTGCTGGAGGGTTTCAGGAACGACGTCCAAACCCATCCCCCACTACTTGACAAACTTGACTCAAGATCCCATCTACTGAGGTCAATGGCAGGGGCAAGAGACTCACAGACCTCCCTCCTTTGGGCCTCGGTACTCACTTTCAAGAAAATGGCAATGGATCAGATCTGCGGACAAATGTTTAGCCAGCTCTTCAATTGCCGGGGAGGGAACCAGCTGAGTTACCAGTTTAACAACGAAGCCCCCAGACCTAGTTAACCAAGGTGACCTATCTGTCCATACACCCCATGGGCTGCCGAGAGACCCCTCCCCTCCCCGCCACTCCTGGGGCCGGTCAGTTCCTTTCAATTCCTCCCTGACCACCCATCGCTCTCCTATTCTTATTCCAGGCGTCCACTCCCTACTCCGCCCAGGGCTGGACCTTCTTCCCATCTCCCCACTCTGATTAGGCTAGCGATTCCGCCCTGGCAACAGCGGGGGTCTGACTGCCGCTGTTAAGACTGTTACCATCATCGTAGTTATTACCCTCGCTCCCCCTGCTCCCCACCTCACCCAGGCGAGGAACATCCCCGCTCGCGTGTTCCAACCCGACTCCGCCGCCGCGCGGGCCTCTGCTTCCCACTCGCTCCCCAAGGCTTAATGGCTGGCACAGTGAGACTTCCTACCAAGATCTATTGAAAGAATGCCCAATGCAGGAGCTCAATACATATTTGTTGACTGAACTATGAAGGAACCGGGACTCTGTTTATGAACAAGACAGACTGGACTCCTGCTTTCTCATAATTGCATTCTAGGGTGACTGGGAGGGACAGAATAAGGTAGATACATGAGCAAATGCTTCAACAAATGCATTGGGCCTTGTTAAAGAAATAAAATAAAGGCAGTGGATCGTGGGTGGCAGGGTTGGTGAGCTTCTTTAATTGGGTGGTCAGAAGGTGTCAGTGTAGAAACCAATTCAGGTCACATCTGGGGAAACTAGGCCCAAGAGGGAACGGGGGACGGATGGAGGTCATGGAGTGTAATTACAGTATAAGGCTTTAAGCAGGGTGGGGCTACTGGTACCTTGGTCAAGGTGGCCTTTGGCTCTCAGGAGGACAATTTAGCCACCTCTGAGGGAGATCTAAATAACATAACAATGTGAGGAACCCTGACCCCTGGGGGGCCAGGAGCAGAAAAGGGGAGGCGGGGGCCGCAACTTGATTAGTACATGAAATCCACTCTGCTGGACTGCTGGGCTGGGGAATCTGGGGGAGGACAGACTCCAGCCCTGACTTTAAGGAGCCTGTATAGGGTGGGGGAAAGGAGAGGACAGTCAAGAAACCGTTCTGTATTATGATGTGGTTGGTGTCAGGAAGAAAAGAAAACTTGTAAGGGTTGGAGGGTGGGGCAGGGTGTTGATGCCACTTCAAACAGTGATCTGAAAGAGCTGCTTTGAGGAGGGAAGTTCAAGGAGGCCGTGTGGAGAGAGGTAAGACAGTTGGCTATTTGACTTTTATGGCTATTCCAGGTGTAGGAGCAGAGTAGATATGTACCTGATCATAATCCTCTTATGCTCAAGCTCCCAAGACTCACCTCTCCAAACACCAACACTTTCAAGTGATCAAAAGACCCTCTCGCAGCTGACTCCATTTTCTCATGGAGCTCTCCTCTCTCCTTGTTATTATATTCATTATTATTATTATTATTATTATTATTTTGTATGGCAAAGTTGGAAATTTATTGAAGAATAAGTACAGGGAAAGGGAAAGAATCTCACAGCACAGACTCTCACGTGGGGAGGGGAAAAGAGTCCTCCCTCTTTGTTATTCTTGAACAGAGACTGGCTGACTCCCTCACATCCCTCAGGTCTCAACTCCACTACACCTTTCCCTGGTGTGGGAAGAAAATTGATTCTCCCCGCCCTCTCCCCCTCCCCACTCCCCCCTCCCCCCACGTCACCCTGCTCCTTTATAACCCTTCCTAGTTTTGTTCTGGGCCAGGTGACACTGGTCACCCAGGAAGGGACTCTGTTTTACAGAGCTATCTTGTTGAGCGTAGTCTCCCTGAACCAGTAAACCCGGGGGCCAAGGGTTATTGTCCGTTGGGTTCGCCGCAGTATCCCCAGCGCTTAGAACAGTACCTGGTGCACCACAGGCACTCCGTAAAGGCTTGCCCAGTTAATTTTTATTATTTATTTCCTAAAAGAGTCCAAGATACTGTTAGGGGCATAGTTAGAAATGTAGCCTCTACCATTTTCTCCCTCCTGGGTATCTGTGGGGATGCTGGGCCTAAAACGGGATTTGAAATAGCTGTTTTTACGCTGGGAGTGACCTCGGTGTGCTTTAGGCGTAAGGCATTAAACCAAACGCAGGGGCCACAGCGCAGGCTGAGCTGGGCCTCCTGCAGGGCCCCTGTGGGCGACCCCTTCTTCTCCCGTCAGGCCCCGCCCCCGGTGGGCGGAGCCACGGCCGGGCCAGCACGTGGCAAAGCTCGCAGCCCGTCGCCGTCGCCGCAGTCACTCACCTGAGCGTCTCAGCCGGAGCGCACGCGCCTCGCGCGCCTTCCTTCCGCCAGCCCTCCAGCTCGCCGGACCGTCCGCACCGCGACCGACCCGTGTCCCGCCGTAAGGCCGGCTGCGCGCCCGCCGAGGAGGCCCGGGGCCCGCCGCCCACTCAGACGACGAGACGGAGATGCGGGACCTGGTCGTCGACGTAAAGCCCGAGCCACATTGGTGGCCCCTACAGGCCGCGGGGCTGCAGCGGCGCTCCTCACAGGAGGCGAACCCCGCCACTGCCCTCGCCTGGTGCCCGCCCCCCGATCCCTCCTCCCCCGCGGCTCACACAACCAGTGGGCGCCAGGCGCTTCTCAGGTCCCTCATCCTCACGGTAAGAGCCCCCTGAACCGGACCCCCTTCCCTCGCCTTTCATTCTCGAGTGGGACGCCCTCGCCCCTGCCATATTATCGTAGCGGGGTCTCTTCTCGCCTCCGGGTTTCCCTCTCCCTCGGAACCCTCGCCCTGTTCTGGCCCCACCCCGTGTTCACCACCCGCTTCCTCCCCGCAGACCGCCAGCCCCGGACTGACAAGCACCCAGATACGACGACCTGCGGCCTCTGCCTGCAGACCTTCCCGCCGAAGGCCCTCACTGCTCTCAGGGACCACAAGAAGCTGGGCTGTCAGCCCCACAGAGGCCCCAGCCCTTGCCCGGACTCAGGTGAGTAAAGCTGGGATGCAGCCCCCTCTCAAGTTCAAAGGCCCGGCTTCCTGTGGGAGAGGGGGCTGAGCTGGACAGGCGGGGCAGTGAGCAGTACTTCCCCTTTCTGGCTCCCCATCGGGTGTAGCCTAGGCGTGGCCAGGGCCTGCCCTGTCCTAGGGCTGGAACTAATGGTGGTGAGAGGGGTGGGGGCAGGGCTGGGCAGGGAAGGAGGATGGCCCACTGGGTGTGGCCAGCCCCAGAAGACTGGTCTGGGGACTTGCCACACGCGCCCCCCGCCCCCCATCGGGTTTCACTTCTCCTTCCCCTTGGCCAGAAATAACTGGCCAGGTAGCTGGACCAGTGTGGCAGTAGGGGGACCCTGGGGAGGGCAGTGGTCCGGGGGAGGGGCGGCCTGAGGCCAGCTGGAAAGGTAGTTAATGTTGCCCCCTCCCCTGGAATCTCCCAGGTCTGCTTGGGGGGAAGCCCCTGGTTTGAGCCAGGTCCTCCTGTTTGGGCACCTGGGTTCCTTCTCTTGGAATGGGATTAAAAAACTCTTACCATGGCACTAGACTCATGATTTTCAGCTTCCAGCCTATAAACTGGGATTTTCTCGAAAGGGCTGGGCCACTGGGAGGGCCCTATATCGAAAGGAAAAGCTGTGATTTGAATCCGCTACAGAGTGAGAGCAGGGAGGGGCTGTGATGGGATTATTGGAACAAAACCCTGAGACTCTTAGAGGATTGTGGACTCAGCCCAGCTAATGTTTACTGAGAAATTACATGGACCCAAACTTTCAGTTGTTCCCCATGAGGTCATAACAACCCTAAAAGGGAGAGGATCCCCATATTCTAGCAAGTGTGGAAACAGGCTCAAAGAGGGAGTTCTTATAAAACATTTTTATTGATTTTATTTTTTTGTGTTTTTTGTTAACCTTCACCTGAAGATATTTTTCCACAGATCTTTTAGAGAGTGGAAGCGGGATGCGGGAGAGAAACATTGATGTGAGAGACACATCGATTGGTTGCTTCCTGCATGTGCCCTTCCAGGTACAGTGGTACCTCAAGATACGAGTGCCCTAACATACAAGATTTTTGAGATACGAGCTGTCCAGCGAGCGATTTTTTGCTTTGAAATACAAGCAACATTTGAGATAGGAGTAATCGAGCGGATCGGCCGGCTGCACACGACCCACCAGTTTACCTCAACTCAAGCGTCTCATAGTTTCCCACGCCTGAGTGTGCTTGTTTACCTCGTTGTCGAAGCATCTTTTGTGCATTTACATACTTTATCACATTTCTTTTTATAACCATGGGTTCAAAGAAAGCGAGTGGAAAGGTCAGTGCTCAGAAGAGGATGATGTCTATTGAATTAAAGCATGAAATCATAGAAAAATATGAGCAAGGTGTGCGAGTGGCTGACTTGGCGAGGCAATACGGGCGTAGTACTTCAACAATATGCACTGTGCTTAAACAGAAGGAGTCGATAAAGGGTATACCGACAGCTAATGGCGTTACAATAATTTCTAAGCTCTGTAGCTCTCTCCATGAAAAGATGGAGAATCTACTGATGGTGTGGGTGACGGAGAAGCAGCTTAAAGGAGATACATTAACACAGGGCATCATATGTGAGAAGGCACGAGCGATTTACGGTGTTTTGCTGGAGCAGACCCCGCTCACTTCCACGGACAAAGCATCGAAAGACTCATTTAAAGCCAGTAGAGGCTGGTTTGATAACTTCAGGAAAAGGTCCGGCATTCACTCCATCGTCAGGCATGGTGAGGCAGCAAGTTCGGATGTGAAGACAGTTGAGGATTACCTCAAAATTTTTTCCAAATTGATAGAAGCCAAAGGATATATCCCCCAGCAAGTCTTCAACTGTGACGAGACAGGGCTTTTCTGGAA
Source organism: Lasiurus cinereus (assembly GCA_011751065.1). Taxonomy (NCBI): domain Eukaryota; kingdom Metazoa; phylum Chordata; class Mammalia; order Chiroptera; family Vespertilionidae; genus Lasiurus; species Lasiurus cinereus. The sequence continues at coordinate 6,824,323 of JAAGEH010000125.1, forward strand.
GAAGATGCCAAATAGGACTTATAGAATGGCAGAGGAGAAGGCGATGCCAGGCCACAAACCCATGAAGGATAGGCTAACTCTCGCACTGTGCGCCAATGCCAGTGGCGACTGTAAGATCAAGCCTCTGCTCATATACCATTCGGAAAACCCCAGAGTCTTTAAGTCACATAAGATTTTAAAAGATAAACTGCAAGTTATGTGGAGGGCAAACCCGAAGGCATGTGTCACTAGGCAGTTCTTTGTGGAGTGGGTAAACCTGGTTTTCGGCCCTTCTGTTAAGAAATATCTACAGGAAAACAATCTAACCATGCAAGCCCTCTTCGTCCTCGAAAATGCTCCTGCTCACCCACTGAACCTCGAAGATGAACTCCTCAAAGAGTTCAAGTTTATAAAGGTTGTCTACCTACCTCCCAACACCACTCCTGCAGCCCATGGATCAGGAGGTGATTTCTAATTTTAAAAAACTGTACATCAAGCTCCTGTTCCGGCGCTGCTTTGAGGTGATGGAAAACACAAACCTCACCCTTCGAGAGTTCTGGAAGAACCACTTTAACATCATGATATGCCTCAGAATTATTGATCAGGCCTGGCTGGGTGTTACAACGAGGACTTTGACCTCTGCATGGAAGAAGCTGTGGCCTGAGGCCGTAGCCGAAAGGACCTTCGAAGGATTCCAACCCGAGGTGCCAGTGGAGGAGGAGATAGTGTCTCTGGGAAAATCCATGGGCCTGGAGGTGGATGAGAGAGACGTGAATGAGCTCGTTGAGGAGCACGCTCTGGAACTCACCTCGGAGGAGTTACAAGAGTTGCAGTCTCAGCAACATGCAGAGGTTCTCCAAAAAATTCGAGGAGGAGACAGAGGTAGATGAGATCTCTACAAGTGAGATAAAGGAGATCTTAGGAATGTGGGAGAGGGTATCACACTTCGTGAAAAGAAACACTCCGCAAAAGTTGCTACTGGTCGTGCATCGGAGCTGTTCAATGAAACTTGCCTCACCCATTTCAGAAACATTCTGAAAGGGAGGAAGAGGCAAACCTCATTGGACACGTTTTTTTTTTAAATGGGCCAAAAATGCAAAGACCAGTAGCAATTAAGTTCAGTGAAGATTAGTTAAGTTACATTCAGTTTAGGATAAAGTGTAGCATTAAGAGTGTAATGAGTAGGTAAATACACTTTATAAGACCAGTTTATTTCCTTTACATTCTCTTTTATTATGTTTTTATACAGTATTTGTCATTTATAAATACATTTTTCTTATTCAAAAACACGTAACAAGAACAACTGGGGTGGCATTTTGGGGGCTGGAACAGATTAACGGCATTTCAATTGATTTCAATGGGGAAATTTGCTTTGAGATACGAGCAAGGTTATGGAACGAATTAAACTCATATCTCGAGGTACCAGTGTACTTGAGTACCTGTTTTCAGTTTTTTGAGGCATATACCAGGAGTGGAATTGCAGGGCTCATCTTGCACTCCACTGGGTTGCGTGTCCCCACTTTGAAACCTCTGATTTGGTGTTTTGAAGAAATGTTGATACCTGTAGAGAATTTTCATAAGAGTTTATTGGAGCCAAACTGGTGCCATATGCCAGAGAGCAAGGTCTCAAGTCCTCCAGAGAATAATAGTTTTGCAGTTTCTTTTTTGCCTTTGAAATTGAGAAACCATAAGGAAGATCACATGAAGGGAGAAAGCAAGGCAGGGATTGGATTACAAGATTGTTGAATTCATATGAGGGTGGACTCATATTAGAAGGAGGGGTATGAGCCCGCTGGTGTGGCTCAGCAGTTGAGCATGGACCTATGACCCGGGAGGTTTCTGGTTCAATTCCTGGTCTGGGCACATGCCTTGCTTGCAGGCTCAATCCCCAGTGGGGGCTGTGCAGGAAGCAGCCAATCGATAATTCTCATCATTGATGTTTCTATCTCTCCCCATCCCTTCGTCTCTGAAATCAATACAAATATTAAAATTAAAAAAAAAAGCAGCCGAGGCCGGTGTGGCTCAGTGGATAGAGCATCGGCGTGCAGACTGAAAGGTCCCAGGTTCGATTCCGGTCAAGGGCATGGGGGTGTGCAGGAGGCAGCTGATTGATGTCTCTCTCTCATCGATGTTTCTGGCTCTCTATCCCTCTCCCTTTCTCTCTGTAAAAAATCAATAAAATATATTTTTAAAAAAATCAATAAAATATATTTTAAAAAAGCAGGGTTATAAAAGGAAGCATTTCAAAGGTGTGTTAACCTAAATTCACAGAAACAAAGGATAGGGCTTACTTAAGGCAAAGATAAGCCTTTTAGTACCTGGGCCATGACTACCCACCCATCTACTTCCCATAGAACCCTTTTTTTTCATCCACTGGTGGTAGGAGAGGTCAGGAGAGCTATGGTTATTAGGGAAGATCTCAGGAGAGAAAAGGGAGAAAGGAATGAGTCAGAAATGGCACGAAGGAAGACTGGACATGCCATGATCTCGGGTCAAACAGGAGAGAAAGAACAGGAGGTATCCTTGGTGGGAGGAGTGATTAGGGAGACTACTATGGAAACGCTCTTGGGTATTGGAATGTTCTCCTTAATTTAGGAGGTGGTTACATGGGTGTGTGTATATTATATATCAGTAATTGGTATGTGTACTTCTCTATACATTTGTTAGACCTCAATAAAAAATTCTTTGGAAAAACACCAGGTCTCTAAGCCTGGCAAAAGGGTGCATTTTTCAGACTAAAAAAGAAAAACTTCACAAATAATAGTTAATTATTATGGAGCCTCTTCACATAATCAGACTTTTTTTTACACAATCTCCATTACTCATCTCAACTTGAAAGGCCTGATCTTCACATGAGGAAGCCTTCCGAGAGGGTAATTAATCCAAGGGCAAAGCTGGGAAGTGGTGGAACCGGGATCTGAACCTGTTCATTTGTTTATTCCTCATGAAGATTAATGTTGTGCTTCATATGTGCCAGGCCCTGCAGTGAACAAGTCAAAGTCCCTGCCCTCGAGGTCTAGCAGGGAGACAAGGAGCAAACAAGTGAACCAATATATCAACACAAGAGTTAGGATTATGATCAATCAATAAAGGGCATGACTAGAGAATGATAGAATGGGAAGGGATGTATGCCTGTGACTCCTCTTAGGAGGTGGTAGTTAAACTGGGCACTGAGAGATGAGAGAGAGCAGAGGAAGGGCATTCTAAGCAGCCAGAACAGCACTGAAGATGCCATGAAGTGGGAAAGGAGCGCAGGCCAGTGGGGTCAGAGCACAGAGAAGGCTGGGGAGGACGTGAGGCTGGGGAGGTGGATAAAGGACAGAGGACAGAGTCATATCCAGCCTGACTCCCAGTCCCATGTCCTTTCCATTCCATCCTGCCTCTCTGGTGAGTTTAATTTTAGTCACAGGTGGGTTTGAAGTGTGGGCTGGCCTGGACTGAGTGCTGGAGACAGAGCCAGGTAAACAAACAGTTACCCCACCAGGTGATCCCGATGTACTCTAATGGCGAGCTATCCAAGTTCTGTGGGAGGGCCCGCAGGAAGGGGAGGGTACAACCAGTTCTGCCAGGGAGGGTCACAGAGGTTTCTGCAGAGGCAACATTTAAACTGAATTTTAAAGGAGGAGTCAGAATTTTCCAGACTGAGAAGAGAGGGAGAGCAGAGTAAGAGGTGGGAACAGTATGGGCAAAAGCATAGGAGGAGTGACTTAGCACACGTTTGGAAGACAGCTAAGTTTTCATTGAGGTCCCTATCTCCCTCTCTCCCTTTCTGAAATCAATAAAAAAATATGTTAATAATAATAAGTAAATAATTTAAAGTTTAACCCTGGCTGGTTTGTTTCAGTGGTTAAAGTGTCAGCCCACAGACCAAAATGTCACGGGTTCAATTCGTGGTCAAGGGCAGGTACCTGGGTTGCAAGTTCAATCCCCAGCCCTGGTCTAGGCACATGCAGGAGGCAAGGAATTGATGTGTCTCTCACATCAGCCCCACTTACAGTGACTAATGGGGTCCATCGGCCTCTGAGGTGTGGCCAACACAGAGCGTCAGTTTCTGCTACCATCTCTATGGCTCCACCTCCTCCGACTTCCTCCCATCCCCAGACCATACCTTCAACCTGAAGACCACTTCCAACAGGAGCCTGAGCTGCTGCCTTTCCATATTTTCTTAATTCAGCAGCTGCTGAGAAGAACAGACACTGTAGGTCGCCGCTGCCAGAGGAAGTTCTATGGAGATGTGGTCCTTGAGCTGGGATTGAAATTCGGAAAGAGCATTTTTGGCAGAGGGAATAGTGTGAGCTGCTTCTCCAGGTTTGCTGGGTGCTGCAAGCCTGAGAGGAGAACAGGTATCTCTCCTGGGACAGGAGGAGTCAGCCAGTGAAATAGACCAGAACCTCAGAGGCAGGCCTTCAACAGGAAAGGGATGCTCTTTACCAAATGTCATAAAGACCATGAGGCCTGGGCCGGGGAGCCCTCCTGGAGGGATGTTTTGGTGAGGAGAGGCATTCAGGAGTGGCCGAAATCCCTCCTCTCTCATCTATGGAGTAGCAGGCATGGGTTCTGAAGTCAGACAAGCAGATCAAATGCCAGCTGGGCCCTCCTGGCTGTGATGCGTGGCCTCTCCCTCAGGTGATGTCAGAGTAGGAACACCTGCCTTGAGGAGTTATTGGGAAGAAATGAAACAAAAGTACAGGTCCTGGCACGCAGCAGGTGCGCAGGGAGTCTTGCTCCTCGTTCCCTTCCTCGCCAACACCTCCCAGACTTAACTGCTTTCTGCCCTAAATAAACAAGTCTGCCGGGTCCTGAAGAAGAAAAACACCAGAATTTTCAAGTATCTCTTTCAGTTGCCACCCTCATTCTTTCTTTCCTTTTAGGGCCAAATGTATCTAAAAATAGTGTGGACTCAGGCTCAATCTTCTCACCCATCCCTCCACTAAGCCCCAACCGTCTGCCTTCCACAGCCACCCCTGAATGCCTCTCCTCATGGAAAAATTGCTCCAGGAGGCTTTCCCATGCCCAGACCTCTCTGCCTTTTTGACATTTGGTAAAGGGCATCCCTTCCCTGTTGAAGGCCTGCCTCTGAGGTTCCGGTCTATTTCACTGGCCTGACTCCTGTCCCAGGAGAGGTGCCTGTTCTCTCAGGCCTGTGGAACCCATTGCACCTGGAGAAGCCACTCAGGTTGTTCCTTCTGCTGAAAATGCTCTTCCCAACTTTCACCCCCAGTTCTAGGACCACATCTCTGTGGAGCCTCCTCTGGCAGCTGCAACCTAGGGTGTCTGTTCTTTCTCTGAAATTTTGTGAGCTTCCTACTTCAGCCCACACCTCATTACGCATTCTTTTCTCAGTCTCTCATCGTGTCAACTGGAATCAGACATTATATATCATACAGTGGTACCTCGAGATACGAGTGCCCTAACATAGGAGATTTTTGAGATATGAGCCATTGAGCGAGTGATTTTTGCTTTGAAATATGAGCAACATTTGAGATAGGAGTAATCGCACGGATCGGCCGGCTGCACACGACCCACCATTTTACCGCGACTCGAGCGTCTCATAGTTTCCCACGCCTCAAGGTTACGGAACAAATCAAACTCGTATCTTGAGGTACCACTGTATTTCTTTTTAATTGATTTTAGGAGAGGGAGGGAGGAGGAAGGGGGAGAGAGAGAGAGAGAGAGAGACATCAATTTGAGAGCAACACATTGATTGGCTACCTCCTCCATACATCCCGCCAGGGATGGAGCCCACAATCCAGGCCCAAGGATCAAACTAGCAACCCCTTGGTGCCCGGGATGATGCCAAATCGACAAAGCCATAAAGGCCAGGGAAGACTGAATTTCCAGCTACTCTTCCTATTGGCTGTGTCAGGCCAACAAGCTAATACACCTGTCTGAAAGGTTGTCTTATCTGTGAAATGGGGATGATAACACCTGTCACAGGGCTTTGGTGAGGCTGAGACCCTTATTAAAGCATCTTGTGTTGGTGAGAAGCAGAGCAGGCTTCATGAGCATGAGATCAGGGCAGACCCCTGCCTGTACCCAGAAGGTCCAAAGCTTGGATTTTAATGATCTGTGGTCTCTATCTTAAAATTCTTGATAATTTTATCTCTGAATTTGTGTTTTGATAAGTGAAGTCTGATGGGACAATGGAACATGCAAATAGGGACTTTGGAACCTCTGCTCACACGTGGTCCTGCCTCCTGCCTCCTGCCTCCCAGGGGTTCTGGTCAGCTCCCTACTTCCCTTCCTTTCTGACACTTCCCTCCACCTGCAATCTGCTTGCCAAATCCTGCCCAGCCTCCCTGCTTCTACCCCCATCCAGCAGCTCTGGGAAAGACTCTACAGCCAGCCGGCACACCTGGGCCTTATTGGAGTCTGCACTCACCCTGTGAAGATCCCTGCACCTCAGGGAACCCAACATTAAATAGCAAACACAAAACACTGTGACAAGAGAAATGGAGAAGTTCTACATTGTAATACTTTTTTTAAAAATGTGTATTTTGTTGATTTTTTACAGAGAGGAAGGGAGATAGAGAGCTAGAAACATTGATGAGAGAGAAACATCGATCAGCTGCCTCCTGCACACTCCCCACTGGGTATGTATGTGCCCAGCAACCAAGGTACATCCCCTTGACCAGAATCAAACCTGGGACCCTTGAGTCCACAGGCCAACACTCTATCCACTGAGCCAAACCAGTTAGGGCAACATTGTAATACTTTTAATGGCACTTTTTCCTGCTTCATAAACGAGAAGTCCCACATTTTCAGTTTGCAATGGGCTCAGAAATTATGTAGCTGATTCTGGAGAGAGGCCAGGAAGGTTATATGGCTCCAGAAGGGTCTTAACATTTGCCAGCTCTCCCCAAACAAGGTTACAGAGGTACACTAATGAGAATACTGGTAAAAGGAGAAACCACCCAGCATACAATTTTAACATGGAGCCTTGTCACTGAAAGATGAGACAGAGGGCCGAAAACCAGGACTATAGACTTTTTTTGGAGGAGAAGGACCCTGACTGGCTGCCCCGAAAGGGGAGAAGAGCAACACACGCAGAGGTGAACACACCTTTTGAGGGGGGGAACGGGAAGGGATGGAGTTTAGGGTACTCAGCACGTGCTGATGGGTGGTTTCATGGTTAGGCACTTAGGTACTTAGGAATCGAGGTTGTAGGGTATTTGGCAGGTGCTGATTGGTGGTTCAATGTATAGTCCATATAAGGTGCCTGGCTAGGTGCTCAGGAATGTCCTGGCCTCAGGTGCAGGTTACGTCATACTCCATCCATCAGTTGGGGGAAGAGAGGATCTATCAGTCACCAGATCCTACTGTCTGTGGTAGACCACTACTCCAATTGTTGCGTAACAAGTCACCACAAATTTAGGGGTATAAAACATCAACTATGTATTTTATAATGCTCACAGATTGTTTGGGTTAGGAATGCAGACAGGACCTATCAGTGACGGCTTGCCCCAGGGTGTCTGGGGCCTCAGGAGGAAGGACTTCAATGGCTGGGGCTGGAGTGTCCACTGCCAAGATGGTTTTTTTACTCCTATGCCTGGCACCTCTGTGGGGTGGCTGAAAGGGGTGTGTGTGTGGGGGGGGGGGCCGTGCAAGAGGCAGCTGATAATGATTCTCTCTCATCATTAATGTTTCTCCCTCTCCCTTCCTCTCTGAAATTAATAAAAGTATATTTAAAAAAATAAAAATATGCTAGGCACGTCCCTGGCCTGGTAGTGCAGTTGGTTGAAGCATTGTCCTGATTTGCCAGGGTTGTGGGTACGAAACCCAGTAGGGGTACATGCAAGAGTCAACCAGTGGGTACATGGAAGAGTGAAGCAACAAATTGTTTCTCTCTCTCTCTCTCTCTCTCAAATCAATAAATAAAAATTTTAAAAAATGGAAGTGGCTCTGGCCTCAATCTCTGGAATGAGGGCCTCATGGTTTATTTTTGTAATATTTTACCACCCTGATCCCCCAGCATGTAGAACTGAGCATGCAGGTGGTGTTTAATATATACTTATTTCACAATTAGCTAAGGCAGAAGAGAAACTGTGATTCTAACTTTGAAGTAAATTCTGATGAAATAAGACTTATCAGATGGCTAAAACTTTAATTTCTGGTTATTTCATTGTCACCACTATCCAGAGTCTAAAACAGGTAGCATCCTTCATTGACTTGGGTTGGATGATTCCAAAAGGAGAAAGAAAGCCTGATAATCAAAGCCAAAGGTGTGCTTGTGTTGCTTTGTTTTGCCTAAGTCATATGGACAATCATCTCTGTTCTCTAGTTCATACTCCATTATTTACAGTTCAGTTTATTTCAATGGCCATTTACTGAGTATGTACTGTATGCTAGGAGCCAGGCACTGATCTAGCCACTGTGGATGAAGAGATGCCAAGCACAGTCCCCTCAACGAGAGAGAGAGAGAGAGAGAGAGAGAGAGAGAGAGAGAGAGAGAGAGAGAGAGTGTGTGTGTGTGTGTACAGGAGGGTTGTTTGCAGATAAATGAAGAATAACTATGTGCAAGGAACTCAAACATAATAATCTATAAGTCTTAGTGTTACACAAAGCATGTGATTCAGGCCTGGCCAATCAAAATTGCACATGCCCCTGATCACTGTAATTGGTTCAGAGATTAACATATACCCAACTGGATCCAATAAAAGTGAATATCAGGATTTTTGAGGGAGCCCCCAGATGTCTTCTGACCTTTTTCCCTGGACTTGAACCTTGGGAGAAGGGAAGGCTGGGTTCACCTCAGCTTACCTTTACACAATGATTGCTGAGCCTGAAGTCATGCAGGGTCCTGTTGGCATCTATTGAGCACTAAAAACAGTCAGACCTACAACCAGCCAGACCCGGGCTTTTCAGTCTCATGTAACATTACATTCCTTTTTTTAAACCTAAAACCATCGAGTTAGTTTTTCTATCACTTGTAATAGAATCCTAATAGATGTTCCAGTGTTCACTTGTTGATGTCCTCTCTGGCAATATTGACATTAAGTGAAGGTCATTCTTTTCCTTCTTCTAAAGAGAGATCTTGTAGCCCTTTTCTCAGCCTCAGCTATGGTTTGCACATTTAAAAGCCTATGGATTGTTTTATTTTAGTTCATTCCCTCATTATGGTTCTGGGCAATTTAGTTTTATCTTCCTCCTCAGATTCCCTCTAACAATGTTGGGGTCCTGTCCACATTTGCTCTACCAGGAAAAACAATGTTTCCTGTTAGAAAACATTTTCAGAAACCAAACAACTCCAAAGCATAGGTTAGCGTAGTAATAAAGTTAATATTAACAAACATTGCTAACAGTGATTGAGAGCTAAATAACTATATCAGGTCTAATGCCATAAGGCTCACTAGTATAGTAAGTAGTAAATCATATTATTGATTCACATAACAATGCTGTGAGACAGAGAACATCATCAGCAGATGAGGGAACTAAGGCAAGGACACACAGCTAACATGCCTGAGCTCTGGATCCAATTCAAATAGTTCAACCCCACCCCCTTCATTTTTTAAAAAATAGTTTCTTGTTTTTAATTTTAAAGAGAAAATGTGCAATAGTACTATAATGAACTCACATATATAGAACTTGCACTTTTAACCATTACAATATATTTGTTCAATAAATAAATAGGCACTGAAACATAGTAAATAGCTAATTTTAATTAAGAAAACATCAATATTCCCAAAATGAAAATCCAAAACAAAGATTAGTCTTGGCTGTAAGTCACAAAGCTGAGGGGAGATGAAATGTGTCTAGTATTTTCTGCACAATTCTTACTCATTTCTGTGTTTATCCTTCCTGAGGTTTACTTACAGCAATAGATTCGCAAAAGCTCAGAGCTTACAGAAACCTTAGAGACTTTTCAATGAAAACCACCTCCTAACCTCCTGCTGGCCTGAAGGAAGGGCCAAGCAGACAAGGGGAGTTGAGAGCCCAGTGGCTTTAGAACCGGATCAGCTCAGGTCAAAGGCCAGTTCTATAACTTATAAGCCATGTGGCCTTGGACTGAGGCCTGACTTCACAGAGCCTGGGTTTTCTTATCTGTAAATGGAGCAAAGAATATAGACCTTGTGAGATTATTGAGAGAATGTGAGATAAGATATGTAAAGAGCATGGTACCTATTAGGGAACTAATAAGTGTCTCCTTTCTCTATCTTTTCAAATAGCTTTAATACTTCAGATTATAGCCGAAACCGGTGTGGCTCAGTGGATAGAGAGTTGGCCTGTGGACTGTACCTTGGTTGAGGGCACATCCCCAGAAGGGGGCGTGCAGGAGGCAGCTGATCGATATCTCTCTCTTCTATGTTTCTAACTCTCTATCCCTCTCCTTTCCTCTCTGTAGAAAATCAATAAAATATATATATTAAAAAAATACTTCAGATTATTACTCTAGAACAGAGTCTCAGAAGCAGAAGAACTGAATCTACCAAAATAAACATTTTTATGGCCCTTGATCTATATTGCCAACTTGTTTTCCAAAAGAGTGCTGCCACTGGTGGCATTTGAGATTGCCAGTTTCACTACCCCTTTGTCAACACAAAATATTATATTTTTTTCTGCTGATTATTAAAAAAGAATAAAAGTACTTTATTACTGCTTTAAGTTGTATCTCTTTGATCAATTGTGCAGGTGAATATTTTCCCACATAAATGTTCCCTATTTCTTAGAAGAGGTTTTTTTTTATATATTTTATTGATTTTTTTTCAGAGAGGAAGGGAGAGGGATAGAGAGTTAGAAACATTGACGAGAGACATTGATCAGCCGCCCCCTGCACGCCCCCTACTGGGGATGTGCCCGCAACCAAGGTACATGCCCTTGACCGGAATCGAACCTGGGACCTTTCAGTCTGCAGACTGTCGCTCCACCCACTGAGCCAAACCAGTTTCGGCCCTACTTTCTGATCTATCTGTGAATGAGCTTTGACTACTGGGGTATTGGCATTTTTTCTTATCAATATGTATGAATTAATTTTTATGAGAAAGCAGTTAATGTCTTACATACTGATTGCAAGTGTGTGTTCCTAGTCTTTTGTTTAACTTTTTATTTTGAAACTTATTTATTTTTGGTGATTTTGTAGTTATTGTTGTGGTAGTTTTAGATGTTTTTAAGCCATGGAAGTCTTTTGTCTGTATTTTGAAGTTTTTCTTTTATTTTTTAAAATTTAATTTTTTTCCAACACCATTTATCCCCCATACTCGCCCTCTTTCACCTCTACCCACTCCCTCCCCCCTTAATGATTTTCTTTATGATTTATCCTATAACTTTAAAAAATATGTCTGTATTTATTTTAGAGAGACAGGAATAGAGAGAGAAAGAGAGAAACATCCGTGCAAGAGAGAAACATTTATTGATTGCCTCCCACAAACACCCTGAACAGGACGGATGGAACCCATTCAGCACTCCTGTGTCTCTGTCTCTGTCTCTCTCTCTCTCTGTCTCTCTCTCTCTGTCCCTTCATCCCTTCCACTCTCTTAAAAAAAATTAAAAAGGCAATGGAAAAAATATTCTCAAGTGAGCATTACAATAAATAAATAAGTAAATAAATAAGTAAGTAAATAAATAAATAAATAAAATTGGAACCAAGGAGAACTGGACAGAAATTATCCCATGCCAACCTTGGAGGTACCAGGCATGTAAAAGAATGGGACCCAAAGTGCTGTTTTCCTAGCACCTAGAAAAAAAAGGGGGTGGGGGTGGGGAGAGGTTCTACATCTGATTTGCAAATTACACCAAAAGGAAATGCAAAGAGTGAAAATGTAAACATAAAAAATGAGACCATGTGCACACTAGAGGAAAACATGTGAAAGCTTAAACAAACTTTTTCAGTGCAGGGGAGTCATTTCTAAGTGTGATACAAATGGCAGAAGCTATAAAAGAAAAAAGGGTTGATAAATTCAACCACAGAAAAGTCAACTTTCTGCATGGTAATAAATACCGTAAGTAAAATCCAAGGCCAGGTGGCACACTGGGAAACAATATTGTGGTTCAATTCATAGTCAAAGGATTGGTTTCTTTAGTAAGGGCGCTCCAAAAATCAATAAGAAAAGAACAAGAGCCCAATTAAAAATAAAAGAGCCCTAGCTGGTTTGGCTCAGTGGATAGAGCATCAGCCTGCAGACTGAAAGGTCCCAGGTTCGATTCCTAGTCAAGGGCACATGCCCAGGTTCTGGGCTCGGTCCCCAGTGTGGGGTGTACAGGAGGCAGCTGATCCATGATTCTCTCTCATCATTGATGTTTCTATCTCTCTCTTCCTCTCTGAAACCAATTTAAAAAATAATAATCATAGGATACGAAAAGACAATTCACAAAAAGAAACATGCAAATAAATCAAACATCTTAAGAGATAGCCACCATCATAAGAGAAATGAACTGAGAGCCCACTTTTCACCTATTAGATTGGACAAAGTCAATTTGCTAACTCCCTCCCAAGTATTTTTGCAGTATTATTTTATTGTATTGGAGTATTACTGATTGAGAAAGGCAGAAGGTCAAGACCACAGTCACTGGATGACCTCTTAAGAGCCTTTTGCAATTCTGGGACTCTGTGACCATAATTGTCATTGTCATTATTTTATCAATTAGCATCATCTGAGTGTCAAGACATCAGCTGTATTAGAAAAAGCAAGTATAGCAAAATAGTTAACTATAGTATAATGGTTAACAGCCTACGTTTAATTCTTGGTTCTGCCACTTACTACCCAGGTGGCCTTGGGTAAGTCATTTTGAAAGGAAATGAACTCCCCTCCATCTTGTCCTGTAGGGCTGGGCCCCCTGCCTAAACCTCCTCCCTTTTCTGGGAGTGGCCACAGGTGTGCCAGCAATGTCCTAGCTTCCCCGACCATTACCCGAAAGGACCAATGAAGCTCCAGGAACACAGCGAGGGTCCTAATAAGGCTAAACCACAGAAAGACCCTAATTCAAGTGACCAATCTCTGTAACCCTCGTCCCTCGTCACTTTCCTAAGCCCTCCCAATTACCCTACCCCATATAACTCATTGCTCCCGCCTGGTGCGCTTGCGCGCTCTCTCTCTCTCTCTCTCTCTCTCTCTCTCTCTCTCTCTCTCTCTC
>JAAGEH010000125.1:6837379-6868266 GCA_011751065.1 Lasiurus cinereus
CTCTCTCTCTCTCTCTCTCTCTCTCTCTCTCTCTCTCTCTCTCTCTCTCTCGAATTAATAAACAGTGCCTGGGACATGGTATGTACCACATAAATACTAGCAATTATTATTACCACAGGGTGACCCTAAAGTCTGGAAATATAATTTTATTATGTATTATCAATAAACCGTTTTTTTCCTCTAAAAATTCCTCTGTGCTTCCAGATCGATGGACACTTTATATGTGCTAGATGCTTTAAAAAATACTTTATTTAATCCTCCCCATAGTCTTGTGAGGTTTGCTTTATTGTCTCCATTTCACTGAGAAAACAAGGGATCAGAGAGGTGAAGTTGCCTCCCCAAAATCACACAGCCAATGAGGGCCACGGCCAACATTCAAGCTCAAGTCTGCACAAGTTCCTTTCACTCCATCTCAGACCATCCTCTCCAGATTGTCTTTCTCAGCCCAGGCACCCTTTTGGTCCACTGAGGATGGAAAAACTCAGCCCAACCAGAGCTCCTGCTTAGTTCTGACGCTACAGCAGGCCCTGGTGATTTATAGAGAAGGTGGGGAGCATTTTCCATACCCCAGCCCCACCCTGACCCAGGATTCTCGAAGTGGAGAGAGACCAGACAGGCGGGCTCCGCCTCCTAAGAACTCTGGAGCGGGAGGTGGGGGGCGGGGAGAGGTGGAAGGGGTGGGGTGTGGCTGGGAGGCGGGGGCGCGGGCGTTGCTCTGAGGCCCAGGGAAAGAAGCCAGGGCTATTTACATTCGGGCATAAACAATGGCCCGAAATTCCCTCCAGCGCTGCCTGCCCCTCAGGAACAGGCCCCAGAGTGCATCCAGGCTTGTTCTACCGGACGATCGACGCGTGCAAAGTGTGCAGTGACCTGTTTCTAAATAGATCTCTTTTGGGCCGTGACTTTGAAAGCGAGCCAAAGGCCCCAACCTAAAATAGACAGCCTACTGCCCTGTTATTTTCATGGCTTAAAAAAAAAAAAAAAACAACAAAAAATACTCTCCAAAGCAAAGCAAGTATTTTTATCACAGGCCTTTGCTCAGAATAGCAACACCTATTTATTTGGAAGGAGGAGACTGCAGGGCAAATTTCATCACCGGAAGAACATTACGCTCAGTACACAGGAGAGAATCCTTCCCATAGGAGGGCGGTTCTGTTGGGTCTTCACTCCAGTAGCATCGCCAGCCTTTACCCCAAACCTCAGTACACAGCCCAAGTCTTGGCACCGGGGGCACCTCACTTTCTAAACTGCTCCTGGACCGATGGCCGCAGTCAGGGTTACATAAGGGGCCTCACCTCAGCTGTCAGACTGTTTACAGCCTTTCCCCTTTGCTTCTCTCCTGGTGGCCAGAATTCAGATCTTCCTTGGGCTGGAGCTCACTGACCTCAGGTGCATACATAAGTCATGAATAATCACCTTAGCTAAAATGTTTTGAGTGCTCACTGGATGATGCCAGGCATCACCATACTGCGCATTTCTCCTGGAGGTACTATCTCACTGGATTCTAAGACTTGTTCTGCGAGGTTGGACGACCATCAGCCGCATTTTACAGAAGGCAAAACTGAAACTTAGGCGAACTGCCCAGGATCACACAGGCAGAGGATGAGCTTGATAGACAGTGGTCGGCAAACTCATTAGTCAACAGAGTGGCAAACGGCTGCTCGCCAACCGCATGTGGCTCTCGAGCCATGGTTTGAACCCAGACTGAATGGCTCCCAAGTGTGAGTCCTAGATCATTCTCTCATGGTTCTTGGTTTTTATTACCTATGCATATTATCTCATTTTGTATAACATACATTTCTGTGTGTCTGTGAAGATGACCCAATATGCTAGACAACTGAAACATTTTTATTAGCTTCTTAAACTTTCCTGCATATATATGATTTTGAGCATGTATCATTTTATTATCAGAAACCAAACACTAGTTTGAGAAAAGTAAACAGAGGAAAGCACTTAGTGTCTCTGACAGGGGCAGTGTGGTGTAGTGATTACCAGCCACCGGAGTTTAAATCCTATCATTGCCTCTTCCTAGCTGTGTGGCCTTGGGTAAGTCATTTATCATTTCTGTGCCTCTGTTTCCTCACCTATGGAAGAGAGGCCAATAATGAAGCATAGTAATCCCTCCTTTGGAAAACTGCTCTTAGAAGAACTACTCTGTTATTCTTAGTCTCTTCTTCTGTAGGTCAGCTCTCTGTTATTTTTAGACTATGAAATAACTTTGTTTTTTGCTTGAATAGAAAAGATAAACTGAATTGTCTGACCTTGCAAGCTAGCCAGCTATCTGATACACTTGATATTGTTGTCAGGTGCCTGTATGGATATGATACTCAAGGTTACAGGTGTTTGTTAGATATGAGATGTACCCAAGGTTACACATTGTCTGTAAAAAGAACTTACACAATGACCTAAAAAAGATAGAAAAAGAGAATGCTTCCTCCTTTGGGTGTTCAGAATTTGACACAGATAATCTGCTCTGAACCTGCACGCAATAAAGATGACTCCTAACTAATTGGCTCATTAAGGCGTCTTGTCCAGCTTGCTGATTTGTGATGCAACAATAATAGCACCTATGTGTTCAATGATGTGACTACTGCTAGACCCTGGAGCTAAATCCAGTTAGATTCACGCCAGAACAGAGATTACTTCCCATAAATTTCCTCTGAGAGTGTCTGACTAACCTCCCCTATGTCCCAGATGTACTGGTTCCTGGAATAGGCTCTGGTTCTGCTGTGGGCAAGTATGTAAGGTGTCTTCCCCTCATCTGAGGTGGGTCACACCCCAGTACTTCTCTCCATCCTACCCTGTCCTATATAACCCTTCAGCACCTGCCATGTGTCATCTCCCTGCTGCCTAAGACAAGCCTGTTACATACGTTACATAGTTTCCTTAATAAACTCTTGATGTAATACTGGAGTTTCAGCCTCTTTCCCTGGTCTCTCAGCTCAGGGAAAATTTCCCAGCAGAGAGAGAGAGTCATGATTTCCACTTTGGATAGCTTGAGCTGGAGCTTTGAGACGTCATGTGGAAATGCCAAAGGAGAGGAATGTGGGAATCCTCAGTGTATAACTATGGCAACCATAGTCGAGAGTACACGTGAGCTTGCCCAGAGCGAACATCAGAGTAAGATGAAAAGAACACCAAGGACTACGACTTGAGGAGCCCAACATTTAACAACTGCATTTTTGCAGGAGGTTAAGGTTGCCAAGGAGACAGAGCAGGGCAGCTAGAAAGGTAGAGGATTGTGCATCATTGAGAAAGCCAAGAAAAGAAGGTAATGGGAGGAGAAAGTGGTCCAACAAATCTCACTCTACCCCAGGGTCAAGATAGAAAAGGACCAAAGGATTCATTGAGACGGGTGGGGTGGCCGTCAGGAAAGCCATTTACATTCTACTTGGGCTTAACCCTGCACTTACTCTCTCATGAGTGGATCTGTGACACGGACTGGCAAAGGAGCTGGGGCTGCTCCCAAAGAGTGACACCAAATGCCCAGAAACCTTCATGAAAAGGTGCTCAGCCTCATTAGTCATCAGGGAAATGTAAACCCAAACCACAATGGGATTCCATTTCACACCCACCAGATTGGCTAAAAATAAAAAGCCTAACAATGCCAGGATTTGGCAAGGATGTTAAGCAAATGGAACTCTCATACATTGTTGGTAGGAATGTCGAAGTTGGTACAAACTTCTTGGGAAATGCTTTGACGTTAACTAGTGTGGTTGAGGATGTGCATCGTGTTTTGGGCGAGGTTCCCTGGGAAACAAACTCTGAGAAGGAGGTTTGCAGGCAGGAGATTTCATGGGCAGCTCTCTCAGGAGCAACTCGTGTAAGGGAGTGAGAACACAGAATTTCACAAAAGGAGCAGATGAGCTGCTAATGGCGTTGCAGCAAAGCCCTCATTCAGTCACCTGGAGCTCTAAAAACAACATGGCCCTTCAGAGTGGTCCTGAAATGATGGAAAGGGGCCAGGCATTTGTACCCCTCTGTTGGTCAGTCATTGCCCAAGGCTGCCCCAAAAGAGGGGTCATAACCTTGAACAAAGCAGTCCCATCTATTAGAAGGCAAGACGCCTGGCAGCTGGGGAGTGCATGCCTTAGTCCCAAAGAAGATGAGGGCACACACTACAGCATTCACTATAGTTCTGTAGCATTTGAATCTCCTACCTGGTAAAATAAGTTAATGCCATCTGAGAACAGATCCTCCTGAATTCTGATTAATTTCTTTATGTTTTTCTGCATAAACTTTAAAAGATTAGTGCAGTGGTGGGTAAACTCATTAGTCAACTGAGCCAAATATCAACAGTACAACGATTGAAATTTCTTTTGAGAGCCAAAATTTTTAAACTTAAATGTCTTCTAACGCCACTTCTTTGAAAGAGACTCGCCCAGACCATGGTATTTTGTGGAAAAGCCACACTCAAGGGGCCAAAGAGCCGCCTATGGCTCGCGAGTCGCAGTTTGCTGACCACTGAGTTAGTGGAATGAGCTACCGCTCTCACGCTACAGCTGGCCTAGTCATTATCTCCCTCCTCTACTACCCACTCTAAACCCTACTGCTTGGCTAGCACCTCTGCTGGTTTAGCAAGATGGCTCAGACCTCCGTTTGTCAGGGATCTGAGACTCTGGTCACTAGGCTTGTGTTAGTCATGGTTGCTGTATCTGTCTACTTACCCTCTTGTCTTACCCTCAGACAAGAACAAAGAAACACTGGAGTAGGTCACCTTCTGGGTCAGATGTGTTCTTCCCTGTCCTGTTGTGTAACAGCCGCCCTGCCTTCTCTCTGATGTCATGGTCAATTTACCTGCCAGAAGGGTGACTCCACTTTTTGCCTACTCATCTCTTGGCACAAGGAACTTCAAGAGATCAGGTAGCAGCAATAGCTTAAAGTATAATGGGACTCTTGTGTCTCCTGGTGGAAGCATTGCCTGCTGTGAACCAAGACCTCTGAGACCTACAGAGTCTAGAGTTATGGGGGCAGGAAGCCCAAATTCTCCCAGAGGCTCACTGGGAGTATGGTGAGAGGAGTCACTCTTACTTCTACCCTCTATTTCCAGATCCCTTTCCAAGCATACCTCGTTTTACCGTGCTTCTCTTAATCGTGCTATGCAGATACGTATGGCATTTTTTACATATTGAAGGTAAGACTCCACCAGCAAAAAAGATTAGGACTCGCTGAGGCTCATATGATGATTAATATTTTGTTGTTGTTGTTGTTGTTAATCCTCATCTGAGGATATTTTCCCATTCATTTTAGTTAGAGTGGAAGGAAGGGAGAAAGGGGAGAGAGAGAGACATTGATGTAAGAGAGACACATTAATTGGTTACCTCCTGAATGTGCCCTGACCAGGCCAGGGATTGACCCTGCAACCCAGGATTGTGCCCTTGACTGGGAATCGAATTCACTACCCTTTGGTGAGCAGGCCAATATTCTAACCATTGAACACACTGGCCAGGCCAACAATGAAATATTTTTTAATTAAGGTATGTACTTTGCTTTTTTAGACCCAATGCTATTGCACACTTAACAGGTTACAATATAGTGTAAACATAATATGCACCAGGAAACAAAAAATTCATGTGACTCACTTTATTGTGATACTCACTCTATTGCCATGGTCTGGAAATGAACTTCAATATCTCTGAAGGATGCCTGTATTCTACTTTTTTGTAGATAGCACTCACTCATGGTTGCTGGTCTAGGGTGAATAGTGCTGGAATGAAGCATCCTATAAAGTGATGCTTCATTCACACAGGTATTTCCCAGTTGGTGCCTCAGTTGCAACTCTTTTTTTTTTTTAGGTAAAGTGCTTTTTATTTTTAGACCTACCAAACATTTTTAATATAAGAATTCTTTAATATACAAACTTCAATCATAACAGTATCTGCCAAACAGTGAGGGTGAGGGTAGGTTATGAAGGGGAAGGGAAGATTTTCAGGTCCCTGTTTCCCTCACCTGTGATTGCCTTTGCTGCCCTTGAGAACAAGGTCTTAATAGGCAGACAGAGGCACAGGCATCTTAGAGCCTGCTCTAGGGTGGCCTGGATGCAGTAGGCACCACCAACATGTCATCATCGCCACTTCCAGGGAAAACCATGTACAGTTAGGAGACGATGGGAAAGTGGTTGTTGTTGAGAAGAAACTTAGCACTTTTTCAGTGTTCTTCTGATCACACTTTTTGGGTGTAGAATAGGATTTTCTAGAGATTGTTAGATTGGCAAGAGGTAAAAGCCTCCTGGGAGAAGAAAGAAATGGAATCTGAGCCTATCTCGTACCGGGATTCCTTGCCTATGAGTCTTGGATCGGCTCTGGTGTTTGGGAAAGGGAAGGAATGACAGAGCCTTTGGCCCAACAAGGCTGGAGCCCTGCCAAGCATTGACTAAGAAAGCCTCTAGGCAGGCCAGGGAGGTCTTGGGCAGCAGCTTTTGGCCAAGAGTACTCAGGAGAGCATAGCGGTACAATAGCTTTCAGGCAGAATTTGTTGCATGTGTAGAAGAAAGGACACAAGTCAGAAAAAAATTAAGAACTAAAGACTCATGAAGTACTTGTTTCTTAGAGGTCTGTGGGGTAGAATTGAGATGATACTTCTGGACTGAGGCTGGGAGAAACCCAAAATTTGTTCTCTCTTTGCCCAGTTTGGCTTAGATGTAGGTTTTAGCTCCAAAGGCCTGCAGAGTTTAAAGTCCTTCAAAGGCCAGTGACTTCTGAGCAATACAATGCAGCATGTCGTAATTCCAGGTAATCCTATGATCATGCACCCATTACTGTACTTCCTTTGCTATGAAATGAGGCCCTTGGTCTCCAAAGTGATGCTCTCTGAGGCCAAATGTCATCAGATCAGACACTCTGCAAGTCTTTAGAATGGCTGAGCCCTAACAGCCAGGAAAGGCAAACTCATACCTAAAATAGATGTTTCATCCCTGGTGGGTGTGCTTCAATGGTTAGGGTGTCAAAGAGCTGCAAGCTCTATTCCTGGTCAAGACCTGGGTTGCAGAGTTGATCCCGGCCCCAGTCCTAGCACATACAGGAGTCAATCAATCGATGCCACTGACTATAAGTCTGTATTTATTTTTTTATCTTAAGACACTTGTCTACAAAGTGGATGCCTATACGCATTGCCCAAAGCCTTGCCTGTGGGAAGATTCCATCTCTTTACTGTCTTTAAAGGTCACTGCTGAGTGAGGCTACAGTGAAACTGTATTGCATTTTCAGCTTTTGCCCACCTACCAAACAGACCCATCTGTAAATCAAAGTTGGCATTTTCTATCCTTGTCAGCTAACCATAAAGAAGCCCCATGCAGCCATAGTGTGAGATGAAGGAGAGGTGTTAGTGCAACATTGGTGGATGACATGGGGATTAGGTCGTCTGCTTGTGCAGCTTACTTGTGTCTTCTGCCATCCTTGTACCTGCTCCCAGATGTACTATCTTTTTAAAATATAATTTTTTTTATTTATTTCAGAGAGGGAGAGAGAGATAGAAACATTAATGATGAGAGAGACTCATTGTTTGGCTGCCTCCTACACACTCTACACTAGGGATGGATCCCACAACCTAGGCATGTACCCTGACCAGGAGGAATTGAACTGTGACCTCCTGGTTCATAGGTCAACGCTCAAGCACAGAGCCATGCCAGCCGGGCATATGTACCACCTTCATTTGGATTGCTTTGAGTCCACTTGACCTTATGACTTGGTAGGTCTGACAGATGCCAGTTTATGATGGGCTGTTTTGGTGATAGGGTCGCTTAATGTTCCATAGCCAGGTGCGTCATCTCTACCAAGGCTCAACCCAGGAGGAGTTTCTCAAAAGGTGATGATAATCCCTTGCTGTAGATTGAATGGCCTTGCTCTACTAGTAGATTGTAGTAATCTCATTGGGGCTTGCTATAAAAGCATGGCATCTTTTCTCACCATAGGTACCTCTAGTACCACAGACCCTTTCAGCCATATGGTCCAAGAGGCAAAGCTGTTTGTAGTACAGTCTGGATCTACTGCAGAGCTCTTTTCTGCCCAGAATCTGCTTAAAGCTGGCAGCCTTCCATGTTACTCAGAAAATAGGTTGGCTCAGTATTCCCAAGTATAAAATATGCTGACTTCAGCCTGCAGAGGTCTACCCCTGGTAGGAGAGTACAAGATGCAATCATATGTCCTTCACTTTGCAGGGGTTGTTCCATCATATTCCAGCAAACCTCAGGTCACTCACCCCCCAAAATCTACAGGGATGTGGTGAACCCCTTACAATAGGGTTAATTGACCATCCTCTGGAGCCCTTGAATTCTTGTAGGGTTTTATCTCCTGCTCTCCAAAACCATGACTTGTTGTTCTCTAGTCCTAGTAACTATCTCATTAATAAAGTGGACCAATATGATGTTTTGCAGAATGTCCAGATGTTTCAATTCATTCAGAATCTGTAATGATAGAGGGCAGGAGAGTAACATAGCCTTGAGGTGGATCGTAAGTGTGAACAGTATTGTTGTCCGCCCCACATATAAGTGAATTGTTTCTAGTTGTTTGTAGGGATGGAAAAGAACGTATTTTGGATTGATGGTTGAATACTATTATCTTGAAGCTTTCTTAATCTGTCTGGCAAAGCTACCACATCCAATGCAGCAGCTGCATTGGGGGCTGCTATTTGGTTAAGTTTGGAGTAGTCCACCATTTGGTTTTTGCCTGGGTCAGATTAGTGAATGAAAGGGGGAATGGACGGTGACTGCTACCCCTGAATCCTTTAGAGCAGTGGTTCTCAACCTTTCTAATGCCACGACCCTTTAATACAGTTGCTCACGTTGTGGTGACCCCCAACCATAAAATTATTTTCATTGCTACTTCATAACTGTAATCTTACTACTGTTATGAACTATAATGTAAATATCTGATATGCAGGATATATTTTCGTTGTTACAAATTGAGCATAATTAAAGCATAGTGATTAATCACAAAAACAATATGTAATTATATATTGTAAAATATTTATTTCTAATTATAAATCAATGAAATTTTTGTCTTGAATCATGGTGTAGCATGGGTAACAGTCTTCATATGACAACAGTAAACTACATTACTACACTTTGCTACACTGAGGAGCGGTCTGTTGGTTCCTAAGACCATGGGAAATAGGTGTTTTCTGATGGTCTTAGGCAACCCCTGTGAAAGGGTCGTTCGACCTTGAAAGGGGTCGAGACCCACAGGTTGAGAACCACTGCTTTAGAGCTTACATAGAGATCTCAGGAGAAAGTAGTCCTGGATCCATTTTGCAGATGAGGAAACTAATGCTTAAGAGAGTCACTAAAATAGTGTATTTATTGTAAAATAAAACTTCACGTTGTCAAATCTGTTTAATTCACAAGCTTTTGCATTTAACCACTAAGCTATCCAAACAATAATTGTAACTAGAACTAATTTAGGAAAGTGAAAAGTGATCTGAATGAATTGTTCCATGTCCCCAAACTTCTAGCATGCTTTTTGCTCAAAGTTTTCATAATAACTAACTTTGGGATCAGAGAGAAGCAACTCTACCCAATTTCTTAAGAGTGGGGTGTCAAATTCAGTCGAGAAAGTTTCATTAGCTTTTATTTCTGGCAGCTTTTGGATGAGCTTTATTTTCTAAGCTATATGCCAGGATGTTTCCCTATTTGATTTTTCCAGGATCGTGATGGAAAAAGAGAGAGGAAAGAGTTGCCACCCAAAATTAAAATGTGGTTTTTCATGTGGAACAATAGAGCCTGAGGCCTCCTATAGCCAACAGTAACTTTCTTTTCTTTTTTTAAATATATTTTATTGATTTTTTACAGAGAGGAAGGGAGAGAGACAGTTAGAAACATCAACCAGCTGCCTCCTGCACACCCCCTATTGGGGATGTGCCGCAACCAAGGTATGTGCCCCTGAGCAGAATCGAACCTGGGACCTTTCAGTCCGCTCTATCCACTGAGAAAACCAGTTTTGGCCAATAGTAACTTTCTTGTGCAAAGATAAAGCTGCTCTCAGGTATAGGTACTCTCAATAGGCAAGATAATTAATGGGTCTCATTTTCCTCATCCAGGGAATGTACTTAATAACAGTATATACCTCATAGGATTGCTGTGTCTTATTTATCTCTGAGTCCCTACCATAGCTGGCACAAAGGAGCATTTGGTGAATATATGCTGAATGAATGAATAAATTTTGAAGATTAAATGAGATGATATATATGCATAGCATGGGGCAAACGTTATTTATTAATTTGACAATATTTATTAAAAGCTTGAAAAACATACAGGTCTTTTGATCCAACAATTTTATTTCTGGAATTGAAACCTTAATCCTAATAACTTTAATGATTAAGATAATGAATTAATAATGATGACTACCTTAATTATTCGTACAATTCATAATTTAAAGTGCACCAAATATTTAGCTACAAGAATGCTCAAAGAAAAACAGCCTAAATGTCCATCATTTTTTGGTGAGAAATCAATGTGTGACACATAGAAAGACTTAAAAGGTTGTTTCCTTAGTCACCTAACTGTTCACCTGTGTTTTCAATTTTTTGCCATTATAAATAATACTGACAGCAATATTTACACATACACCTTTTCTCAAATTTCAAAGTCTGTCCTTCAGATAGGTTCTCAGAAATGTGGTTGCTAGATCAAAGGACAGAAATAGTTTTAAGGTTCCTGCTAGCTATTGACAGAAGGCTCTCCCAAAGAGCCATTACCAGTTTCAGTTGCCACTAGCATTGTACAAGACTGCCAGTTTCCAAACAGTCTTCTGAGTGTGAGGTAATATACTTTTAAATAGTTTTGCTAACTTAATGGGGAAAATAAGTTACCTCCCTGTGGTTTTAATTTTATTTTTTAAAATATAGAGACAATGAACAGCTTCTCACCTTTAAAAATAAATTAATATTTCATTTTTTTTGTGTGTAAATTGGTTTGGGAGAAAAGCTATGGACTTTTCACCATTTAACATCATCTAACTATTTAACATCTCAGTTTCCTCATCTACAAAATAGAGCCATACCAGAATAATTGTGAAGTCAAGTAGCATAAAGTCTGTGAAAGCTGTATTTTGTATGTATTTATTATCATTTGGCCTCAAATATACCTATAAAAGTTTTTTTTTTAATTAAAGTTCTGTTTTGTCAACAATCCAGAAAACTTCCTCCACATCTCAACTCTTGAAGGCCTTATTTTTTGTGGGTAACCTGGTGCTTTAGAAAGCTGTGAGGAAAGTCCCTTCTTAACACCTCCGTGTCGTGACGGAAACAATAGATGCGTTTGGAGTTTTACAGAGAAGGGCCTCCTTCAAAGCCTGCGGGTGTCATTATCTGACACCAGCAGGAAAAGCAAGCTCAGGGATTCCGGCGTGCAGCCTCCCCCTCTGCAGACTCGAGCTTGCGTTTGGTAGAAGAGCCCCTCTTATCAGGAAAGGTCAAGGGCGTTCTTAGACCCAAAAGAAACGCTCCAGGTGCCAGAAGCTGACCTCATGCTGACCTGGCAGGGGCAGGAGCCAGAATGCTTCAGTTAACTACTCTCAGGAAGTTTTCTCCTTGGTGTTTTTTCTGTTGCTAGGAAACCTCACTTCGCCGAGGCTCATTGGTTAGAGCGCCTTCTTGTGTCCGTGCCTGTAGTAGCATCTTCAGTTGAGCAAAGAGCAAAGATTACTTTTTGTTTTTAATACTTGATTTCAATTATTTTTTTTATTGTGGAATATAACATACAGAAAAATAGCCAAGATATACATACAGCTTGAAAAATAGTTATAAAAATAACCTTCCAGGTAAATAAATAGAGCACGGCCAGTACCCTCCCCCACAGCACACTCCCTCTCTAGAGAGAAACGCTCTCCCAATGCTTTGGTTATTCCTTTATCGCTTTACTTTGTGCTTTTATTACCCGTATATGTACCCTTAAAAATACAGCGTTGGTTTTGTCTGTCGTGGAACTTTCTATTTTTAAGAAGCCATTTGGTTTTACTCAGTATCATGTTTGTAAGCTTCATCCATGTTGGTGCCTACAGAGGTAGTGTATTCATTTTCATTGCTCCATAACATTCCATATATGACTGCACCACAGTTGATGCATACTCCTGTTGATGGAAATTTGTGCTGTTTCTAGCTTGGGACTATTCTGAATGGTGCTGCTATGAACTTTTCTGTACATGTTTGGCTGCACATATGCCTGCATTTCTCCAGGTTGTGTATCTAAGGATAAAAATGCCAGGCCACAGAATGTGTATCTCTAACTAGACAATGCCAAACAACTTTGTGCAATGGTTGAACAAATAAATGTACATTCCTACCAAGCATCTGATGTTTATTCCTACTGCTCCAAGGGGCTACAGTTGGTATTCTCAGGCACTAATTTTCACTAATCTGGTATTTCATTGCCATTTTGATTTTTATTTCCTGATAATGAATGAGATCAAGCACATTTTCATGTTTTCAAATCCAGTTGGATTTCCTCTTATTCAAAGTGTCTATTCAAAATGTTTGTCTTTTTCTTTTGGGTTGTTTGTGTTTATAATAAAAACCTCTAGTTTCTGCTTTTGGCTAATCTCTGTTTCAGTAGCTATTATGATAAACAGATTATTTATTTATTTATTTTTAAATATATTTTATTGTTTTTTTACAGAGAGGAAGGGAGAGAGATAGAAAGTCAGAAACATCGATGAGAGAGAGACATCAATCAGCCGCCTCCTGCAAGCCCCACAGTGGAGATGTGCCCGCAAACAAGATGTGCCCCCATCTGGAATCGAACCTGGGACCTTTCAGTCTGCAAGCTGACGCTCTATCCACTGAGCCAAACTGGTCTTGGCAAAACAGACTTTTTAAAAAAAAACTTTTTATTTGACATAATTTCAGACTTACAGAAAATTTGCAAGATATTGGGGTGATCACTTCATAAGTTATATAAATGTCTATTCACTATACTGTATACCTGAAACTAATATAATATTGTATGTTAACTGTGATTGAAAAATATTTTAGATTTATCTTAAAAAGTTGTAAGACTAGAACAAAAAAAAGTTCTACAACTCTTTCACCCGATTCCCAAATGTTAACATGTTGCCACATTTACTTTATCCTCCTTTCTGTAAGTACCTTTTTTCCCTGAATTTAAAAGTAAGTTGAAGACATGATGGCTCTTTACCCTAAATGTTTCAGTGTGTGTTTACTAAAAACTATGACATTCTCTTACATAGACACAGTACAATTATCAAAACCAGGAAATTGCCCAGTTGGTGCAGTTCAGTGGTTGAGTGTCAACCTATGAACCAGGAGGTCACAGTTTGATTCCTGGTCAGGGCACATTCCCAGACTGTGGGATCGATCCCCAGTGTGGGGCATGCAGGAGGCAGCTGATGAATGATTCTATCTCTCTCTCCTTCTCCCTTCCTCTCTGAAATCAATACAAATATATTAAAAAAAACACCATTGGTACATTAATAATGTATTAATAGTGACACATTAATATTTTATCTGCAGACCTTATTCAGATTTTGCCAGTTGTCCCAATCATGGCCTCTATAACTGAAGAAAATTCAAGATCATGTGACTGGAATATGCTGAATGCCTGTCAGAACCCACCCTTGAGCAGAGGTGGGGTCAACCCTCCCCAGATCCACTGGGTACAGATTTTGTTTTCCAAACTTTTTTTTTATTGTGGTAAAATATATAATATAAATTTTACCATTTAATCATTTAAAGTATATAATTCAGTGGCATTATGTAAGTTTACAATATCTTATAAACATCAACATTATCCATTTCCAGAACTTTCTCATCACTCAGACCAGAAACTCTGTATCCCTTAAGCAATAACCTCCATGCCACTGATAACTTCTCTTATATCTTCTGTCTCAATGAATTTACCTATTCTAGGATCTTATGTAAGTGGAATGGTACAATATGTGTCCTTTTATGACTGGTTTATTTCACTTAACATAATGTCCTTAAGGGTCATCCCTGTTGGAGCATGCGTCAGAATTTCATTTTTTTTTATGGCTGAATAATATTCTATTGTGCGGATACAGCCCATTTTGTTGACTCATGCATTCAGTTGATGGACACTGGGTTGTTTCCATGTTTGAGCTACTATGAATAATGCTGCCGTCAGACTCTGATGTAACTCTAGCCCCAGGTGAAGAAGAGAGGGAAGGAAGGGTGGGTGGAAATATCTAGTCGGCCAGGTTGTCTAAGGAAGGTCTGGCAGGTGTTGGGGAGTCCTGTGTCTCCCAGGAATGGGCCTGCCTTACTCTCCCTCTTGGGAAGATTGGCCTTGGTGCGAACACCAGCACAGCAGCCTTTGTCAATTACAATCCCTTATAGTCCCAGGTCTGAGGCCCATTTTTATATTCCATAAGCCCCCATAGGCTACAAGAGTGATATTTTTAAAAAAATATATTTTATTGATTTTTTACAGAGAGAAAGGGAGAGGGATAGAAAGTTAGAAACATCGATGAGAGAGAGACATTGATCAGCTGCCTCCTGCACGCCCCCTAATGGGGATGTGCCTGCAACCTAGGTACATGCCCTTGACCAGAATCGAACCTGGGACCTTTCAGTCCGCAGATTGACGCTCTAGCCACTGAGCCAAACCGGTTTCGGCAAGAGTGATCTTTTTAAAATGAAATCTCACTGTGCTCTTCCTCCGCTTAAACCCCTGCCATGACTCCCCAGTGACTTCAGGCTAAAGTCCCAGCTCCACATCCCAGTTCTCAGGGTTCTGCTGGAGGAAAGGGGACAATTTACCCGTGTGCTTGATTTCCCATTCATCCTCACTCCAATGTGCAGCTTCTATGCCTGCCACACTGGGCTGACTACATGCTGCTCCATTGACACGTATCCTTTCTCCTTCCTCCATGCCTTTGCCTCTGCTGTGCCCTCTACCTGGAAAGCCCTTCCTACATTTCCCCACCAAAGCCTCGCTCAATGTCACGTACTTTCCCCAGCTCCCCAGGGCCTGTCAGCAGCAGAGCCTGGCTCTATCTCTGGTCCAGGATGAGGTACTCTGTAATAGAAGGAGCATTCCTGGGGCTGTGTCAGGAGAACGGGACAAGTAACGGCCATAGTCTTCTCAGGCTTCTTGCCTTTCCTCCCAGCGCAAGCTGGCTTTGTGTGGTCTTCCCGGCTCCACTGTGATTGAAGCAGAAATCCAAAGCAGAGTCCAGAGAGGTTAGAGATAGGAGCTCCCCCGCCCCCCAGCCAAGCCCTTTCCACCTCCCCCCTCTACTCTGCAACCCTGCCTTCCTGGGCTCAGGATTCAACACTTTATTTTTAGAACACATATTGGACTGGGGCTCCAACATGTCCAGGAATCCACTTGACGTCTGAGATGTAACCAGACCCTGAGCTGGCACTGGCCTTGAGCTCTAGCTGGGCAGAGGAGCAGTGACAGGGTTCACGGGCAGTGCTAGGGGCCAGGGCCCCATGGGGAGACAGAGTCTCTGAGGAGATCTGGAGCATGTGGGACTTTCTCCCAGGCCACAAGGGGCTCCTACCACATGACCCACTTAAACCCCTTCTTTGACAACTGGGACCCAGAGAGGCCAGTTACCCCAGCAGAACTGAGATTGAACTCATGCCCCCACAGTTCAGTCAGGCTGCCAAAAACTAGGAAGGGGAATGGAAAGGATTGTATCCCTTTTTTTGTTCTCGCTTTCTCTCCCATTCTCGGTAGCTCTTTCAGCTCCCGGCTCCAACATAACACTACAGAGGGCCCCCAGTGCACACTAAGCTGATAGCCTGCAGGCCAGATCCAGTTTTGTTTGACCACAAATAATTTGTAATTTATTTATTTATTTACTTATTTAATCCACACCCAAGGATACTTTTTCCATTGATTTTTTTTTTCAGAGAGAGTGGAAGGGAGGGAGGGGAGAGAGAGAGAGAGAGAGAGAGAGAGAGAGAGAGAGAGAGAGAGAGAAAGAAAGAAACATGATTGGGAGTTGGTTGCCTGCCTCAACTCAGGAACGTGCCCTTGACTGGGAATCAAACCCACTACCCTTTGATGTGAGGGCCAATGCTGTAACCACTGATAAACACCAGCCAAGGTGGAAATATTTTTTAAATTGTGGTAAAATACACATAATATAAAATATACCACCTTAACTGTTTTTAAACATCCAGTTCAATGGTATTAAGTACTTTCACATTGCTGTACAGCCATCACCACATCCATCTCCAGAACTTCTTCATCTTCCCAACTAAAATTCTGTTCCCATTTACCATGAATTCCCCATCCCCTTCTCCCCCTAGCTCCTGGCAACCACCATTGTACTTTCTGTATCTAGGAAACTGATTGCTCCAGGGACCTCATCTAAGTGGAATTATATAGTATTTGTCCTTTCATGATTGGCTTATTTTACTTAGCAAAATGTCCTCAGGTTCATCTATGTGGTAGCATATGTCAGAATTTCCTTTCTTTTTATAGTGGAATGATATTCAATTTATGTGTAGACCACATTCATTCATCAATGGGTGCTTGGGTTGCTTTCACGTTTTGGCTATTATGAATCACATGCACTGCTATAAACACAGGTGTGCAAACATTTCTTTAAGTTCCTGCCCCCACTTTTATTTAACCTTTTAAAAAATTGAATTTAGAGAGAAAAGTAGGGAGAGAAAAGAGAAACATTGATTTGTTGTTCCACTTATTTATGCATTTATTTGTTAATTCCTATATGTGCCCTGACTGGGGATTGAACCCGCAACCTTGGCATATTGGGACAATCCACTAATCAATTGAAATATCTAGCCAGGGCCTTTGAGTTCCAGTTTTCAATTCTTCTAGGTCTATATCCTGAAGTAGGCTTGCTGGATCATAGGATAAAAATATGTTATGTTTAATTTTTGAGGAACTACTATACTGGTTTTCATAGCAGAATTTGAAATTTTTAAAAATTAGTTGTCAACATTAAATATATATATGTGTATATATATATATAAATGTTTTCCCTGGCCGAGTAGAGTGTTATTCCGTGAACCAAAAGGTTGTGGTACAATTCCTGGTCAAGACACTTACCTAGGTCACAGATTCAGTCTGCAATTGGGGCGTATATGGGAGGCAATCCATGTCTCTCTCTCTCTCTCTCTCTCTCTCTCTCTCTCTCTCTCTCTCTCTTCTTAAAAAATTTTTTAAAAAAATCAATAAAAACATCCTTGGATGAGGATTAAAAAGAAATCTAGGTTTTATACATTTGAGAAATTGAAGGTCTGACACCATTGGTCCTGCACTCCTAGCACCAGCCTCATCAGGACCCCCTTCAGAGACATTGGCACCCACAGGCAGTGCCCCTCCTCCGAGGCGTGGGTCCCAGCTCTGCAGGGCCGTCTTGTTGGTTGTAACCTTCCCTTTGTCCCCCAGCCCTAGGTGGTAACTGCCTCCTTCTGTGAGGCTCTGTGAAACATCAGTGGTCCCCTTTTGCCTTTTCAGCCCTCCTGTACCTGTTTCACACATTCCCTATATCAGATCTTCCTGTTAAAATACCTGGTGTGGTTCTGTTTTCCTGGATGGCTCTGGCTGGTATCACACAACTGGATAACAGCTGCCCTCTTTGGTTAAACTTCACTTCCCCTGGCCCCCTCTTCTCCACTCCCCATTATTCAACATCTGGCTGACTTTGCCTGCTTGACTGTAAGGTATCTGATGTGTGTCCCTACTCTGATCAAGTAATGTCTGCTTACTGAACATCTACTGGGTGCCAGAGACTGACCTGATGCAATCGTCACACTAATCCTCTCCACAGCACTGTGAATCGGGCACTGCTGTGATCCCCACTATACAGATGGGGAAACTGAGGCCAGGACAGGAGAGGCTAACTACGCTGTCCTTCAGTCAGCAACTTCATGTTTCTGTTGTGAAGCTTCGCGTGCTCTTTATACATTTGATAACTATCTGATCTGTGCATTCTGGGCTCCCTTTAGAAGAAAGTCAGTTATACATAGTTGCTTGGAAACAAAACCTCAAAAACGAACATTCCCTGTCTTAGTTTTCTCCTCTGTAAAATGGGGATCAGGACAGATGCTACCTCACAAGGTTTCCATGAGGATTAAAGGACATGATGTGTGCAAAGTGCTGAGCTCCAGGCCCAGCATGTAAGAAGTACTGACCAGCCCTAACCGGTTTGGCTCAGTGGATAGAGTGTTAGCCTGCAGACTGAAGGGTCCCAGGTTCAATTCCAGTCAAGGGCATGTACTTTGATTGCGGCCACATTCCCAGTAGCAAGAGGCAGCTGATCGATGTTTCTAACTCTCTATCTCTCTTCCTTCCTCTCTGTAACAAATCAATAAAATATATTAAAAATAAAAAAGAAGTACTGAACAAATGTGAGCCATTGATATTATTACTAAGTATAGAAGGATGGTTGTGTAAAGCATGAACTATAGAGTGGCTGGAAAGGATGTGTATGGAGAATGTGTAGTAATGGAAAAGTGCCTATTCTATGTGAAAGAAAAAAGGGGTCCAACATAAACATAAATGAGTTCACACACTAAAAAGACTCACAGAAAACAATCAAAATGTTAACTATGGTTGGCTTACAGATGAGATCTGGGACAATTATTTTTTCTAATGAAAATGTAAAAGATGCATTCTCATTAGCTTCTTCACAGAAGTTGACAAGTAGATCCTGAAACTTGTATGAAAATGTAAGAGACCCAGAACAGCCAAAACAATTTAATGAAGAGGATCACACCTGGAGGACTGTGTATCAGGCATGGATGTCAGGGCCAAGGAGAGAGCTGAGTACCGAGATCACACAGCCATGAGTATCAAGAACATTACTTGTCCTGGCCAATTGCCTCAGTGGTTAGAGTGCCAGCCAGCTAGTCTTCTGAAAGAATGCCCTAAGCTTCATTGGCAGAGCTATCTTAGAACAAGAGTAAAAAATTCTTGTAGAAGGGGTTGCTTTGGGAGGTAGTAAGGTTTTCATCCCTTGAGGTGTGAGAGCTGGGCTGGAATTCTCTTAGTCTTGCGGTTTTCAAAAGACAAAATTGTCACCAGACCATAGTGATAGGGACAAGGACTCACGGTTAGATTTTCAGAAACCTTAGTTTATTCATTTTAAACGATATTTTGTTTCTGATGATCATTTCCCTGCTTTTTTCTTTTTATGTAAACCTGTCCTTTCTTTAATAAAATGATGCTGCTGGTTGACTTATTTTTTGGTTATTTTTATTGTTCTCAGCTGGCAAGATAAAGAATTGGCAGCTCTCTTTTATTTTTTTAAAATCTTTATTGTTGAAAGTATTACATATGTTCCCCTTCCCCCCATTGACTTCTCCCACTCTGCCCCTGCCCCCCCCCCCATCCCTCTCTCACTTAAAAAAAATATTCTACAACTCTAAGAATCCCAAAGTCTGGGAATCATTGGGAAAAAACTCGCAGCTCTGACACTTATTTCCTGCAGGAACTTGAGCAAATGATAAAATCTCTTTTGAGTCTCTGTTTTTCCATCTGCAAATGGGGATGATTCACACATCTCATGGCTACTGTGAGAATTAAGCCAGATAATGTATGTGACCGTACTTAAGCATCATAACCACTTAAAGTGTCTTCCAGAGTCTATGAGTTCTATGCAGGCACCCACTTTTCTCTTCTGCAAGTTGGAGAGTTCTTGTTTCTTTGTTCTTTATATTTCCACTCTAGTCTCTTCTGTATGTTCTCAGTTTGTCGCTATTGTTCTTAATCTATAAATCTAGAACTGAACACATGCTTTTGGTGTGGCCTGACAGTGTAAAGTAGGACCTACTGTCACCTCCTTCAATCTAGGCTCTGTACCTCCATTAATTCAACCGAAATTTACAATGGATTTTGCTGAGATGGGAGTGCCTAACAGCCTCCAGATCTTTTTTATAAAAATGTTTGCAAAACCCTGCCTCCTATGTGCAATTGAAGTCTTGGACCTAAAATGAGAGGCTTTACTTTTATGATTTACTCAATAGGACAGGGTCAAAGAAGACCCCAAATGTATTCTTGAACTCAAGAAAGCCAACAAAATAAGTCACTGACGCTTTTTAGTACAAGGAAGAGAACGTTTATTTAAATCTCGATGGAGTCCAGGGCTGCAGAGCTGGCACTAGGTGATGGAGCCCAGATGTTGTGGTTTCATCCCCCATAGCTCACCCACATCAGATTTACCCAGGGGACCTGCCACGGTGGTTCCATGTCTCAGGACAGTGGACTGCAAGTATGTCCTGGGGTGGGTCTGTGGGAACTGAGAGCACACCAGGAGAGCCTGGCAGTTTGAAAGAAACCAGAGCCCAGACAGATGACAGCTTGCAGGCCCAGGAGTCTCCTACCGCTTCCTGAGAGCAGTAACGTCCCAGAATCTTCCCACTAGTCCGGGTACCATGAAGGGTTCCGTTCCCTCACCCTCCCTCTGCCTTCCAACCTGGCAGCTGGATTGCATACCAACACTGCCCAAAGGGTACCTCTGCTGGGGCTGGTGCCAATGTTCAGACCGTGTGGAAGGAAAAGAGCTCTCTTTATTGCTCTAGCCTGGCCTGCCCACGTGTCTCCCAGAACGTCGCTCTGTGCTTGGGATGCCATGCTGGTCACACTAGGGCTAGGCCTGGCTGCCCACCTGGCAGTTCCCTCAGTCAGTCCTCCTGAACCCTGGAAAAAAAAAACCCCACAGGATGGCATGGGATTCTGAAGACAGGCATCATTCCCACCAGTACCCCAGAAGCCTAAGACCCATCACAGCTGGAATAATGTAGTCACGATCCACAGCCATTGCAATGAATTTCCCCTCTATGAATTAAGTGGTTTAAAGAAGATGGAAATCCTCAGCCCAGAAACACACAAGCCGCCCGCTGCGTCCCCCGCCCCGGCCCCTGAGTTTTGAGACTCAATAGTAGACACAGAGCTGCTGGTCATCAAAGAGGATCTCCTTGCCCTAACCTGTTTGGCTTAGTGGATAGAGCATCGGCCTGTGGACTGAAGGGTCCCAGGTTCAATTCCGGTCAAGGGCATGTACCTTGGTTGCGGGTATATCCCCAGTAGGGGGTATGAAGGAGGCAGCTGCTCGATGTTTCTCTCTCTCCCTCTCCCTTCCTCTCTGTAAAAATCAATAAAATATATATATTTTTTTAAATAAAAGAGGATATCCTTTAGCTCAGCCTAGCCACTCTAGCTGTGTGACCCTGGGGGAGTCACTCTACCTCTCTGAACCTCAGTTTCATCAGACAAATGCAAAATTAGTAAAGCCGACCCCCAGTATTATAAAGCAATAAAATCACAGAGAAGATAGAATTTGGGGAAATGTTCTATGACAGAACACCCAGACTCTCTTCACTTTACTACAGTGTTTTACACTTAGGATCTTCTGCATCCCTTCCTGACATGATTTTCAGTCTGTGCGGTAGGTGTTATTACACCCATTTTTCAGTTGAGGAAATTGAGGCCAACAGAGCTGGTAAATTGGAAGAGGCAGGAATTGAACCCAGCCCCAACTCCAAGCCCTGTGCTCTTTCCTGTATACTAAACTTCAATGGCAACAGAAGACTCTGCTAGAGAGAGAGAAATCGAACTTAGGAAGAATATAAAAGTTACCGATCAGCCTGAGCTTCTGAAAGAGGGGGATGAAGCCTTGCAGGACTCTGTGGATCCGGTACACTGCCCAGACAAGAAGAGAAAGGTGACTGAGCTTTGTGCCTCCTCAGGGGACCTAGGGTCAGACCTCTTCCCGCCCACACTTGGACCAAGGCTTAAGCCACACAAACAAGGCTCTCATGGTGGAATTTCAGGCAGCAGGTTATGCTTAGATAATAGTACTAGAGTTATTATTAAAAACAACC
Organism: Lasiurus cinereus; assembly: GCA_011751065.1. Classification (NCBI taxonomy): domain Eukaryota; kingdom Metazoa; phylum Chordata; class Mammalia; order Chiroptera; family Vespertilionidae; genus Lasiurus; species Lasiurus cinereus. The sequence goes on from JAAGEH010000125.1 coordinate 6,859,157, forward strand.
GCCATGAACAGCAATAACAGTTCCAGGAAATGGAGAGCGCAGTACCCAACCCCATTAACTAACTTGTTTTCAGCATCTGCCTGATTCTGTTTGTTTGCCACTTTCAATTGTTTTTGTTGCATTTTTACAGAGCTGCCCATTTTTCCACAGAGTTTTGCCAAAGACCTCACATTGACCTTGCAAGCGGTCAGGAGGAAAACATGAGCATAAGAACATCTTTAAAAAGTGCTGAGGTCATGGCTTCCTGGCCCTTGGCAAGCATCTATGGCTGGTCCAGCCACCACCCTCTAAGAGTCTGGGAGGGGGGCAAGGGGATGCTTACCCAGACCAAAGTAGATGCCAACGGTCTCCAGGGAGGCGAAGGTGAGCAGGCCAACCCCAAGGGACATGAACCAGTCTGCAAGGACAGTCAGGTAGATAATGGTTAGCCTGCAGGTCTGAACCCCCAGCTCCCCAGCAGCTGTTCCCACAGTCCCCACTCACCTGTGTAATAGTAATAACACACCAGCAAGGCCCCAATTGCAAAGCAGAGGAGGACGAAGTGGAAAAACTCATCTGTAAAGGCAGAGGAGGTGGGGAATTTACTATTTGCTTCTTTCTCCCTCTTTTTTATTTCATTTTTTTTAATTCTCACCCTAGGAGTGAGGATATTTTTTCCATTGATTTCAGAGAGAGTGGAAAGGAGGGGGAAGGGGGAAAGAAGGGGGGGCGAGAGAGAGAAAAAAACATCAATGTGAGAGAGACACATTGATTGATTGCCTACTGAATACGTCCTGACTGGGGGTGGCGATCAGACCCAAGTAGGTGTCCTTGACCAGGAATTGAATCAGAGACCCTCCATCTGGCAGACCAATGCTCTAATCACTGAGCACGCCCACTAGGTTAATGACTAAAAGTACTCCTGTCTCTGCTGAAGTGTAGCTTTTACTCAGAGACACTTCTCCCGATCAGCCCAACTAAAACAGCACCCCAAGCCCCACCCTTTCCAGCCTTTATCTCACTTTATTATTTTTCTAACACTTATCACCACTCAGCTGGTTATGTTTTCATTGCCGTGTTTATTCTCTGTCCCCCTCCGCAGGGTGGTGGGTGGAGATTTTGCCCATTGACCAAAGCAGCACAGGCAGGCAGAGCTGCTGACACTTTATTTGTGGAATGAATGTATATTCAACTGTAAAAATACGCAAACGTTTCAAGTTTAAAAGTTTCACATTGCCCCATTCTCCCTCCTTGATCCTACTCCTTAAAACCGAGTGGTGATTGCCAAAACCTTTCCAGGCACATATATGTACAAGCACATAAAACAAAACAAAACAAAACAAAAAAGCAGGATCAATGTGTATACATTATTTCCGGTTTTTTAACCTAGGAAAATCTTCTCAAAAGTTGGGTGTCGTCTTATACGCCAGGTGTCGTCTTATAGGGCGAGTATATCTCAAACTCTATATTTTAACTGGAAAAGTTGGGGGTTGTCTTATACACCCAGTCGTCTTATACACCAGAAAATATAGTACTTGCTGCTCTATAATTTGCTCTTTTCCTCTCATTGGTAGATCAGAGCCATCTTTCCATCTCAGAGCAGAGATAGATCTGCCCTGTTCTTTTTGATGGCTGTATAGAGTTCCATGGTATGAAGTCACTCTAGTGTATTTAACTAGTCCCCCACTGATGAAGTGATTGATGTCAGATGTTTGCTGTTACCACCTATGTTGTACCAAACATCACTACACATGAACTACTGTGCATTCTGTGGGCCCAGTGCCCAGAAATGGAAATATGGGCTTGGAATGTTCGGAAGAGAACGTAGGAGAGAGAGAGAGAGGAGCTGGGAGGCTGGCAGGAATTCAGGGGTGGTCTGTGAAAGAGGGCCCCCATGCACTTTGCCGGGCACCGTGTGACTTGTCAGAGGAGAGAACACAGGGGCTTTGACCCACTCAAGGGGCTGTGATTGCAAGAGATGCAAACAAAGATTTCAAGAAGAAAGAAAGGAAAAGGAAAAAGAGGAGACAATGCAGAGACGGTTGCCTGGAATGAGGCCGGCTTCCTGAGTTGGTGTTGAGGCTGCCAGGAATGTGTCTTAGTTTAGTCTCGTGTAGCCACTGCAGTGCTGTGAAGCTTTGGACAAGCGTCCTGATCTTTCTGAGCCTCAGTGTCTGCACTGACATATTGGGAGAGCAACCTCTGTGTCACTGATAGGACAGATGGGGATCTTGTATGGGAAAGTTCGTAAATGGTCAAGGCAGTGTGATATTTCATGTCACTGCTGGCAAGGAGCATTTTGAAGGCAAATGAATGAAAGGGGAGAAGAATATTTTTGGTTTTATTTTCCTGGGGAAAAATTAAAATGAGTATTTCCAGGACATTCTTTGCTCTGAAGTCAGTTTACCCTTTGGGGATACATCAGAAACGAATATAATGTTGTCTGTCAATTATATCTCAATTTAACAAAATAAACACCTAAATTCCATTCAGAAAGTCAGGAATAACTTAAAATTCAACATTAATGTTACCAAATATACTTATAGCTCTGCTCCTCTGAAGAAAATAGCAAAAACAGCAGTATTGTTCATTTATAAGAACCATAATTATTATTTCATCAAAAAGTCAAAATAAGCATAAGACAAATGGTAATACTTTATTTTGTGGAGCAGTTCTTTGAACAGACAGTTCAAAATGCCCCAAACTACCAGATTTTGCCAAGTGTGGGACACGTGCGCGCGCGCGCGCGCACACACACACACACACACACACACACACACACAGTACACAAAGCAAGATGGCGACTTTCTAGCAGCCCTCTGCCTGAGAAGGCTCTACTCACAGGGAGAGACTGCTCTGTGTGTCTGACAGGCCATGAGCAAGGGTCAGGGTAGTGTTAATGGCATGGGGTCTCCGACCATATGCTAAGAAAGAGAGCGGGAAGGAGACTCACCTTCTCATTTTGGAGTATAATGCATGTCCTGAAGCAACTCAGACATGATCTGCACTTAGGGAATCCCAGTTTTAGTCTGACAAGGCTATCCTTTAGCCCGGGAAAATTAAACAGCACGCTCTGCTCATCTCGATGGACAGAGGCAGAGCAGGGGGCGTGGACCCATGTCTCCACTCCCTGAAGGTGGGCTTTAGCGACAATTCAAAATGTCTCTAGAACAACTGCCACTTATTTAATAAACATAATGGTCTCCCTCCCCACACTCCTCCTCCTACTGAAGCACCCCCAGATTCCAGACCTGGAATGGAGGAGGCCCCTCTGGTTCTCATCACCCCTTCTCTAGAACTTGTCTAACCTAAACTCACAGCTTCCTCAGCCCAGTCATGTCTGGAGAGCATTTATCACCCCAATAAGTCCACTTACAGCAGAAAGAGCTTAAATCCAGGGGTAAAGCTTGGGTCATTCTAGTCACTAGTTATAAGACCATTCCCCATTCCCGAGCCTCAGTTTCCAGATCTGCAAAATGGGAATCATCGTACCACCTTCTCAAGGTGATTTGAAGCTGGGGAGTTTGCAAGTTGTAGGGCACATGACAGGGGTGGGCTATGATTACTGTTGTTCTAGGCCGCCAGCTGACTTTCTACCCACAGAAATCTGGACAAGATGAGCAGAAGCAGCTTTGGAACATTAATTTCCTTACCATCTTTCTTTATATTCAGTCTTCTTAACTCAGAGGCCTCCTCCATTTCACCTTAGGAATAAGAAATCAGTGTTTAACGTTGACACAGGACGGTAGTGGGGTTTTCTCTTTCCTGCCTCACTGAGAATGGCTCTCCTGGCTTCTTTTTCCTGAGTCAGAGGACACTCCCTGCCAGACCCATCAGGGCCAAGATGTGGAGGTGGGGAAGGCTATCTCTGGGACCCCCACTGACCCCTCTTGCCTCCACAGGCCCGAGTCTATGCTCTGTTCCATTTCTCCTGAGTTTGGAGGTCCCCTTCCTGAATGGTCGGAGACACTCTGACTGGTGATGGCATCGCTGCCGGGACTCACCCACTTTCCCAGGATGGCTGTGACCCCATCCCACCCCCTGGAATTCAGGCTGCCCTCCGCTCCCCTCTTGGGGCTGGAGTACTTACCACTTGCTGGGTCTGAGCCTCTCCTCCGGAGTCCTGGAAGTGAGAAACTCAGCATTAGTGCCCAGCCCTGCCTGGGTCTGTAGCAGTGGCCTGTCCCCTGGGGAAGGCGCTAGGTGGCCTGTGAAAAAGCTCCTGTCAAATTGTCCATCGCCAGGAGCTCTTTCTATCAATCCATTGCTGCTTATAACCTCTTTGCCTCTTTTGGACCTCCTTTCTAATCTCCACTGGTTCCCTGCCTCATGCCACAGCCAGCCCTGCTGCTTGCTGATCCCGGGTCAGAGCCCCAGGCTCTCAAGTGGACTTGGAGTCCCTGTCTCACAGCCATGAACCCTGATAACACTTGGCAATGCCCAGACCTCATTCAACACCAGCACCGACAAACCCTCTCCCGAAAGTAGGCACTCACCTGATTCTCCAGAGGGCACCACCTCCCCAGGAGCACCTGCACAGAAGGAAAAGCCATGACCACAGACCCATTGTCCCCATCCAGAGACTTTCCATTTGATCTGAGTGGGTTAAGTGGGGACTGGAGCGAGCTGAAGGGTTCCTATTCCATCTAAAAGGACAGTTACCACCCACCAGCCATTAAAGCCGCTGCCTGCCCATGTGACAGGTGTTCTACCTTCCCAGGAGAAGCCAGAAATCTGGGTTTTTACATAGACTTCTTGATTATAAAAAAGGTTGGCAAATCAGAGAGTTTGTGAAACATGATTTCTTTCCTATGTTACTATGTAAGGAAAACCACTGCTAATTATCATTGCAAGTTACCAGCTATTTTATGATGCACTCTGATTTTAGATATGTCCAAATGTGAAAAAATGCGGGTTGCAGAATTGATGAAATGTATTAATAATAATTTTTAAAAAACACTCTAAGAGCTTTGTACATAGCAGAGCAGCTTCCTCGCTTCGACCAGTGAAAGTCAGCCCTTGACACAAGGGTTTGTAGAAAAAAAAAGAAAAAGTAAAACACTCTGTGAGCCCAATAAAACACATCTGCACACCAGTTTGCAACCTATGCCTGTTCTTGATGATCTAGATCTAGGTGATGACACCTAGCCACAAGGCCGCAGCCCTGCCTGGCCCCGAAATACTGGGAGCTATGCTGGGTTGTACATGGGAGCCCCAGTTCCACCCCTGAAACTCTAGTGTCAAGCCCCTTGTCTGGGTGAGCTGAGCCTTACATTCCTGCCCTGAGTTGCAGCCTCACCATTAATCTGGTCTGGGGTGACCTTCCCAGCCATTCGCCTTCTAGTTCTTGGTGCCTATTCTAGTTTCTGGTGATCTCTCTCCTAGCCCATCACCTTCTTCTCCTCAAGGGTAGGTAGGACTTTTAATAAGGTACTAAGAAGGGAGTCTGCGTTGGTGCCCTGATGATTTTGCTTGTTTGTCCTTCCATGCTATCTCCACTACAGGAGCAATTCCTGTGAATTTGGGGGCAAAGCACCAAACTAAGATTCAGAAAAAGACTTGTAACTACCACCACTACCACCACCACCACCACCACCACCACTGTGAGCCCTCACTCCTGTATACTTCCTGTCTTTGAGGTCAGCCCCAGGACACAGACACCAGAAGGGGGCACTCAGCACATGGCAATAAACATTCAGCACGCTCAGCTGTTTTTAGGGTGAACATGCAAATAAGAACACTATCTACAAGTGACCCAAGAGTGACCAGCACCAAAGGTACAGAGAATGTACCAAGAATGCCACGAAACGAGACTCCAACAGTGTAACTTACTGAGGACCTCCAATGCCTTGGGTGGAAGTATAGGGAGGAAAGAATTCACAAATACATGACAATATCTTCATGAGCTACAGTAAATATGAATTACTTTCATGATGAGAAAAAAATATTTTAAAATATACATACATGCCAGTTTCTCTTATTTCACACCCAAAGAAACCTTTCATATTTGGGTAATTAAAAGAATTTTTCAAAAACTAAATAATAATTGTTTTTGTTTAAAAATAAATAAAAAATTCAGATAAACAAATGAACAGTATAAAGACTACCCACAATGCTACCACCCAGAAGCAGTCATTGGTAATATCTTGCTGCAGAACATCAAAATGTTTAGCCTTACATTTTGAACATTTGTTCATTCTTCTAATATAAAAATAAGTGTTTCTTGATGTTTTTCTTGGGTCATTATCAGGTGTTAGAATACTATGTAGATCTTGGAAATGTTGGATGAAACAAAGTTAAGGAGGTTTTCTTATCTGGCCATGTGCATTAGTTAGGCTTTTTGGAAAACGGGTTCATTCCTATAAATTCCCCCATTTCATCAGAGTTCTATGAAGCAAATGGCCATAATATTTAGATCTTGCTGTAATAATCACGATGCTCAGAGATAATTATTCCATAATAAGAGTCTTGAAGAGTTCATATTTTTAATTTTCTCTTGCCAGCTTAAATAGCCAAGTGTTCCACGAGAGAGTACTAATCATGTCTCATTGTGCTGGTTGGGAAGCTGAGGCCCAGAAAGGTTGGAAAATTGGTCAAGTCAAGGTTATAGTTCAGAAGAGAGCCCAGGACAGTTTCACCACGGTGCGGAATGCTTGCCCCATCTCCATCTGCCAGCGTTATAACCACTCACCTTACCACATTTTCTGCATCTGCCCACAACGTTTTGGCTCATGAAATGCACATGATCTCGTTTCTGCCCAACAAACCCCTAGCCCTCCCGTCGTTTGCCTAACTGTGTTTTTCCCGAAGTCACTGGACAATCAATTACCTCTGTAGAGTTGAAGCTCATCCTTCAAAAGGTCAGGCTCCCCATGCTCAGCATCTGGGTAGAGACAAACCCCATTAGTCAGTCCTTCCCAGGAGCGGCATCCCAGGGCAGCTTCGGTCTTGCACCTGCATGAAGCCTTAAAAAGTCTTGTGCTGGGGGTAAGCAGGGCGGTAGTCAAGAGGCAAGGCAGCCTAACACGTGCTTCCCCTTTTCTCCGTTGTAGGCCCCCACTTCCCTAGCACATCCAGAAGTGACTGTGTTCATTTATTAAAAAAGAATTGGAGATCTGAGAGGCCTTGTTCAAAGTCAGTGATAACAGTTGCTATTTATTGAGCACTTACTAAATGTACCAACACTGTATGAAGTACTTTATATTTAATGGTTCATTTGATCCTCCTGGGAATCCTATGAAGGAGGTATTAGTTCCTTTTCCTCCCCCACTTCACAGATAGGAAACTGAGGCTCAGAGGTATTACCTGAAGATCACACAGTCAGTGACAAGTCCAGGGTTCAAACTCAGGTCTATCACCAGAGCCCACAATCCTAATCATTTTATCTCCAGAAACAGAACCCAGAGATCAACTCCTCAGCTTCACGGGCAGCATTTATTAGACACCTCATGTGTGCCAGGATTTGTACAAGGCATTCATCCAGGCTCTTCTCCCCATGTACTTTTCTTCCCATGATCCAATTGAGCTGAAATTTATCTTTTATTTATTTTTTTTGCAAAATTTTTTTTCTGTTGTTAAACATAAAATATGCTCATGTCAAATATACTATAGAATAGTTCAAACAAGAGAAAATAAAAATCACCCATAATTTAGCTACCCAGAGATAACCACTATTAGCATTTGGGTATTTTCCCTTCCAGTCTTATTTATAGCCACATATGAGTGAAATTGTACAAAGTGCATATGAGATCAAACTGATGATAGGACTTGATATCTTTCTTTTTTTACATCAGAGGGATATAAAGAATAAAGAGCTCTAACTGGGACAGGGTGTGGCATCACTGACCTGTCCTGCAGTTGATGGACATTAGGTTGTTTCCATTGTTGCCCTACTATAAACAATGCTGTAGGAACATCTTCATACAGACATGCTCAGGCCCAGTGAGAAATTCTACAGTGAGCCAAGTGGGAAAAGGAGAAATGGTTAAGGCCTGTTGCCTATCCCGTGAGCTGCCCCTGTGGGAGTGACCAGCCCCCCGACTCTGCCGATGTTTTCTGGTTTTGCTGGGGTGCTGGTCTTCATCACTGCTCTCTGCAGGGAACAAACACACGCTGTAGGAGAACCTCGGCCTGAAAGGAGCCTAGAATACACTTGTTCTGTTGTTCATTCTCAGAATTTAGTTTTTGTGAGGAGTGTAGTCGGGAAAAACAGACTTAACATGTATTTAGTGATTATCTCTGGGAGACAGAGCAAAAGATGATTTTTTTTCTTCTTTCTATATCTTTACATGTTCCACATTTTGTACAATGGATCTATACATGCCCGGCTGGTGTGGCTCAGTGGTTGAGCGTTGACCTATGAACTAGGAGGTCACGATTCAATTCCTGGTCAGGGTTGTGGGTCGCAGTGTAGGGCTTGCAGGAGGCAGCTAATCAGTGATTCTCTCTCATTATTGATGTTTCTATCGCTCTCTCTATCCCTACCTCTCTGAAATCAATAAAAAAAATATTTTTTAAAAATGTGCCTATGCCGGGACCCTCGCGCTGAGGCTGAGGCTGAGACCCTCGTGCTGAGGCTGAGGCTGAGACCCTCATGCTGAGGCTGAGGCTGAGGCTGGGACCCTCGTGCTGAGGCTGAGGCGCTGAGACCCTCGCGCTGAGGCTGGGGCTGAGGCTGGGACCCTCGTGCTGAGGCTGAGGCTGAGGCGCTGAGATCCTCGTGCTGAGGCCGAGGCTGAGATCCTCGTGCTGAGGCTGAGGCGCTGAGACCCTCGCGCTGAGGCTGAGGCTGAGCGGTGCGTCCTCGGCACTCGAGCCGCCAAGGCACCTGCCCTCTGGGCTTCCGGTGTGGCTCGGTCCTGGCGGGACCTGCAGGAGCGAGCGCCGGTGCTGGTTCCCTTAACCCCTGCGACCCCGCGGCCCCCCGCCCCCCCTCCCCACGTGTGTGTGCTGCTGCTGTGGCAGCAGGAGGAGGTGTGCTCAGTGGGTAGAGCGTCGGTCTGCGGACTGAAAAGTCACTCACGGCGGAGCCCGCGGAGGACTTGCTGCTCCAGACCCACCCGTGACTGATAATTCTCAGGGGGAAAGGGGTGAGGGGTATACAGGGGGAGACTGGACAAAAATCATACACC
>JAAGEH010000125.1:6868666-6938165 GCA_011751065.1 Lasiurus cinereus
TGCTCCAGACCCACCCGTGACTGATAATTCTCAGGGGGAAAGGGGTGAGGGGTATACAGGGGGAGACTGGACAAAAATCATACACCTATGGATGAGGTCAACGGGAGGGAGGGAAGGGTGGGAGCTGGGTGGAGGGGTGCTATGGAGGGGAAAAAAGAAAAACAAATGTAATAATCTGAATAATAAAGATTTAATTTAAAAAAATGTGCCTATGGGTAACCTTTCACAATAAAAAAATTTATTAAAAGATAATAGGCTACATTAAGAACTAAAAGATGTAGGGAGAACAGCGCTGGTGCATGACTATCAGTGAGGGTCTTGGGCCTGGAGGAAGACTGGGGGCTACAGTGAGACCATTGGGCTTGGGGCTTTGAGGTCACCCTCTGAACCTGAAGGGTGGGCCGGGTCTGACTCCCAGCAGCAGGCCAGACACCAGGATCCTGAATACCAGTCTGTGCCTGTGTGCTTCTGCGTTAGTTTGCTGCTTTCTCTTAGTGTTCCGTTTAGCTAACCACAGCCAATCCCACGTGTGCTGTGGAGACAGGAGGAGGGAAGTGCTTGATGGCCACATTGAGGGACATTAGTGTGGGAGCAGCACCCCCTAAGGGGCAACCAGAATCAGAACACAGAATGTCCCCTCCCATCACAAAGGAGAAACACAGGGACAGGGTCCCCCTGACAAGAGTCCCCCGCACCTGGAAGGCCTTCTTCCAAAACTAAAGCTCTTAGTGGGTGGGTTTGAGTACTTTTAATAAGGGCGATGGTTTCCTTTCCAGACCTATGAGGAGCTTGGCTATACACTAACCCCTGGGTCCACTAACCATTCGCTCTCTTCTGTTTACTGAAATAAGCATGGATTTGGGGGCCTCAAGCCTCAGTCTCATCATTTGCAACATGAGGACACACATCTAGGGTGCCAGGGCTTTGCAAAGATTTTTAAAAATGTAGCCTCAGAACCCTAACCGGTTTGGCTCAGTGGACCTACAGACTCAAGGGTCCCAGGTTCGATTCCAGTCAAGGGCATGTACCTTGGTTGCGGGCACATTCCCAATGGGAAGTGTGCAGGAGGCAGCTGATTGATGTTTCTCTCCTATCGATGTTTCTAACTCTCTATCTCTATCCCTTCCTCGCTCTAAAAAAAAAAATTAATAAAAATATTTTTAAAAAATGTAGCCTCAGATTGCTTTCATCAAATAACATCTCAGACCCACGTCCACTATGTACAACAGATCAGGGCTCTGGTTGAGGAGGAATAGACCAGAGCTAATCCTCAGACTCCTCAAGCCCAGAAAGACCTCCAGGGAATCCCAGGTTACTGAGCCTCTTACAGAAGGGAAGTTAGCCTGGGACTCAGTTTCCTCATCTGTAAAATGGTAACAATAATAATACCTCCCTTAACGGATTGCTCTGAGAATTCATTGAGTATTACAGTGCTCAGAACAATACCTGGCACATAGGTCAGTAGCATTGACACATGCTAGCTATGATATTGCTGCTGCTGCTGCTGCTGCTGCTATAAACTCAGCCTTACATTTTTAATCAAAAGGATAAAAGTGAAAAGAAAACAAACACCACTCTGTTGTTTATTAGAAAATAACCTGACAATTTGTAATCAAGTCCCAAAGAGAGACACTTATTTCTCTAAACCCATTAAAGTACTTGTGGGGAAGCAATACTTAGGACATGATTTGTATGAAATATTAAAAAAGCAAAAGCAATGGTGGTCTGTGGGAGGAAAAGGGAATGGAATTTCCACTCCAGCATGAGGGGAAGATGAGGCTACAAGGGAGGCACAGCGGGGGTGGGGCAGGGGGCGGAGCCCACACATTTTAAGGAAACATTTCAAACCGGCAAACTATTAATTTACTTAAATCTAATCCTACAGATCAGAAGTTTCTAATAGATATATTATGCAAACTGTAAATAACTATATAATCAAACACCATGACTCTCAATTTAAAAACAAATAAATGGATAAATAAAGCTTTTGAGCAAGGATGCTCATGAATGGGATGAATTGGTAAGGTGGGTGGATCTTTTTAAAAAAAATAAATCTTTATTGTTCATATTATTACAATTTTTCCTCTTTTTCCCTCCCATAGCTCCCCTCCACCCAGCTCCCACCCCTCCCTCTGCCCTTAACTCGCCCCCCCTCCCATTGTCCTTATCCATAGGTGTGTGATTTTTGTCCAGTCTCTTCCTGCACCCTCACACCCTTTTCCCACTGGAGAATTGTCAGTATACTCCCTTTCTATGTCCCTGATTCTATTCTATTCACCAGTTTATTCTGTTCATCAGATTTTTAATTCACTTGATTTTTAGATTCACTTGTTGATAGATATGTATTTGTTGTTTATAATTTTTATCTTTACCTTTTTATTCTTCTTCCTCTTCTTAAAGAGTACCTTTCAGCATTTCATATAATACTAGTTTGGTATTGATGAACTCCTTTAGTTTTTTCTTATCTGTGAATCTCTTTATCTGACCTTCAATTCTGAATGATAGCTTTGATGGGTAGAGTAATCTTGGTTGTAGGTTCTTGCTATTCATCACTTTGAATATTTCTTGCCACTCCCATCTGGCCTGCATACTTTCTGTTGAGAAATCAGCTGACAATTGTATGGGTGCTCCCTTGTAGGTAATTAACTGTTTTTCTCTTGCTGCTTTTAATATTCTCTCTTTGTCTTTTGCTCTTGGCATTTTAATTATGATGTGTCTTGGTGTGGTCCTCTTTGGATTCCTTTTGTTTGGGGTTCTGTGCGCTTCCTGGACTTGTAAGTCTATTTCTTTCACTAGGTGGGGGAAGTTTTCAGTCATTATTTCTTTAAATAGGTTTTCAGTATCTTGCTCTCTCTCTTCTTCTGGCACCCTTATAATTCTGATGTTGGTACACTTGAAGTTGTCCCAGAGGCTCTTTACACTATCTTCCAATTTTCGGATTCTTTTTGCTTTTTGCTTTTCCAGTTGAGTGTTTTCTGCTTCTTTGTATTTCACATCTTTGACTTGATTCTTGCATTCCTCTAGTCTGCTATTAGGTTTCTGTATAATATTTTTTATTTCAGTCAGTGTATGTTTAACTTCTAGTTGCTCCCTTTTCATCTCTAGTGGGTCCTTTTTCATCTCCTCTTGGGTCTCACTAAATGTATCCATCTTTTCTAGGAAATTCTTGAAAAACCTTATAACTGTAGTTTTGAACTCTATATCCAGTCCTTTGTTTTCCTCCATTTCTTTCGTTTGTGATTTGTTCCTTTGTCTCTGCATTTTCACTGCTTCCCTGAGTTGGCAGAGTAGCTTTGTGTGCTAGATGTCCTATATGCCCAGTAGCTCCATCTCCCCAGTTACCTCAGGTGGATTCTCTTGGAATACTCCTTTGTGGACTGTGTACAGCCTTGTTGTACTTAAGTCTTGATTGTTGTTGGTATCGTTGGGGGAAATTGATATCCAAGCCAATTGGTTGTGAGGATCAGCTGTTTCTACGCCCGGAGAACTTCGGTGCTGGCATCAGCCTTATGATACAGGACTTGCAAAATTGCAAAAGCCTCTGTGTTCAGTTTGGATGGGGCAGAGTCTCAGGGCTGAGCAGACAGCCTTGGCTTCCCGTCAGCCCCGCTCTCCAAAGCCCCTGGGTCTCAGTGTCTCTCGGTAATCGCTGCAGCCCTCTATGGGCACTCGTGCTCTCGCACCTCCAGACCTCTGCCTTTTCAGCTCCTCTGAACTTCCATGCACTCATATAAGTCTGGGCGCCCAGGGTCTTGCCTGAAACTGAGGTTCAGTGCAGTTGGAAGTGGAGTTCAGCACAGTTGGGAGGTTCTGTCTTCCTCCCACTAGAGAAAGCCAGTGGCACAATCAGCAGTCAGCCCTCTGTGTGTGCTCTCGCACTCATGTGCCTCCAGACCTCTGCCTTTCGCAGCTCCCCTTAAGTTTCTGTGCACTCCTCCCTTTTCATGACAGTCCAGACTCCCCCCATATGAGTCTCCCCCTGAACTGGGGTTCAGTGCAGTTGGGAATTTCTGTCCCCCTCCCGCTAGAGGATGCCAGGCAGGCACTCTGCCGCCTGTCCTCTCTATGTGCGTGTCTCTGTACCTCAGTTTTTTGCAGCTCTTCTGAGTCCCTGTGAGCCCTTCTCTTTCCTTCTAGTTGTAGAATTTCCACTCAGCCAGCTTTCCTGTGGTTCTGGATGATGTCTGTTCTGTCTTTTAGCTGTAGTTTTGAAATTGTTGTGCAAGGCAGCAGTTTAGGTGTTCATCTATGCCGCCATCTTAGTTTCTCCTCTCCTGGATCTTAACAATAATAGTTCCTTTTTGAGCTTTTACAATGTGCTAGGTGCTAAGACATTACACATGTGATAAATGTTATCTTCATAAGAATCCTATGAGGTAACAATTTTTTTTTTTTACCATTCCTATTTTAAAGATTAGCACCTCAAGGTATACAGGGTTAAGTGATTTATCCAAGGACACATAGCTAGTTAGTGACCAAGAAAAGATTTGAACCTGGGAAGGCTGCTTTATGGACAGGTGCACTGACTCTGACACTAGACTGTCTCTAGGAAACCTAAATGTTATTGTACATGGATACAGCCACTTGAGGGGTCATTCGAGAGGAATGAGAAATAGCTGCGAAGATATGATAGAACAGCAGGGCAAAACGTAGAGGAGAAGACAGCAAAAAATGTTAAACCATGAACAAAATTGTTTATACCAGTGGTTGGCAAACTGCGGCTCATGAGCCACATGCGGCTCTTTGGCCCCTTGAGTGTGGCTCTTCCACAAAATACCATGTACAGGTGTGCACGTACAGTGTGATTGAAACTTCATGGCCCATGTGCAAAAGAAATTTCCATTGTTGTACTGTTGATATTTGGCTCTGTTGACTAATGAGTTTGCCGACCACTGGTTTATACGATTATATATAACTGTATACAAGTTGTGTGTACAGATAGGTGGGCTCTGGAAGGGAATGTGCAAAAATAGAATTGAAGTATTAGTGTGGGAGATTGCGGGGCATGGTTTTCCCATGTAAAGGTTTTCTTGAATAATATAAGGTTACATGTGTGTATATTTAAATCTTTGCTGTACCTGAAGCAGAGGAGGAAGATGATGAAAAGGAGGAGGAGGAGGAGGAGGAGGAGGAAGACTTGTCTCTCTTATATTGTTTTTGAGGAAAGAGTCCAGCCTCCCTGTCTTGCTTGTGGACATCTGTCTCTCCATCTGGTAGGAAACACATCGTCAAGGAGGAATGTTTCCCAAGGACTACCAAGGCCTCCTCAGGGGTCTCTCTAGACTTGGGGAGCAAGGAGGGGTTGGTTTCTCCAGGACACTCTTCCCAGAGTTCTAAGAAGGCCCAAAGCAGAACTTTCTCTAAACATGGAGCCCAGACAGGGGCTTCTAAGGCCCCTGTCCTGCTCTGAGACCACTAGACTGTATAAGTAGTTGCCAATTGAAGATTCTCTGTAAATTTCAGAGCAGGTGGGATCAAATTAAGCCCTATCTTCCTATCTCCTATTTTGGGGTTCTCCCTAGTGCCAAACCACGCCCACAGAGACTCTTAGATAGTTGGGGAGCAGCTGAGGGCTCCCACAGCTCGAAAGTGCTGGAGGACAGACTGCACCAAACACATATGTAAAAGCTCTACTTCTTTGGAGGTTTCAACTGTGACTTGAGCCATTGTACCACATGAGCTAAGCAGGGTCTTCCTCTGTTTTACCCACTGCTGGACTCCACTTCCCATGAGGCTTTGCCCAGAGGATCAGAGAAGGCAAACATACAGTCTACATCTTCTGTATTTCCGTGGACTTGACTGTGGTCTGGAATCTGGGAGGAGGATCCTGAAGTCTCCATTGCCTTTCCTGAAGGAATAACAATAACAAGTAATTAATGTCACTTGTAATTAATAATCAATAATAAGTAGTTAATATCCTTAATGCAGAGAGAGCTTGGCAAATAAATAAAAAAAGAAAAAACACTCAATTTAAAAAGGTATAAGAGAAACAACTTACAAAAAAAGAAAAATACAATTAGGGAAATTTGGATAATGATAATCTTTTGATAATATAAAAACTTACTTTTAAAAAATAGACTTTAGTATTTATAGCAGTTTTAAGTTCACAGTAAAACTGAGTGGAAGGTACAGAGATTTCCCATATGCCTCCTATCTCTATACATGCATAGCTTCCCCATTATGAACATCCTCCACTAGTAATTTTTAGGTGTGATATTTATATTGAGGTTATATTTATTTAAAGTATACTTAAGTTTAAAGATAAATACTGAAATGTTTATAATAAAATTATATTATGTCTTGGATTTGCTTCAAAATAATCTTGTTGGTTAGTTGGAGGGCAGGGGTGGAGATCCAAATAAATAAGCATGACTATTAGTCAGTAGTTGTTGGAGCGATGTCAAAATATAAATTGTGTTCTCTCTGGGTGGTGTTATCATGCATATTTTTAGTTTCTTATTTTTACTTTGCATCTTCTAAATATAAAATAAAATAACAATAAAATAACCAATAAGTTTTCATTACTTAAAAATGTAACATTCTGAGAAACCAAGATGGTGGCATAGGTAAACACCTAAACTGCTGCCTCACACAACAATTTCAAAACTACAACTAAAAGACAGAACGGACATCATCCAGAACCACAGGAAAGTTGGCTGAGTGGAAATTCTACAACTAGAAGGGAAGAGAGGGGCTCACAGAGACTCAGAAAAGCTGCAAAAAGCTGAGGTACGGAGAGGCGCGCATGGAGAGAGCGGGGGCGGGGGGTGGTGGTGGAATGCCTGGCTGGCTTTCTCTGGCAGAAGGGAGATGGAGACTCCCAATGGCATTGAACCCCTTATCCTATGACACTAAACCCCAGGTCCAGCCAAAACTCATACAGGGGGAGTTTGGACTGTGAAAAGGGAGAAGTACATGGAAGTTTAGGGGAGTTGCAAAAGGGCAGAAGTCTGGTGGCCCGCACAGCACTGCACACAGAAGACCGACTGCTGATTGTGCTGCTGGCTTTCAAAAGTGGGCGGGAGACAGAGCCTCCCAACTGTGCCACTTCTAATTCCACTAAACCCCAGTTTTGGACGAAACCCTGGGGACCCAGATTCATATGGTCTCGGAGTGCAGGGGAGCCAGAAAGGCAGCGATCTAGAGGCAATGCAAGAGCGTGCGTGCGCACAGGGACCGCTCCAGCAATTACCCAGTCATGTGAGACCCAGGGGCTGTGGAGGGCGGGGCCGAATGGAAGGCAAGGTCCATTAAACCCTAAGACTCCACCCATCCCAAACTCAACAGAGAGGCTTTTGCAGTTTTGCAAGTCTAGTATCATAAGGCTGAATCCAACACAGAAGTTCTCCCAGTATAGTGAAAATGCCAAGACAAACGAAGAGATCACAAACAAAAGAAATGGAGGAAAACAAATGACTGGATATAGAGTTCAAAACCACGGTTATAAGGTTTTTCAAGAATATCCTAGAAAAGATGAATAAAGTTAGTGAGACCCAAGAGGAGATGAAAAAGAACCAACTAGAGATGGAAAAGGAACAACTAGAGATTAAACATACACTGACTGAAATAAAAAATATTATACAGAGACCTAATAGCAGAATAGAGGAAGGCAAGAATTAAGTCAAAAATTTGAAACATAAAGAATCAGAAAACACTCAACTGGAAAAGCAAGAAGAAAAAAAAATCCAAAAATGTGAAGATAATGTAAGGAGCCTCTGGGACAGCTTCAAGCATACCAACATCAGAATTGTGGGGGTGCCAAAAGAAGAGAGAGAGCAAGATATTGAAAACCTATTTAAAGAAATAATGACTGAAAACTTCCCATATTTGGTAAAAAGAAATAGACTTACAAGTCCAGGAAGTACACAGAACCCCATATAAAAGGAATCCAAAGAGGACTACACTAAGACACATCATAATTAAAACACCAAGAGCAAAAGACAAAGAGAGAATATTAAAAGCAGCAAGAGAAAAACAGTGAATTACCTACAAGGGAGTACCCATACGATTGTCAGCTGATTTCTCAACAGAAAGTATGCAGGCCAGATGGGAGTGGCAAGAAATATTCAACGTGATAAATAGCAAGAACCTACAACCAAGAATACTCTACCCATCAAAGCTATCACAGATAAAGATAAAGAGCTTCACAGATAAGAAAAAGCTAAAGGAGTTCATCAACTCCAAACCAGTATTAACTGAAATGCTGAAAGGTACTCTTTTAGAAGAGGAAGAAGAAAAAGGTAAAAGCCAAAAAATTATGAACAAATACATATCTATCAACAAGTGAATCTAAAAATTAAGTGAATTAAAAATTTGATCAACAGAATAAACTGGTGAATATAATAGAATCAGGAGCACAGAAAGGGAGTGGACTGATGATTCTCAGGGGGGAAGGGGTGAGGGGTGTACAGGGAGAGACTGGACAAAAATCATACACTTATGGATGAGGTCAACGGGAGGGTGGTAAGGGTAGAGGGAGGGTAGGAGCCAGGTGGAGGGGAGCTATGGAGGGGAATAAAGAGAAACAAATGTAATAATCTGAATAATAAATATTTATTTTAAAAAAACATAGAGGCTTTTGCAGTTTTGCAAATTTGCATTGTAAGGCTGATTCCAGCACAGAAGTTCTCCTGGCATAGTGAAAATGTGGAGACAAAGGTACAGATCACAAATGAAAGAAATGGAGGAAAACCTCCACCCCACCTCCACCTCTAGCAACCACCTATCTGTTCTCTGTGTCTATGAGCTTGGGTTGTTTTTTTTTTTTAGCAGAGAATCTACTCTTAAAAAAATGTGTTGTTGTTTTTTCAAATTTATTTCAGAGAGGAAGGGAGAGAAAGAGATAGAAACATGAGTGATGAGAGAATATCATTAATCAGCTGCCTCCTGCACATCCCACACTGTGGATTGCCTTCCCTGGAGGAATAACAATAACAAGTAATTAATACACTTGTAATTAATAATAATAAGTAGCTAATATCCTCAATGCAGAGAGAGCTTGGCAAATAAATAAAAACCTAGGCATGTATCCTGACTACGGAATTGAACCGTGACCGCTTGGTTCATAGGTCTATGCTCAACCCCTGAGTCAGGCCAGCCAGGCCAGAGAATCTACTCTTAACCCACCACAAGACCTTGGGAAGGCAATATCTTTCCCTTTGTCTCAAAGATGGACCAGCTGGGTTTGAATCCTGACACTTCCAGCTGTGGGAGCTGAGCATGTTACTGAACCTCTTGCTGTACCTCAGGTTCCTCATCTATAAAATGGGGACAATAATAGTGCTTCCTTCATAGTATTGTTGTGAAAAGAGCATGAGCTAAAACATGTGAAACACTTTGAACAGCGGTTCTCAACCTGTGGGTTGCGACCCCTTTGGGGGTCCATCGACCCCATCACAGGGGTCACCTAAGACCATCAGAAAACACAGATATTTACATTATGATTCACAACAGTAGCAAAATTACTGTTAGGAAGTAGCAAAGAAAATAATTTTATAGTTGGGGGTCACCACAACATGAGGAACTGTATTAAAGGGTCCCGGCATTAGGAAGGTTGAGAACTACTGACTTAGAACAATGTTTGCTACAGAGCGAGTGTTGAATAAATACTAGCTGAGATGATGATTATTAAGACAGAGGAGCTGGGTGGGAGCAAAAAGACAGTATTTGTACAGTGACAAGAGCATGTGCTTTGGGGTCAGTCTGACCAGGGTCCAACCCCACTTTTGTCACCTGTGCATGGGATGACTTCAGGTAGAGCCGTTCCCTTCTCTACGTTCTATTTATCACAACTGTGAACTAGTGATGGCAGAGGCTTAGGGAGGAAAGATGGCCAGTGCCTGCTCTTAGAAACCTCAGAAGACGTGAGTTCCCTCTTCTCCAGGCCTCTTATTACCTCGGACAGTCAGTGTCCAGCCCCAGCGCTGCTCACCCCCCATCTCCTATTACCCTCTTTCTAGAATAAAAATTCCCATCTTGCAAGGCAGAATTCAGCTAAACATTAGGAAATCACTAGCCAATAAAATTGATTAACATTCAGGAATGAATGATAACCATACACCTCCAGGGCATAGCTATGTTTTGAAAAGAACATAGCAGGTGCCCAGTACATGGTCATTAGCGGAGGTCATCTCTAATGTGGAATTTCAGATAGAGTGGAGGAAGAGATTTAGAGCATCTATGAGGGAAAGAGAGCTTCCGGCTGCTCCAAATACACCAAAAGTTCACCAACCCGGTCCCATTTCTTTCCTGTCACTTGGCATCCCTGGCCACACACAGCATTTCCAGGCCTCCAGACTCCTATCTATGCCATTTTTCCTATTGTCAAAATTGTACCTGACCTTCTAGGCATAGCACAAATAACACCTCCTTCATGAAGGCTTGTGCTAGTTGTCTGACCTGAACTCTCCCTTCTGACCCCCACTCCATTAACCCTTCTTCCCCCACCACCCTTGGACTTCTTGCTAACAAAGCTGCAATTTTGTTCTCCCCACTCCAGTTAGATATTCATTTTCCCAGTCTTTCTCAGAGCTGAGGATGGCCATGTGACCCAGTTTTCACTAATGAAAAATTAGCAGACATTTGTTGGTGTTCAGGAATGGTTTAGCTTCTCTTACAAAAGAGGGCAACAAGGCTGGTGCTATGTCTTGCCTCTCCTTCCATCCCTGAACATGGCCGGGATGGCAGGAGCTACAGGGGCCATCTTGTGACCTTGAGTAAAAGCCAAAGCAAACTAAGCCCTTGCTCACAGCTGCTTGCTTTCTTGTTATTTGAAACAAATAAACCTCATTTTGCTTAAGCCTCTAAAGTATTCGGAGCGAAATACAATTCTGACAGAAACACATTTCTACATTCATTGAGTACCTATATATTCTAGCCCTGGGGAAACAGTAATGAACAAGTTTCAGCACTTTCCTCAAGGAATTTCAAGGTAGACCTGGGGGCTGTTGGAACCCAGGGCCAAATCAGATTAGAGTCAGTCAAGGAAAGTTACTGATGGAGGCAATGCTGGGGGTGAGTTGGAAGGGACAAAGGGAACAATGTGCAAGGCACAGACCATGTTCTAGAGCAGAGAGGTCCACAGATTTCACTCCAACCTCCAACGGGGCCGTGCACCACATGGGAAACAGTTGGCAGGAAGCATCTCTAAAGAAGAATGGGATTTGGAGGAGGCCCAGAGAACACCCCCATTGCATCCCTCAGCACATCCTTCTTAAGCAATGATCAACTTTGCCTTTTACCAGACTCTTCTTCAAGGTAGGGCATCTTGTTGCATAACTCTGGGAGCCACCATTCCTAGCCACCTTCAGATCTGTGCCCAGGGCTCAGCAGAGGGTCTGACACACCCAGGGTGTGTCTCTTCTACTGGATCATGAACCCCGGCTGGGTTAGAGACTCTGCCATCACTAGTTCACAATTGTGATAAACATTGATGAGAGAGAGGCTGATTTATTTATGTGTCACCGAACCCTGCACAGGGCCTGACAGAAACCAAAAATGATGATGATGATGATGATGATGATGATGATGACGACAACGACGACGACGACGACGACAACGACGACAATAACAATGCATGCTAACTATCTGCCAGGCCACGATCTAAGCATGTTACATGTATTAACTTGTATTCCTCACCACAACCCGAGGAGGGCTCACCATGGTTGTGCCCATTTTATAGGTTAAGAATACTGAGCAGAGAGACACTAAGAAACTTCCTCAGAGCCATGTGGCTAGTAAGTGGCTGAGCAACAGTATTTGTTCAGTCCATGTTGAGAGCTGGAAGGACTACTGCTGGCACCTGTTCCCAGGCCCCTGTCATTTGTACCAGGAAAGAAGCCACTCAATGTTATACAAGTGATGCTGACTTGTCTTATATTTAGTCTCTGGTGGAAGTGTCCTCATAACCAAGTTTACTTCACAGGGCAGTTCTTCAGCACACTGATCCATCAGGAGAGGGGAAATGGTAGGAACTATTCTCGCCCCACCCTTCGTTCACCCTTATTTCTGCTATTAGAAAGGATAAATAGAATGTATAGACATATATTTTAAATATGTTTTATTGGTTTTAGAGAGAGAGGAAGGGAGAAGAGGAGAAAGAGAGAAACATCTTTGACCAGGGATCGAATCCACAACTTGGATATGTACCCTGACTGAAAATCAAACCGACGACTTTTCAATGCATGGGACGACATTCAACCAATTGAGCCACAGGGGCAAAAGCATAGAATTTTTATAATTTACAATTCAAGGATCAGTGTGCAAGGCAATGCTTAACACAAAGGACAGAGGACTAGTGGTGGAACATCAGGCACTGATAGAGGAATTGCTGGGAGGGGCTTCCGAAAACTCAAGTTCAGAGCATATGACTTTGAGCCAAGAAGGACAACCATAGACAATTGACAGAGAAGTGAAGAAAGAAGAAAGCAGGAAGAGAAAAAGAAACATGGCATGTTCCCTGCGATTTAATTTCATCCATGCAAGTCTTATGTATTGTATGCAGGAAAACCTTAGGTTTAGATTGACTAAGTGACCTGTCCAAGGTCTCCCAGCTTATAGATGACCCATACCCTGACAGAGAACCCTCATCCCTAGCCCTGGTTAGAGGCATCTCAGGTGGACCCACATTTGAGGCTGATCCTACAAGGAAATAGACTCATTTTCTAACACTTTTCTCCAAAAGCCCAGCCCTGCTGAGTCACTGGTGGTGACAGGTCCTCTGCACCCACAGGTCTTGCTAAACTGGATTTCCCCTTCAATTCAGCCCAAGTTTCCTAAGTTCCTGCTGTCACAAGGGCCTGGGTCCAGAGGGGGAGGGATGGTAGGAGACAGCTCACAGCCCTTTTCCTGCCCAGCTCACTCAATCCTCATACTAATCAAGAGGGAGGCAGAATGGTGGAGGTTATGGTCCTATTTTTTTTAATATATTTTATTGATGTTTTACAGAGAGGAAGGGAGAGGGATAGAGAGTTAGAAACATTGATGAGAGAGAAACATCAATCAGCTGCCTCCTGCATACTCCCTACTGGGGATGTGCCCACAACCAAGGTACATGCCCTTGACCGGAATCGAACCTGGGACCTTCCAGTCCACAGGCTGACGCTCTATCCACTGAGCCAAACCGGTTTTGGCTATTGTCCTATTTTACAAATGGGGAAACTGAGGCCTAGAAATGGAGGAACATGCACAAGGTCACATAGCAACTCAGGGGCAAGGCTGGCTCCAGAACCCTGTCTCTTGATTCAAGGGCTGCTTATCTTTCCCTGGCATCTCTCCCTGGAGGAGGGGGCTGAGGCAACTAAGATTGAGTTAGATTTCAACAAGTAGCAAACCGCAGAGTGGGAGAAAGATTCAGTGGAGGGGGGTCAGGGTGGCAGTGGGCAGTTGAAAGAGTAGGAACTCCCTGAGGGTGGGCCTTGAATGCCAGGCTAATGGCCAACTGTTCCTGCAGGTGAACTGTGAGGGATGTTCCTAAGGGCCACGAATGCAGAGCCAGTTCAGTTCAACAAGCCCAGGGGATGAACTAAGGTTGGGGACACAGGAAGCCGAAAAAGCTGGGAGGGGAACAGAGCTGACAGAGAGGGGGTGCTTGCTGGTTTTGCCCACTGGACATCGAAGCTCCTTTCTTCTGGTAATTACACCAAAGAGCCAAGTTAGAGCCCTCCATAATCTCCTTCAGTTTCCCACACCTCCCAAACAAGCATGCACCCTAATTTCAAACATAGACTGGTCAGGCAGACACAGATCCAGGACCAGCATCCCCCAAATGGATTGTATCCCCTTCCCATGCTCCTTGATATGGAAATTCTGGAGGGGTCCCTGCCCTTTACCCAGGTTAGATCATCAGCCTCTCCCTCCCAGGAATCTGATTTGTGACATGTATGACACAAAACCCAAGGTCAGCTGGCTTTGGTCTGCCCTGAGACAGATCCCTGAAGAGCCTGTTCCTCTCATTTCAGTTCCTGGTCACTGTCTGCAATTCCCTCTCTTCTGCGAGACTCCATATCCTTCCAAGAAAGTCCTTTTTTGATAGCTTGAAGTGGTTTATGTTACTTGCAACCAAAGCATGTTGGTTGAGACAAATATGTGGGAAGGCTCTGAGATTCTAGGCGGAGCAAAGCAGGTCTGGGACAGAGGGGTCCACAGATTTCACTCTAGCCTCCAGGACAAGACTTGGGCAGAGCCCCTGAGATCCTCCATTTTGCATCTCAACTCCAGGCTGGATTGAGGACTTCCACTATCCTAACATCCCCCTCCCTGTAAGCACCCAAGCAGCAGTTGTCCACAAGATCTTCCTGAGAACAAAGGCCACCTTAGAGCTTCCCACAAGTTTTCTATTGTTTCTGTAACAAATTCCCACAAACTTAGAGGCTTAAAACAACAACACAAATTTAGCTTCTCACAGTTTTGTGGTTAGAAGTCCAACATTGGGCTCACTGAGCTAAAAACAAGGTGTTGGCAGGGCTGCCTTCCTTTCTAGAGGATCTGAGGGAAAACACGTTTCCTTGCTGCTATTTTATTTCTTCTCCTTCCTTTTCTCCTCCGCCTCCCTCTTCTTATCCTTCATTTTCCTTGCCTTCTCCAGCTTCTAGGTGCCACCCACATCCTTTGGCTTGTGGCCCCTTCTTCCATCTTCAAAGCCAATGATGTCAGGTCAAGTTCTTCCATGGCACACTCTGGCCTCAATGAGAACTTACTCAAAGAGATAGAAACCATAAAAAAGAAACAGTCAGAAATGAAGAATATAATAACTGGAATGAAGACTGCATTAGAGGGAATTAAGAGCAGATTAGATAAAGCAGAGAACTGAATCAGAGATTTGGAAGACAGGTAGTTAAAACACCCAATTGGAACAGCAAAAAGAGAACAGTTTTAGGGACCTCCAGTAAAACATCAAGCAAAATAATATTTGCATCAAGGGATTACCAGTAGGAGAAGACGAAGAGCAAGGGATTGAAAACCTATTTGAAGAAATAATGTCTGAAAAATTCTTTAGCCTGGTGAAAGAAATAGGCATACAAGTCCATGAAGTGTAGAAATTCCCAAACAAGATGAGGCCCACCCCAAGACACATCATAACTAAAAAGGATAAAAACAAAGAGAGAATCATGAAAGTAGCAAAGAGAGAGCAGTTAGTTATGTACAAAGGTGCTGCCATAAGACTGCCAGCTAATTTCTCAATAGAAACTTTGCAGGCTAGAAGGGATTGGCACCAAATATTCTAAGCGATGAAAAGCAAGTAATCAAGATTACTCTACTCATCAAGGCTAGCCTTTGGAGTCCAAGGACAGATAAAGATATTCCCAGACAAGAAAAAGCTAAAGGTATTCAACCACACCAGTATTACAGGAAATGCTAAAGGGCTTTCTTTAAGACAAAGAAGAAGAAAAATATGAATAAAATGGTAACAACTACATATCTATCAATAATTACTTTAAGTGTAAATGGATTAAATGCTCCAACAAAAAGAAATAGGGTAGCTGAATGGGGAAGAAAACAAGACCCATATATGTATATACTGCCTCTGAGTGACCCACTTCAGATTGAAAGACACATGAACTAAAAGCAAAAAGATGGACAAATTGGAAATTACAAATAGTCACGGGGATGTAAAGTACAGGCTAGGGAATATAGTTAAGAACATTACAGTAACATGTATGGTGCCAGGTAGGTACTGAAAATATCAGGTGGAACACTTTATAAAGTTTATAATTATCTAACTACTATTCTGTACACCTGAAACCAACACAAAATAATATTGAAAATAAACTGTAGCCCTGGCCAGTGTAGCTCTGTGGTAGAGGATTGGCATGTGCACAGTAGGGTCTCAGATTTGATTCCCAGTCAAGGGCACATACCTGGGTTTTTGGTTTGCTCCCCACCCATATCAATGTTTTTCTCTCGTTTCCCCCCCCTCTCTCCCTCATTCCCACTCTCTCTAAAAAGCAAGGGAAAAAATATCCTCAGGTGATAATTAACAACAACAACAACAACAACAAAGTAAACTGTAATTGAAAATATAAATAAGTAAAAGTAAAGGGATTGAAAAAATACTTAATGGAAACAATAATGAAAAAAAAGTTGGGGTAGCAATTCTTATATCAGACAAAGTAGACTTTGAAACAAAGGCTATAACAAGAGACAAAGAACATTTAATATACAATAGCCAAGATATAGAAGCAATTTAAGTGTCCATTAATAGATGATTAGAGAAAGAAGATGTGGTAATAAATTTGATGGAATATTACTCAGTTATTAAAAAAAAGTGAAATGTTACCACATTTGCAACAACATGGATGAACTTAGAGGATATTATGCTAAGTGAAATAAGTCAGACAGAGAAAGACAAATACTCTATGATTTCACTTATATGTGAAATCTGAAAAACAAAATAAATGAACAAACAAAACAAAAACAGACTGATGGATACAGAGAACAGACTGATGGTTTCCAGATGGAAGGGGATTAAGGGAATGGGTAAAAGGGGGGGAAGGATTAAGAAATACAAATTGGCAGTTACAAAACAGTCATAGGGCTATAAAGTACAGCATAGGGAATACAGTCCATAATACCGTAATAGCTATATGGTGTAAGAGGGGTATTAGACTTATGGTGGGATCACTTTGTACTACACACCTGATATATAATATTGAATATCAAGTGTACTGAAACATAAAAAAACAAAAACAAGGTGAAATTAAAATTTTTTAATTTAAAAAATTGTCATAAAGTACTGAATTTAAGAGCTTAGGCAAATAATGTTGGCCCTGGCCGGTTTGGTTCAGTGGATAGAGCATTGGTCCAAAGACTGAAGAGTCCCAGGTTTGATTCTGGTCAAGGGCACATACATGGGTTGCAGGCTTGATCCCTAGCCTTGGTCAGGGTGTATGCTGAAGGCAACCAATCAATGGGTCTCTCTCACATCCATCTTCCTCTCTGTATCTCTCCTTCCCTTCCAGTCTCTTTGAAAATCTACGGAAAAATATTCTTTGGTGAGGATTAATTTAAAAAAATTAAAAATTTTAAATTTTAATACACACCCAACCCCTCCCCTCCCACAACCATTTCAAAAAGAAATAAAAATAAAAATAATGTTAGGATGGCAAAGTTTCTTTTTTTTTTTAAAGTGGAAAACGTGTTTATTAACATTCAAACCCCCTTCATACAAGGCTATACAAAAGTTCTTAACATTTTGATTACATATGTCTATATTTTCTACATAGTTACAGTGATGTATAATAAAATTTAGCTTTTCATAATAAATTGTTTACATTCATTATTTTGTTAGACATAGCAATTATTTTCAAATCTAATAGTTAATCAATTTCCTCTATCCATAGTTTAGCAGAACTAATCAGCATAGATGCTCTTTATTGAGAGGTATAGGATCTGCATGTTAACAGTTGCTGAAGTTTGGTATTTCTGTACAGCATTTCCTTTTTGCTTCAATCACAACATAAAACCCTTAAGGATATGAAATTCAGTAAGTTAAGTCCAGTGATATATTACTTTAGCTGATGAATCAAATTTATATGTAACATTATAGCATTAAAAACGTTAAAACTTGAAATATGCATCAGTATAGACTGTTCCTTTTGGGATAAGATTACATGGGAAGAGGAAAGAAAAAGATAATTGAGTTTTGATATCAATAGGAGGAAAAATGCTAAATTGCCTTGTTGCCTCTCCCTAACGATGGCGAGTTGGGATAATACCAGAACAAACATTCCAGCTCAACAATTCTAGGTAGTAGCTTTATGGAGATGGGAGCTGGCTTAGCTAATAATACTAAGTGGCCATAGCACTGACTTTGTGTGCAAAGCACAAAATTTGCATACTGTGATCTAGATCTTAATTGCAAGCTATACTGAGAATTTTTTTTTTCATGTTTTGGCTATATTTCATTCCAAAATAAGAGTTGATTTGATGTTTGAGTTACAGTACCAGTCTGTTGTTACTTGTTAGTAAAATGAAATATACTCCTGCAGATAAATACTAGATTAAAAAAAAACAACTTTCAATAAGATTAAACTGTAGAATACTAAAAAATTAGTTATTTCTACAGAAATCTGTGAAGGGAGCAATAAAATCAAGTTATATACCTAAATAAACATTTCAAAGGAAAATAACCCAATCATCTTCTGACTGGGTCAAACCGTATTTGCTATGTTGTAATCCTGTTCATTAGACTGCAGCTGGACCACAACACTATGTTCGTTAATTTCATTTTCTGCTTCACTACTGTCAGTATCTTCATTGTCATCTTCCTCATAGTCTGAAGATTCTGTCATGTTTTGATGTGAGTGGGATTCCGACAGAGCCCCAAATGACTGGGTGCTGACAGAAACCAAAGGTCTGAGTAAAGGGGTATGTTCTGACATCTCGTTTTCTTCTTGACTGCTGTCTGTGTCAGAGTCTGAATCACCCTCAGAAGAAACGACTTTTTGCTTGCAGACTGGACAGGTTTTTTTGGTTTTAGTTAGCCAAGGGTCTACACACTTGCAATGATAAGCATGGGAACAGGGAAGGATTCTGAGCTTATCTCCATCTTCATATTCATCCAAACAAATGGCACATACATCATATTCATCTCCTTTTTTGAATTTATGTATAGGGAGTTTCTTAAGTTGATCTTTATGAAGTCTGTTTCTTCTAGCTCTGTGTCTATCCTGGAAAAATTCTGTGATCATGAAAATGACTATCAAGATGAGATAGATGCCCACTATGATAAGGAAGGGAATTAAGTAATATTCCAGAGGAAGACTAAATTCTGGAACTAAAATAATGTGGCCCCCTCTTTCATATGTGAATTCATCTTTCAGGGAATTAGCTGATGACTCACCAATAAAGACAGATGGTATATCAATTTTCTTTAGCACACCAATGTCGTTGGATCCCATGCTAATGAGCTCATCAGAATCAACATTGTGAACTATGGCTGCTTTGTATCCTGCTCTCTGTGCATTTAAAACCTTTATATCAAAATTACAATCAAGTCTTCTAATTAACACGATGAAAGTGCCAGATGAATTGTCTTTTAGTGGTGGAGGTACTATGGGTTCACAAGCATTCTCTGGTTTTGAGTTAATCAAAAAACCCTGTAAACCTTCAGCAGGAAGTCTATAACCAAATCTTGCTGGAAGATCATCAAATGTCTGAGACACATTTTCAAAATTATATGCTAAAATGCCTGCTTCTACAGGCAGTAGGTTTAAAAATGCAAACAATTGCACAGTTAAGATGGTATAGATTTGTGTGGCCAACAGCATGAGCATCCCTATGGAGAGCAGCATCTCGCTGTCAAATCACCTACGAAGAGAAGATCTTGTCAGCCATCTTGAGAATATGTAGCAGTGGTCTTGTCAGATTGTGGGGCTCTTTGACCCTGTTAGGATCCTGATTCCATGACTGAGTGTGCTCACCAACTCCAGATTCCAGAGTAGCAGGGGAGACTACAGCACGGCTGCCAGCAAAGTTTCTTTAGCATCTCCCTATTCTCTAGATCACAGCCCTTCTTCTTCAGCACCTCCCCTTCCTGTTCCAGACTCACCTTACCCCTCCCTCTCTCTCCACCAGCTCTCCAGGTTTGGCAGTCTCTCTTCTCCAAGCTAGAATTCTACAGAGTTGCAGCCAGGAGATCAAAGCTGAGCCCCAGAAAGGAAAAGAGAGTTGCCCAAGACCACACAGCAAGGAGTCTGCATATAAACTCAGATCTAAGGCTGAAGCCCAAGCATGAGGGAAAGAAGGAAGATGCCACAGTTTCCACTTCCTCTGCATTTTGTCGCAAGTTTGTCCAGGCAGTTTAATAGTGAGAAAACAACCCACACTGCCCAGCTGACCATCACCAGATGGACCTGTCATGACTCTGGGTGAACCTTGTAGCCACAGAACATCCAAGCATGCAGCCAGGGCCTTGGGTTGCCCCTGAGGAGTGAAACAAAAGGGTGCAAAGGGACAAAGTCAAGTTTGTGCAGAAAGAGGATGGGTGGGCCCAGTTCGGAGGTTGTGCACACAGAAAGACCAAGGAGTGTTAAAAGATTCTCTGAAAGGTAAGTAAATTTTAACACAAACACCTATCTTAGTATTTAGCACATAGTAGGTACACCACCAATGTTGGTTAAAGTGCAGTATAAGCCAACAAAGTGATAGAGCCACAAAGCAAAGCTAATACAGCCTTAGGTCATATTAATAGAAGCACAGAGTCTGCAGTAAAGAAGGTGACCCACATTCCACCATCCCCCATCTGAGTTCAATCCTGGATTTTGCATGAAATAAGATCTAGACCAACAGAGAGAATCCAGAAGATGTGGTGAGTATAGAGACAACACCCAAGGGATGTGGCTGGAGGGGCAGGATGCTCAGCCTAGGGATGAGTATTGCATGGACAGATCTGGTCATTATCCCCAACTCTCTGCAGGACTCCTGAAGGACAGGGGGACAGGTGGGGTTGTGAGCCCAGAGGGAGGGGACCTTGGGGAGTCAACAGGCCAAGTGCCAGCTCAATATACAAAAAATTTTTTCTTGAAATGACATTTATTTTGGGGTGGTTATGAGTGCCAACCATGAGAGATGGCAAGCTGAGGAACGGCAGAGGTTGGCTTAGATGTCCTTAGCTCATAATCTATTCATCTCTAAAATAATAATTTCCAAAGTACAGGAGGAAAATGTTAGTTCATCTATCTCTACTTAATTTTGAACTAAAAATAGTTAATAGCACATCGTTCGACTCTGATATGCACCCTCTGCCATGTGTCAGACATCAGATGTCATGTCCCCAGAGGCCAGTGGGGAGCTCAACAATACAGCAGGTCTGCCATGGCCACATTTTCCATTTTCTACATTCGGCCTGTTTTGACATATTTCGGTGTACTAGTGCTGGGTTGGGTGGATTTGAGGATCAAACAATATAGCTTTGACTGACTCAGCCCCCATAGCCTGGACAAGTGGCTTCAAAGAGTCCCTGCAAAGGAACCTCGAATGGAGATAACTCTAATCTAGGAAATACAAGCAAGCAGCAGGAAATGTGGGAGACAGATCTCCCCCCTACCCCGAAGTTCAAGTCCTTCATCAGTCACATGATCACATTGAAAACAACAATAAACAACAATGAATGGGATCCCTCACATGTATAATTGCTTACTGAAATCATAATAATAAGAAAAAACTATTTGAGACATGAACTTCCATCACTCTCATCAATGAGAAAATTTACTCCGAGTATATATTGAGATGTTAGCTAATGGTCCATAGTACTTGTATGTAATTTCTAAATCTATAAATATGTATATACTAGAGGCCTGGTGCACAAAATTCATGCACCTGTGGGGCCCTGCCCCTCAGACCCCCATATTTGTGTATTTTTGTATGTGTGTGTGTGTATAATTTTTTTTGTTTTGTTTTGTTAATCCTCACCTGAGGACATTTTTCATTGATTTTTAGAAGGGAAGGTGAGAAACAGAGAGAGAAACATGGATGTGAGAAAGAAACATCAATTGGTTGCCTCCTGCACATGCCCCAATCCGATAGGGCGAAATAGCATCACCCTGCTGGGGCTCAGGCGTTGAGAGTATGGTGATTTTCTGTTTCTACTTCCACTTCTAGTAGAGGTCCTGCTTGTAGGAGCGGCTGATGTAGCGACCAATTTCTGTCTCGATCTTCTTCTTGTCCTCCTGTCCTGACTGTCCCACTTGAGCTGCTGCCAGTTCCTGGTCAGGTTCTGGGCCTTGTCCTGCATCAGGTCCAGGACAGCAACAGCCACCTGCTGCTCAAAGGTGCCCCTGTCCCCTCCCACGCTCAGGCCCCATTCACTGGAAGTCCTTGGGCCCAATGAGGACATAGAAATCCTGGTCCAGTAGCCAGGCCTCCTCCTTCCATCTCTTGGCTCCCTGCTCAGGTCCTGGCTGCTGCTGTTTGCTGCCACGGCCTCTGTGAAGACTTCCTCCACACTCTCTCCTGCTTCCTCCTCCTCCTCCTCCTCCACCTCCTCCTCCTCCTCCTCTTCCTTCTTCTCCTTCTCCTTCTTCTCCTCCTCCTCCTCTTATTGTATATGGAGGAGGTTCTTGTAGCCACAGAATGCAGCCACAAGGCCCTGGCAACCTCAAGCCCTGCTTCGTCTGTCCATGCAATACTCATCCCTGCGGTGCTGGGCAGCTCAGGGCTGGGCCAGCCAGGCCCTCCTGCCGCTCCTGCAGTCCTTCTGCCACTTGGTCCTCATCGCCTGGCTGCTCAGGTCCGGGCTGGAGGCGTTGATCTCAAAGATGGTCGCCTGTGAGCAGTACTGCTTGATGCTGTCCACCAGCCTCAGCTGCTACAGCTTCTTCTCCTCAAAGCTCGAGCTGAAAAGGGGGTACAGGCCCAGCCCTGCGAGGTCCAGCTCCTCGGCCCGTTTGATGGACTCTGGTGAGGGCGCACATGCTGCTGCTGGGCGTTGTCGGCCACGCGGCCCAGACCCTGCTGCTCCAGCGACGCCTCCGGGGTGTTCCGCAGGCCTCAGTGTCCACCATGCTCTGTGGCACCCGGCCTAGCAGGCCATCCATGCTGCCCACATCTGAGAGCTCCTCGTGGGGGTGGACGAGGGTGAGGGCACAGCCCAGGAACAGGTGCAGATCCAACAGGTAGGGGATTTCATCTGGGGCCACCAAGAAGTACGCTGTGTCACCCTGGCCACACCACCCATGTGGTGCAGGAAGGCTTGCCCTCGGCCGGGAAGCTGAAATTGATGTCATTGTCCAGCAGCGGGTTGTCCAGGCCAGTCACTATGAGGGTAGAGCACTTGCCATGAGTGAACTTGGCTAGGTTGATCTTGTGAGCTGTCTAGTCCGGGGTGCTATAGATGTGGGTCCAGCTCACCTGCTGGAGTGGCCTCAGCTGGGGGACAGGGGGAAGGGAGGCGGGGCCAGATGGTGGTTGACCAGTCCTTCTGCATTCGGTGGATTTGCATATTAGCCTTTTACTATACAGAATTGGGAGTTCCTGAAGCATTTTTCACAATCAGAAAGTGTGACAACTACTGCTCCAGATCCTTAGACCCAGCTAGACACTAAGGAGGATATTCCCTGTTTGGAATATTTATTTCAGATTTAGGGACCAAGAAAAACTAGGTGGGAGTGTGCCATTCAATAAACTTTTGTGAGGCCTCCCCAAATGTTTGACAATTAATGGGAAGAAACAGTCTTAAAAGGTTTTCCCTGGCTCGGACTCCCCAAGGTGGGAGCCCGTCCAGTTTCTTCTTTCTCATCCTCTCATCTAAGTATCTCTGTCTTTCTGTTTCCTCTCTCTCTTCTTCACTACCTATCCCCCCGCTCCCCTCCCACACATACAACTGACAACAAAAAAAAACCACAAGGGAGGTATTCGGTGCACACTGCACAGAAAGAGCTTGCTGGCTCCTGAATGTCGGCAGAGCTGGATTTAGTTCCCACTTCTACCCATCGCTGACTGTGAAGTCCTCAGGAAAGTCACATCCATTCTCAGAGTCTCAGAATTCTCTGGAAACATGAGTATGACTACAACTCAACAATAAAAAAAAAAAAAAGAACTCAATTTTAAAAGAGTCAAAGGGTTTGACTAGATATTTTTCTGGAAAAGATATGCAGACAGTCAATAGCACATTGAAAGATGCTGGAAACCATTCATCACTAGGGAAATGCATATCCAAACCACGATGAGATACCATTACATGCTCATTAGGATGGCTGAGATAAGAAACATGAGTGTTGGCACTGATATGGAAAATTGGAGCTTTTATACAGGGTTGGTGGGATTGTAAAATAGTACAGCCGCTTTGAAAACAACGTGTGAGTTTCTCAAAATGTTAAACATAGACTTATCCTATGACCAAGCAATGTTACTCCTAGATATATATCCAAGCAGATGAAAAACTTATGTCCACACAAAGATTTGTACATGAATATTCACAGAAGCATTATTTATAATAACCAAACGGTGGAAACAACCCAAATGTCCAACGACTGATGAATAGATAAACAAATGTGATATAATCATAAATACAATATTATTCAGCCATAAAAAGAAAGAAGTGCTGACACATGCTACGACATGTATAAACCTTGAAAACATTATGCTCAGTGAAAGAAGCCAGTCAGAAAGGATCATCTACTGTATGATTCCATTTCTATAAAATGTCTAGAATAAGCAAATCCATAAAGAGAGCAGATTAGTGCTTGCCAGGGCAAAGGAGAATGAGGAGTGACTGCCAAAGGTATGGGGTTATTTGGGGGGTGATAAAATGTTCTAAGCTAGATAGTAGTGATGGTTGCACTACTTTGTGAATATACTAAAAAATCACAGAATTGTACACTTTAAAGGGGTGAATTTTATGGCATGTGAATGATAGTTCAATGAAGTTTTTATTCTTTCTTAAAAGAAAAAAAAGAGGGCTTCACACATAAGATTGTTGTGAAAGTAAAATAGGGCCTCTGGCAGGGCAGTGCCCAGCGTGGGCCTGGTGTGGAGCAGTGTGGTGGCTTTTTGAGGGCTGCGAGGCACAGGTGCCTAGAGTCTTAGATGCCTACACTAGCCTAAATTCTAGGAATTTCTGAGCCAGGAAGGAGACTCATTATTTACTGATCTGCTGAGTTTGGATCCCAAACAGGACATGCCACACTTCACTCCATACAGCTCCCCCAACACACGCTCCTGACTCAGTTTTTCTCACAGTTTTTAAACAAAACTAACTTAACAGGCATGAGACCATATATCATCTTTCTTGTCCCCCCTTGAAAGAAAAATATACTGACTTGAATCCCAAATGCTGCCTCTGAGGAGCAAAGCTGGGATGCTCTAAGCAGAGGTGGCTCCCCTGATTTGGGATGACGGCCTGGGGGCACAGGGGAGCGTGGTGCTGGGACAGGAGAGTGTCCTGTCCTCCAC
Organism: Lasiurus cinereus; assembly: GCA_011751065.1. Taxonomy (NCBI): domain Eukaryota; kingdom Metazoa; phylum Chordata; class Mammalia; order Chiroptera; family Vespertilionidae; genus Lasiurus; species Lasiurus cinereus. Next base: position 6,893,558 of record JAAGEH010000125.1, read on the forward strand.
TTGTTGGTGAAGACACAGAGGCTGGGAGGTTTGAGGGGACATAACCTCACCCTCCGAAGCTATTTAGTCCCACAGGGCAGAGGTTTCTAGTCAGACCCTTCATTTCACAACTGGGAAAATAGGCTCAAAGAGATCAAGGGTTTTTCTGAAGGTCCCAAAGCAAGTTAGTGATGGAATCAGGAAGTGGCCATCTGCTATGCCCAGCTGAAGCTTCAAAGTGACCTGGGAGGTGGGCGGTGGTGGTGAGTATTTGCCATCCTCCCCTGATTTTCCCAGAGATGGAAGCTGAGTGCTCGCCCAGCTAGGAAGACACAGACCTGGTCCACCTAGACACCACAAAACTTCAGCCGTGTTGAAGAGCCAATGAAAATATAACCCCTCACCCTGCCCCATGTCCCATTACCTGCTGTCCCGAGGCCTGTCAGGTGCCAGGTGAACTGTGTGTGGACTGTGCTGATGCCAGGCTGGGTAGGGGAAAAGGATGGCAGGAGAGGCCCTGCCACACCCCCGTGACGGACAGGGGGCGGGGCATGACGTGTCCCTGGGCCACACTCACTCAGCGAAGTGGCATTCCTTCCTGCCAATGCTATCAGCCCCAGGCCTTCCTGACTGATTTGCCTCTTCCCTATGACACCCCAGGAGCAGCAGATAGGGCAACCACACCCAAGAGACCTGCCCCCTGGGCCATGGCCATGCCCTCAGTTTCCAGTGGGGAGTGATGTGGGGAAGTTGCACCACCCTTGGCTGTGCTAAGTTCTGGGCAGAGAAGAGGTGGGGCATCTCCCAAGTCCCCCCTCCACCTGCATTGGGGAGGCTGACTCAGGGCCCAGCCATGTGGACCAACCTGATGCTACTAGGAAGGGTGAGGTTGGGCAGACAGCAGGTGGGGGGGGGGGCAGGGAGAGGAGGAGAAGGACACTCAAGGGGCTGGGGATTCCTGTGAGCAAACAGGCAGTGCCCTCTCCTGGTGAAGAGATTGGGCAAAGGGTAGAACATTCACTGCAGGTGGGAAAACACAAGTCCTGAGGGGTGGGGACCAACTTCTCACAGATAAGGCCAGGACTAACCCCAGCTCAGCCTGCCTCTGCCTCTCACTCACTAATCAAACACTCGAAAAGCAGGAGAGTGAGCAGGTCCTACACTACCCTGGAGAGCAAGCACCCAGGCCGGAGGGAGACAGGCCCTGACAGGCCCATGAGGCCAGGCCCCAGGAGCTGTGGGTTCCCAGGGCTTCCTAGAAGGGGAGTCGTCCAGATTCTAAGCTCAAGCCAAAATCTTGGAGTCACCCTTTACTCTGTGCTCTCCTCTATCCTGTAGCTGCCTACCTAACTGGAAAGCCCTGTTGGCCTCACCTTCAACATATCCCGAATTTGGCCCCTTTTCTCAATGGCAACCACCCTGGTCTAGACAATACAATTACTAGTCTCTCTGCTCCTGACCTCAGCCCACCGTCTGTTGTCATGACAGCAACCAAAACAACCCAATTAAAACTTATCTCAGATCATGTGCCTCCTCTGCCCAGCACCCTCCCAGGGCTCCCTCTCGCTCAGCATAAAACTCAAGTTCTCTCACAGCCCTGCGTGATCCACAATCCGCCTCTGGCTCTCTCTGATCTTAATTTCTGTGACTTCCTCTCTCACTCTCCCCAATCATACTGGAATGTGCTCTAAACACTCCAGTTAGACTCCCTTCTCAGGGTCTTCGCACGGGGCATTCCCTCTACCCAGAATGCTTTCCCCAGACAGCTCCCTGGCTGCTTTCCTCACTTTTCAGGTCTCTGCTCAAATGTCACCTTCTTCCCTGGCCACCCGGCATGAAGTAGTAACTGCCGGCACCACCTTCCCCTCTTACCCTGCCTTATTGCTCACCATCTGACATGCTGTATATTTTCTTGTTATGCATATTTCCTTGTTGTGTCTTTGTTTGTTCCAGGATCCAGGACAGTGTCTAACACATAGCAGGTGCTCAGTACCTTTTGTTGAACAAATAAGTGACCTAGAAGGGTAGTCCAACAAGCATTCCAAAGGCATTCTAGGCAGAGGGAACCATGTGCACAACCATACATGCTTAGAGGTCAGAGACACTGCTGTATAGAGGATCTGCGAATGGTTCAGTACAGCGGGAGAGCAGGGGCGGAGGGAGCTGGAGGGGAGGCAAAGGGAGAGTGAGAGAGGCAGGGCTTCCAGAGTCAGGCCATGGAAGCTGCATGTTATGCTGAGAGTGATGGAGAGCCACACAAAACAGACATGATCAAATGTCTGTTTTAGACAGCAATTTGGCTACCTTATCTTGGGTTGGTGGGGAAGCTGTGAAAGGTTGGCATCCGGTGAGCAAGAGCCATGGCAGGGGAGATAAGGACAGGGTCAGGGTCCTGCACTGTCTGAAGCCACCAGCCACCTGTGGCTGGTTATGGAGCCTTTGACATGTGGCGGGTCAGAAATGAGATGTGCTCTCTGGTTAAAACACACACGGGATTTCAAAGAGGTGGTATGAAAGTAAAATATATACAATAGCTTATTTTGGATATATTGGGTTAAATAAGATATATTATTAAAAGTTATTTTCACCTACTTCTTTTTGCTATTTTTAAAATAGCTACTGGAAAATTAAAATTTTTCATAGGCACCTAGAACTCATAGTGTATTTCTATTAGACAGCATTCAGTTAGAGGGTAAAATGGACAGGGCTTGGTGGTCAGTGGACTGTGGGAGTGAGGGAGACTCTGTTCTAATTGCAAGTCACTACTCCTTCCACCCCCAATTGCTCCTTTGTGATGACAACATAGTCTAGAGGCAGAAAGAATGGGCCACAAGGAAGAGCCAATAGAGTTAGTTTTTATCTCAACATAAGCACCACACAAACAATTCATATCTTCCAGTAAGAATATTTAGAAATAGGTTGACAGAACAGGCCATTAGACCGTCTGTCCTGGAGGTATGTAAGAAGAAACTTGAAGACCATCATTAAGCAGGGAAAAGGAAATTAAACTAATTATTCTCAAAATATGATCCCTGGACTACGAGCATCAACAGCACCTTTTAGAAAAGCAAATTCTCAGGTCTCATTTCAGGCCTACTGAATCACAAGCTCTGGAGGTGGGACCCACAATTTGTAATTTAACAAGCCCCCAAGGTGATTCTGATGCCGGCTCAAGTTTAAGAACCACTGGACTAAGTAATATTCCTACCATATGTGAATGACTGACACATAGCAGGTGCTCAAAAAAAAAAAAAAATAGCCACTACCTTTTGCTGGCCTTCTAGTTCCAAGTTGAGGTACTTTCCCTCTCTGAGCAAATGTAGAATCTACCTCCTGGTTGTATGTGAACTTGGCACAGGATGGAGGCACAGACTCAGGACATTTCCTATCTGTGCCACAGGCAGAACTCCAGGACCATGACAGAGCTGCCAGATATATAAGGGAGGCCCCAGCTCAACTTCATCCCAAGGTGACCCCACTGCCCCACTGCTGTGGTGTGTGTGTGTGTGTGTGTGTGTGTGTGTGTGTGTGTGTGTGTGTGTGTGTGTGTGTGTGTGTGTGTGTGAGAGAGAGAGAGAGAGAGAGAGAGAGAGAGAGAGAGAAAGAGAGAGAGAGAGAGAGAAACAGAAAGAGAGCATGTGAGGGGTGGGCATTGATTCATGAGACAATCTCCCACTGTCCTGTGGACACAGCTGAGCCCCAGGGGAGCCAGCTCAGCAGCTGAGCGTGGCATCCGGCTTCCCTGCATTCCAGAACTGCCAGCCTGAGGCCCACCTGACTCAGCAAGCACGTGCACTCTGGAAACACCAGACAGCTCAGGCACAGTCTGCACATCCATATAAACAGGAGGAGAAGGCAGGTCCTAACCATGGTGAAATTATTTGTACAAAGGGCTCAGATCAGTGCCTGGATAGTTAGCCCTCACTGCCCCTTGGCATTCTTGTGATGGGGCCATAGCGTCCCTCTGGCTGATGGAAACTCCCCAATGACTTCTTCTGTCTGAGAATCATGCCCAGTAGGTATATAAGGGGGAAAGAATGTGCACCTACTATGAGTACCCAGTTCCTGACAAAGATGCTTGTAATTCCTTTAGTTGATGAAGGTGATAAGATCACAGTGCTCCTAAACTCCTTGACATTTTCTGGGTGATGGAAGCCTCTTTTGTTCTGATGAGTCAACTCTTGGTGAGCTCTTGGAAAGCTCCAGAATGGAGCTGTTCACCAGAAAGACCAAGCTGTGATTAAACACTTGGAACCTTTAGCCTCTGGGAGGGAAGAGAGGCTGGAGACTGAGCTAATATTAAGTTATGCCTAGGTGATGAGGCCTCCATCATAATTCCTAATCTGTGGGGTTTCAGTGAGCTTCCAGGTTAGTGTGCCAGGAAGGTGTGTACCCCAACTCCTTGGGGACAGAAGCCCATGTACTTGGGGACCTTCCAGACCTCACCCAATGTACCACTTCATCTGGCTGTTCATTTATATCCTTTATATCAATATGATAAACCAACAAACATAAGTAAACTTGTTCCTACATTTTGTGAGCTTTTCTAGCTAATTATTGAACCTGAGGAGGGAGCCATGTGAACCCTCGATTAATAGGTCAGTCAGAACTGTGAGAGGTCTAGACTTGCAATTGGCATTGGAAATGGAGGAAGTGTGGCAGAAATAAGCCCTTACCATTTGGAGGCTGTGCTAACTATGGGTAATTAGTGCCAGAATTGCTTGGTATGAGGGGAAAAAATCACTTATGGTGTCAACACTTAGAATACTAGGATTGAACATGTAAGTAAACATAGTGTAGATAATGAGAGCAAGATTTACCCCTGTTAAAGAAAGACATTACACTCTGCCCGGCATGGCTCAGTGGTTGCCAGGAAGCAGCCTAGCAGGGATTGGAACCCAAGATTGTCTTGCTCCAAAGCACGAGGTACTCCCTTTCCCAAGAACCAGCAGCCTCCTGGCTACCCTGTTTCCCCGAAAATAAGACAGTGTCTTATGTTAACTTTTGCTCCCAAAGATGCACTAGGTCTTACTTTCAGGGGATGTCTTATTTTGCCATGACGAAGAATGTGGTACACATTTATTATTGAACAACAAAAAAAAAAGGAAATTTATTACCTATAGTTGTCATCACAAAGCAGCTCACTGGCCGCAGCGCAGCCGGAGAGCTGTTCAGGCAGTGCGAGGTCTCTAAATCAAGAGTCAGACGCCTTACGGTATCTTTGGGGCCTTATATTCCAGGGAGGCCTTATTATCGGGGAGGTCTTATTTTCGGGAGGATGCCTTATATTACAGCGAGAGGCAAAACTGGAAGTAGGTCTTATTTTGGGGGGATGTCTTACTTTCGGGGAAACAGGGTATTTAGGGAGGGCTCTCCTTGTCCTCCCACAGAGCCTTCCACACAGCTTGTATCTAACTGTGGGCAGCTTCATGGAAGAATTGTTGCCCAAGGTCTTAAGGGTTCTGGTCAGTCCTAATTCCATCCCAGGTGGGTGACCCTTAGCAACTCCCTTTGCCTCTCTGGGCCTTCAGCTGCACCGCTATACAATGAAGAAAGGGGTCCTGATGGCCTGAGGGTTGGGGTTGGCAGGCAGCGGCCTTGGTGCACACGTTTCAGACCCTCTCCGGCTCTTGGGCAGACAGACCAGCAGGAGGAGTGGGGTAGGGTGGAAGGGCCTTGGGTGGCTTGACCTACCAGCAGCAGCTCCTGCTCCTGAGTGCTTAGAGGAGAAAGCTGAGGCTCAGGAAGTACAGTAACGTGGCCACGGCTGCACAGTGTGTGTGTGTGTGTGGGGGGGGGGGGGCTGGCAGGCCTGGGATTCCAGCCAAGACTGTGATACCCTGCCTCGGCCACCGAGCAGGGCTCAGGGGCACAGAGGGGAAAGCGGGGACCCCCGGAATCACGGGGAGGCATGGTCCCGTGAGAAGCAGTGATCTCCCCGTCGCTGGGAGCACGCCAGCCGCTGCCTGAGGGGACGTCGGAGCCCCTCAGGGACCCGCTCTGCCTCCGGCGGCGGCGGCGGCGGCCGAGGCGGAGCGCCAGCCCGCGGGGCGGGGCGGGGGCTGCTATTTCTGTCCGGTGAGCGCAGCCGGCGGCGAGGCGGGGCAGGGGGCCCGCGCCGCCATCTTCCGCCGCCGGCCGCCCGCGGCGCGCAGCCACCATGAGCACCGCCGCCTTCCACATCGCCAGCCTCCTGGAGAAGATGACGTCCAGCGACAAGGACTTCAGGTGCGCCCGCCGCCCCGCCTCCTCCGAACCCCTCCGTCCTCCTCCGCTCCCCACGCGCCGGCCACCCCGGACGCGCAGCCCGGCCGGCCCGCACCCTCCCCGCCCTCCGCCCCGGGGTGAAGCCCGCCCCGGAGCGCGACTCTAATCTCTGCGGCCCCTCCCGCGTGCAAACTTCGGCCCCGGCCCCCGGCCCCCATCGGAGCCCCGGCCGCCCCTCTGCACCCTTCCTCCGCCTCTGCTCCCTGCACCTCAGCCCAGCCCTCGTCGCGCCCCGCATGGGATGCTCCCACGGTGAAGCGAGGCACCCTAGCGCCGCCTCTTCTTCCCTGCATCGGAACCGGCCCCTGGCCGGGATCACACCCCGGGGCTGACCTTTTCACTGATAACCTCAGCCACCTCCCTCCTCGCTCTTCCCGCATCACTCCAGGCTTTCTCCCTGCACATCAGGGTCCCCTGTCCCATCTTCTCTTCCCCCCTTCCTCCCTCCCCCGCTTCTCTCTTAGTTTGTCTTTTGACACAGCTTGAAGGAAGAGATGGGGCAGAGTGGCTTTGCAGGCACAGATAGATTATGTTTAGGGTGGAGGATTCTGGGTTCTGTGTGCCCACTCCTCTTCTCCCTCCTTCCCCCAGCAATCACTGAGCCACACGGGAACAGAGCTGAAAAGAAGGGAGGAAACTTCTGGTCCAACCCCCTCATCCTGGGGGAATGGGTGAAACTGAGGTCCAGGGAGGTGAAGGGATGTGTGTCCCATGGACACTCAGCCAATTCTGGACCCTCCGAGCTGAAAGGAGCCTGCAGAGACCAACATAGCTGCACCCACTTGTTGAACATGCTATCACTTTATCCCCATTCTACAGACAGGAAAACCGAGGTCCAGAGACATGAAGGGCCTAGGTGCAATCACAGAGCTAGGAAGTGGAGGACTCGAGGACCAAAACACAGAGGCTGAGATCTTAACAGGCCCTCTGAGTCCAGCTCCCTGACCGGTGAGGAGATTGACTCCCCACCTCTGCCTTCTCCGGAAACCCATTCCTCAACACCCTTCAAGATCGCTGGTACAGCTTTAGTAGAGCCTTTGAGCCACAGTTCTGGCTTTCGATCCTGGCCCCAACCATTTCCTGGCTCTGTGGCCATGGACAAGGCTGCTTAACCCGTCAGGGACCTCAGCTTCTGTTTCTATAAATGCGGATATTAATAGAACCCACCTCAGAGGGTTGTGTGAGGATGAAATGCGTTAATGCCTGTGGAATGTTTAGATTAGTGGCTGGCACCAGGTAAGCACCTAGTAAATGGACCCATGGTTTGGTACTATCGGAAATCTGCCATGCCCTCTCCCCATTCTGGGCCTTTACCTGGAAGTTCTGTTCCCCGTCCTCATCTCCCCCCTTCACCTGGCTAGCTCCTACTCAGGTGTCACCTGGATGGGGATGCCTCCTGACACCCAGGCAGGTTTAGGCACCTCCTCGGAGCTCCCACACCTCTTCTGCCCATGTTTCGGCTATGTCACGTCTTTTTTTTTTTTTTTTTAATGTCACATCTTAGCCTTGGGAGACGCGGGGCTCCTGGACCACCAAACTGTGAGCTTCCTTTTTTTTTTTTTTTTTTTTCGCCCCAAACCCTGTTCTTTTTACCCAGTAATTGCTCGGTGGATAGTTTCTGTGTCCCAGGCTTCTGCAGTGTTGTCTCATCAATCCACCTGGGCAACCACGATGGCTCTTCCTGTTCTCCTCAGGCTTGGAGAGGTGAAGTGACTTGCCTGAGGTCACACCGCTGAGGGGATTTGTGCCACTGTTTCTAGAGCCTTAGGTCTCATCTCAAGGAGGGGTTGGTCTTGCCACCAAGAGCCTAAGGAGCCCTTTCAGCCTGCTCTGCCGGTGCCCCTGAGAACATTTAAAAGGACTCAAGCCTAGGAGGATGGTGTCTATTTTTAAAGTCCAAATACCAGAGAGGCTGGGTCCTGCTGACCAGCTGTCCAGGCACCCATGTGGCTGAGTGTTTCAGCTGAGTCTCCTCTAAGGTTTCTCTGGAATGAAACCGAGACTGTGTCCTCTGGATCCTGGAGGCAAGCGGTGACTGCAAATGGAGGTCCCAGGCAGGGTGAGGAAGTCTTTGATCCCTGCTATTCCTGGGCCCCCACCCTGTGGGCAGGAGGCTGCCCCGTTCCCACTCTGACTCTAACAGGGAAATGGGTAAACTCGGGGAGAGGGAGAGGGTCTGGCAGGAATTCCTACATCATTTCTTGAAAACACAATGGTATTGGTTGAGGATCCAGGGGAACTGACTAGCAAGGCTAATTTTCCTCCCAACTTGCTGTGTGACACTGGGCAGTTCCTGCAACCTCTCTGAGCCTAGATTCCTCGTCTGCTAAGAACTCATTGCCCTCTTAACACCTCCCAAGAAGTTATGAAATAGGCCAAAGAAAATTCTCATATTTTAGATGGAAAAAGCGGGACTCAGGGAGGAGTCAGTTGCTCAACGTCACCCAGTTGATAAGTGACAAGACCAGTGTATTTACTTAAAGCCAAACGTTGGTGCTCAAGCTCTTGTCTACCAAGTTAAACACTTTTCTGTACACCCCCACGATCACCACCACACTCATCTACACAGTAGGGCTTTCTTTCTCAGAGAGCAAAGGGTTTCCAGGAACGGGGGTGGGGGTGTCTGCAATGCTGAAGCATATTTCAGAAGGGCTGATTTCTGAATTCAGGTTTTCACACAGCTATTTGGCGTTGAGCCCTTTTAGAGGCTGACTCTAATCTTCCTCCCTTCCTGCCCTCATTCTGCCACCCCTTTTCCCCACTCCAGACCCTCTTTGGACCTGTTCTTTGCTGGGCCTGGAGTCCCAGAGATGAAACGGAGTCCCTGTGAGTTCCTCATATAATGCGGGAGACACATTGGTGACCAAGTGTGCAGTGTAGTGTGAGAAGTGCTGTGATGGAGGGACGCAGTTCTCTGAGGGGTCCTGTCCAGAGGAACCAAGTGTGCTGAGAGAGTGTGGGTAAGGGGGGTATGGCAGGTGGTCAGAAGAGTCATCCTTGAGGCTGATTTGAGCTGGGCCCTTGGCAGATGAATAGGCTTCCAATAGGTGGAGGAGAAAGAAGGGACAGAAGGCCCATCTTGGGCAAAGGAACACACCCCTTGGTTGCCAGGCGGAGCTGGCTCTCCATGGACCGCAGCAGCAATGCAGCTTAGAGACCCTGCCTGCCTTCTGAGAATGTCCCTTCCGCTGGCAGACCTGGGAGTGCAGTGCCTAACCCAGGCCTTGGCCTGGCTCAGACCCAAGCTTCTCTCATCATCTTATCTTGGCTACTTCTCTTGTGATGGCCAGGCCCAGAGGTGGGCACAGTCAGCCCCGCCACTCCTTCCTTCTCTCAGCAGCTTGAGGCTTATCCCAACTATTAAAAATAAACAGTGGTGACATCGACAGGTGTCCTCCTGGTAACGGAATGGTGTGGGCCGTCATGAGCAGCAGGTCTGTGCCTGCAAAAATGAGGCGAACTGTGACCAGTTTTGTGGGGGGGGGGGAAGGGGGGGAGAATGGGAGGGCCAGGAGGCTTTTGGTTGACTGACTCAAGCCAGAAAGCAAGGCTGGTGTGCGGAGGTGGGGTGGCCTGGTGGGTCAGCAAAAGCTGGAAGCTTCCTGGGGCCACCACTCTTTGATCCCGACTTCATGGCATCTCTCCTTGCTGCTCTGTCCTGCTTTCTCCTCTAATGTCCACTCTCCAGTGCCTGAAAGAGCCTGTGAGCAGGTGGAGTGGGCCTGATGGGAACCTGGTGGCCTGGAGTGTGTGTGTCCCACCCAAAGAGGGCAGCCATGACTTGACTAGAGCCAGTAGGCCCAATTGTATTCAAACATTCTGTTTTCAAGAGAATCTGGAAATCATTACATTTATGTCAACTCTCCCAAACATTGGCAAGCTGGACACAGCTGAGGGCTGCCAGTTTGAGACTCTGCCCTCCTTTCTGAATCTTGGCAGGAATGGTGCTCCACAGTGCCCTCTGCATCCCAACTCTCCATGACTTTCCAGCGCAATCTGCCGCTGCACGTTCAAATGCCCTGAACAGGGCATCAAGCCACACGGACTTGCCCATCTGGGGGTGGGTAGCCCTGGCCTCTGATGACCACCTAGGTCAGAAGCCACAGCTGGGGATTGGTCAGCTGCTGACATCAGTGTCTAAGACATGCTCGGGCCCATCAGCATGGCCGAGGGTAGTGATTCTCAGAGGGTGGTCCCTGCCCCTCCACATCATCCAGGAACTTGTTAGAAATGCCCCAGCTCAGACCTACTGATTCAGAAACCCTGGGGGTGGGGCCCAGCGGTGTTGGGCAGCCCTGCAGGTGGTTCTCATGCTGACTACAGTTTGAGAACCACTGGTCTAAGGGCAGGAACTGAAGTAGAAGTGGGCAGCGGTAGCCCCTTCCACCTGTCTGGTGGAGAAGCTTCTTGCTGACACCTGACTTAGTTGCAAGGTGTCTGTTCAACTTTATAGCATGAATGAGACGTGAATGATGTACTGTCTTTATAACAATGGCAGTGCCACTTACTGTTTATGGAGTTCTCAGTGTGTGCTAAGCACATCACGTGCATTATCTCATTTTATCTTCCATACAACCCCATGAGGCAAATACTATTCTCATCCCCGTTTTTCAGACAGGTAAACCAAGGCTCAGCAATGTGGGGTGGTTTGTCCACGTTCACAGTTGTTTAAATGGCAGAAGCAAGAGCCTCCAACCTTGAGACCCTAAGCATTTAGCTAGTGTGTTCTGCTCTGCCACTCCGGGTCGGCCCCAATGTGCAGTTGGTGTGTCTCACACCCGGGTCTTCTGACTGTGTCCACAGCCTGATCACCTGCTTTCCCTTGAATCTTTGCATCAAGGTCTGCTTCTGGGAGAACCCTAACAACTTCCCAAATCACTGGGGCCCAGCAACTGCTTGAAAACACTCCTCTGCCCTTCCTGCTCAGGTTCATGGCCACCAGTGACCTGATGTCAGAGCTGCAGAAGGACTCCATCCAGCTGGATGAGGACAGTGAGCGCAAGGTGGTAAAGATGCTGCTTAAGCTCCTAGAGGACAAGAACGGGGAGGTGCAGAACCTGGCAGTCAAGTGGTGAGTGTCGGCCTTGGGGGGGATAGGGAGGCACCCTCTGGCTATGCTCCCCGAGTGGGGCAGCTTCCCAGGAGCCCCTGCCCCTTTGGGGTACAGTCTCTGAGAGAAGAATTGCTAAGCAGCTCTTGGAGTCGCAGCGGAGTTGGACACTGACTTGGTCTGGGTTCCCCCAGAAGGAGACCCAGCAACAAGGATTCAGTTGTAAGTTTATTTGAGGGGTGATCCCAGGAAAATCCCAGGAACAGAGATGTGAGGCAGGGAAGGGAGAAAGCCAACAGAGCCTGCGTTATCAAGCAAGTTACTGCTGTGGACAAGCAGAGCTTAGCCCTACTGGGGGCCCCTTAAAGTGTCCCACGTGCCAGCTCTCTGTCAGTCCTTGACTAAGGGATACTCCTGGGGTAGGGTGGAGGGTAATGTAGTCCCTGGCACCTTCAGCCAGAGAAAGTGCTCAGGTACAGAGGCAGTCGCTGGCACTGGAAGGTCAGGCTGGCGTGCACCAGTGTGTGAGAGCTGAAGGGCTACCATGGCCCCAAAAGCCTTTGCTCTTGGCATCATGAGGCGTGGCCCTCAAGTATGCACAGGATGTGGAGGGATGTCGGAGAAAGGGGAACAGGGTGTGTGTGTGGGGGGACTAGGCACTGAAGAATGGCAGGAGTCAATAGTCAACAGAGGATTGGGGCACTGCCTCTTTAACAGTACTCTGTGAACTGGGCCATGTTAATTAATTTCACCTTGATCCAGAGAGCAAAAGGAATCCAGTAAAGAGTTTTATGTGACATGGTCAGGTGTGTGGTATGGACTGTAGTTTCCCACCAGCACACCATTATCCCCTTTTTACAGCAGATAGTCTGAAGTACCCTTTTCCTCTCATGAAGTGAGATTCAAACATATTATAACCTGCCTCCACCCAGTTTCAAAGCAGTATATATCATGCCCTCAACTGTAACATAAAGGAGAAATAGAAGGCATGAGGCTCATAGTAAAGTAGCATGTGTTTCAGTAAGAGCTCGAGCTTCACAGCAGAGTGATAATGAAATCACAAGAAGCCTGCACCTCAGCCAGGCTCACTGGGAGTGGCCAGACTCACAGGAAGGTGAGGATGTTGGGGATTCAGATACTACAAGTGGTACTGCTCTTAGTGACCTGTTTTTCTGAAATGGTGACTATCGCCGAGACCGGTTTGGCTCAGTGGATAGAGCGTCAGCTTGCGGACTGAAAGGTCCCAGGTTCGATTCCGGTTGGGGGCATGTACCTTGCTTGCAGGCACATCTCCACTGTGGGGCGTGCAGGAGGCGGCTGATCGATGTCTCTCTCTCATTGATGTTTCTGACTTTCTCTCTACCTTCCTCTCTGTAAAAAAATCAATAAAATGTATTAAAATTTTTTTAAAAATTAAGTGGTGACTATCTCCTTGTAAAGTTTTCCAGAAAACAAAGTACAATCTTCTTTCCGTTTACCTGATAATTACATTGTTGGAAATTTTGTGGTATATTAAAATAGTGCAAAAATGATGGAGAGAAGAATGGCAAAGCAGCTCTTGGGTTTCCAGTTGAGTTGGACATTGACTTGGCTTGAGGGAACATAAGGGGTAGCCTGACTCAGGCTGAGATTGGGGCTTTGGAACCCTCTCGTTCCCTCCCTGTCAGCTTGGGTCCTCTGGTGGGCAAAGTAAAGGAGTACCAGGTGGAGACCATCGTGGATGCTCTCTGTGCCAACATGCGGTCAGACAAGGAGCAGCTCCGTGATATTGCTGGCATCGGCCTCAAGACTGTCCTGTCGGAGTTACCCCCTGCAGCCACAGGTACCCAGGTCCCAGGAACTAGGTACTATAATTATTTGTCCTAGTTTATGGTTAAAGAAACTGAGGCTCAGTGAAATGAAGGGACTTATGTAAGGTCAACCAGCTATTCAGTGGCAGAGAAGTCAGATCCCTACCTAAAGTTCATGGCTCTGTATCAGGAATGCTTTTAGCTGCAAGTTACAAACTGTAACTCGTGGCATCTTAAAGAAGTGGAGGATCAACAGTTCCATTTTTACAGCAATTCATTTAGCAGCTCAAGTTGAGTCTCTGTCCAAGTCTCTTGCCCTTTATAAGAAAAACACGTGGTTCCCTAGAACACTCCCCCCGCCCCCTATAATGGGGTCATCTGGCCACTCCGAGCAGTAAGGGAGTCCAGGAAAGGAAATGCTTAACTTTTCCCTTCACCCTGGTGGAAGGAGGGTTTGGGGATGGGGTGAACCAGCCAGCAGGTTGGCCATCCATTCTAGCTCCCTGAGTGTCACCTTAAGTTCAGTCAGGACTTGGGGTCAAGCATGGGACCACTCAGGCCCTGGATTTCCTGAGTCAACACATCAAAGGCTGACCAGAGGTAGAGGCCAGCTCTGCAACTCACCATGCCCATCTTGTGCTCTGTGCAGGCTCCGGCCTGGCCGCCAATGTGTGCCGGAAGATTACCGGCCAGCTCACCAGTGCCATTGCCCAGCAGGAGGACGTGGCCGTGCAGCTGGAAGCCCTGGACATCCTCTCTGATATGCTGAGCAGGTGCAGGAGGCCACCCCGGGGAAGAAGGAGGGGGGGCAAAGGAGACAGGGAAGGATTTAAATCCACAGAGCCAGCACCTTCTGCGCTCTAGGACCTGTGCTCAGGGCTCCTTAATCAGCCCTGCAGTCCTGCAAAGGAGAACTCGTTTGTCACAGTTTTATAGGCTCTGAGAGATGTGGTGACCTGCCCGAAATCACACTCTCAGTAAATGGCAGAACCTAGGATTTGAACTCAGTTCTCTCCACAGCTGAAGCCCAGGTGTGTTTCTCTTCCTCACCCCCTTCTTTTTCTTTCTTTCTTCTTTTGAGCTAAGATAGCTGGGCCTTCCTTTTAAATTGTACTGAACATTTTTAGCATTCATTCATTCAGCCTCCCAAGATTTGAACACCTACTCTGTGGCCAGAGAAATGTCAGGTGCTGGACTAGTTTTGCGAATGTGGAGTGGCTCAGTCTCGGTTCTTCCGAAAAGAGTTCACAGACATAACAACTGTGAGTAGAGTAAGAACACCAGTAAGGATAAGAGCAGGGCTTGTAGGAGCTCAGAGGAGGAGACCCTAACCCAGTTGGAGGGTGGGGACCCTTCCTGGAGAGGGTCTTGATAGATACGCCTTTAAGAATGGGCAGGACTTGGCTAGGCATGGGCGGGCTCAAGGGGGACACTGGAGGAGGAGACTGCCCTTGGCCCAGAGAGCAGAGGCAGGAGAAGACATGAGGTCCAGGGGTTATGCGAGGCATTCCTGGGCTGGAGAGGGCGAGGTGGAGAAATGAGGTCTGAGGGTTGGGCAGGAGCTGGAGGTGGGTGAGGTAACCATCATCCTGAGCGTGTAAGGAGCTCCTGGAGGGTCTGGTGCAGGGGCTGAGGAATGCCATGTGCATATTTGTGAGTTTTAGACTGATCATCCTATTTTCAGTGTGCACGTTAGGTGAAGGGGGTGGAATAGGTAGGGAGACTGGTTTGGAGGCCTCCGCAGGCAGGTGAATTCAGGTTGGAAGTAGACTCCACAGGGCTTGGCATGGGTGAGAGAGACTCAAGAATGATGCCCAGGGGTCTGGCTTTCCTACCTGGGGCCACAGACCCAGGGCCATTGCTGTGGTGGATGCCCTCTGGGAGCAGGAACAGGAGTGGGGAAGAAGGTGATGGATTCACCTTGGGGCATGTTGAAGTTGAGGTACCTGGGAGGCCCCCACTCAACTGAAAACTTCATAGGGCAGGTTCTAAAGGCAGAATCTATCTTGCTCACCTGAGCCCCCAGCACAGGCTCTATCACATAGGTAAATACATAAATAAACAGAACCCAGACGAGAGGTCTGGGCTGGGCGGGGAGACATGGGAAGGTGAGGTCAATGTGTCAGTGTACAGGGAAGGAAGAAGAGGTCTGAGGACAGAACGTGCACAAGTGTGGTCTACAGGGGAGGACAGAAGCTGCTAAGGTGGGCAGGGTGGCCTTCTACCTGTATAAAAACCGTCCTCTTCTGTGGCCTCCTGCCTTGAGCTCAGAGCTCAGCTTTTGCAGAGGGCACCGGGAGCCATAAAGGAGATTGAGGGAGATAAGCAGAGGAGTAGGTTTTAGACTACTCTGGTCTGTGTGTGGGGGGATGGACCGAGGCAAGGCCCAGACTCCCAGGAAATCAGGACAGCCTCACTGTAACCCCCATACCTATTACCATTGTGCCTTCTTCCCAAGCCAGGACCCTCTGGGTTCAAGTTCTGGCCTTGCATTTCTTGGCTGGGTGGCCTTGAGAAAGTCCCTTTCCCTCTCTGCTTCCTTTATGTAATAATAATAATAAATAATCACACCACACAGTTGCAAGGGTGCCTTTCCATTTAACAAGGCCAATTGGGTTGTTAAATTCCTGGGAGCAGGCCAGGAGAGGATGGGGAGTGATGAGGTGCCTGGCTCAGGGTGCTTACCCAGCGGGCCCGCCTGACGCCCCTTCCGGCTCCCCAGGCTGGGCCCCCCACTAGGTGCCTTCCACGCCAGCCTCCTGCACTGTCTCCTGCCTCAGCTGAGCAGCCCCCGCCTGGCCGTGCGCAAGCGAGCTGTCGGGGCGCTAGGCCACCTGGCGGCTGCCTGCAGCACCGACCTCTTCGTCGAGCTCGCCGATCACCTGCTGGACCGGCTGCCCGGCCCACGCGCACCCGCCAGCCCCGCTGCCGTCCGCACCCTGATCCAGTGTTTGGGCAGCGTAGGCCGCCAGGCAGGCCACCGCCTGGGTAAGGGAGCTGGGTTCCTGGACAAGGAGGCGGGGTCTAGGCGAGTAGGTGCTGGGGAACAGAGCGAGGCCCCGGGCTGCGGGGGCGGGGCCTGGAGCGGGCCGCCTCTAGAGGGGGGTGGGGTTAATAATTTGGAAGGGGAGAGTGCGCCCTGAGAGCCATCTGCTTCTGAGCCTCGGATAATTATAAGTCATTTCACCAAACGTACTGGCAAATAAAATGTTTTAAAAATAAGTAAGTGCTCACTTTGGGCAGCACATATATTTGACAAATATACCTTCAGAACAACCTGTAAGCCAGGTTTGAATTTTTGAAGTTTTTATTGGGAGAATATACATACAATAAAACACACTGTTTAAGTGCACCGTTCAGTGTGTCTCCGCCTTTGGGTCCACCCATGGAACTACCACAGTCAAGATGCAGAACATTCCCATCACTCCCAAACGTGTCCTTGTGACCTTTGTAGTCCATTTCTTCCTTGGGAGCCTGCCTCATCCCTCCCCACTCCCCAGCCCCCAGGCCAACCACCTATCTGTTTTCGGTGATCACAAATGAATTTTATGGAAATGGAATCCTGCAATCAGGTTTGAATTTATTCTCAAACGCCTTTGAGTTCCGAGCTAGAAAAAGTCAGTGTGGGTAGAATTAGCCCTGGTCTGCCCCTCCCTTCTCTCTGGCTCTCTCCCTGAGAGTGGTCTTATGCACACCTGGGGACACCAGACGGAAGTCCTCACACTATCTACTCCGACCCTTCTTCTTCTCCACCCTCTCACAACAAATTGCAGCCACCCCTTGGCCACTCTTGGGAGCATGGACCCGAGAAAGAGGCCTGCACAGGACCCAGACCAAGGTTCAGGGTCAGGTGGGCAGGAAAGTGGGGAAGGGTGTCTCAGGAGAAAGGCTAAGGGAGACCCTCTAAAGCCCAGGGATCAGGCAAGGGCCCCTCTTGTCTGGTCTTTAAAGGCAGTACCTGCTTCTCCCCTCTTTCCATCCAGGGCTACAACCTAGTACAGGAAATAAGGCAAGGACATGGAATCATTTCAGCAACAGGTGCTACTTATTGAGCGCCTACTCTGTGCCAGGACCTGGGTGAAGCGCTTTATCTGCATCATATTAATCTTCACAAAATCTCTATCTGGTAGGCATTGTCATCTCCGCTGTGAAGATGAATAGACCGAGGTCAGAGAAGTGCTGTGACATGCCCAGGCTTTCCCAGAGCTCATAGGTGGCAAAGTCAGAGCCAGAACCCATATCCGTTTGACTCTGAAGCCTCTGAGTTGAGTTTGCAGTGGCCAGGGATGCAGCTGCAGGGACAGACTGAGTGCTCTGGGCTAGGAGAGCCTGGGAGAGCGTCTGGCCTGTCCTCAGTGACCCTCCTGGCCTTACAGGGGCCCACCTGGACCGCTTGGTGCCTCTGGTGGAGGAGTTCTGCAACCTGGATGACGATGAGCTCCGGGAGTCCTGCCTCCAGGCCTTTGAAGCCTTCCTGAGGAAGTAGGTGCAGTGGGATGCTGGAAGACGGGGGACCCAGACTTTCTTTGGGAAGTTGGTGGTGGGGCAGGGTTGGGGGCAGGATGCTGGCCTCAGAGCAGTAAGATCTCAGACTTGTCACTGGGCCCCACTGCTTCCCTGTCCTGCCTGGGTCCACCAAAGCCTCCCCCTCTCACCCCACAGGTGCCCCAAGGAGATGGGTCCTCATGTGTCCAATGTAACCAGCTTGTGCCTCCAGTACATGAAACACGACCCCAACTATAACTATGACAGCGACGGGGATGAGGAGCAGATGGAGACAGAGGATAGTGAATTCAGTGAGCAAGGTGGGTGAGCAATTTGAGAAGGGTGGAAATGAGTGCAGCCCTCCTGGGACCCCCCTTCCCCAGCCACAGATGGGCCCTTATCTTGATCCCAACTGTTCCTCAGGCTCCAGCCCTGCCTTCCATAATCTGGATTCTCCACTGTCCCCATCCTTTCTGACTGCAGTCAGAGTAGTATAATCACTAACATTTATTGAGCATCTACTGGTGTTCCAAGCACTCTCTTATTTTAGGTTCCTTACAGGAACCCTAGAAAACCCTAGGTGTTTATTACTAGCACTCTATTTTAGACAAGAAAACTGAGACTATGAGAAGTGATTTGCCTGAGATAACACAGCTCTTAGGCAACACAGCTAGGAAGTGGCAGAGCTGGGAGTCGGAGCCATGTCTGTCAGACTTCACTGCATTGCCACCCTTTTAGTCATGGCTTCCAAGAGATAATCCTTTAACCCAGCAGAGTGAAGCTCGGATGGTAGAATGATATCTGGGTGGGGAGTGAACTCAGTGGCTACTTTCCTTCTGTGTCTGTGATCCAGTTCGTAACTCAGATGGGTGCCCCTTGTGTTCTCAAAGCAGGGCATCAATGGAGGCCAGGGATTTGGGGTCTGATGGGGTACTTGGAATGAGATGGGATGGTGGGAGACAAGATTGGGACTTCAAATACCAAGCCAGGGAGATTGGGCATTTAAAAATATATATATATTGTATTGATTTTTTACAGAGAGGAATGGAGAGGGATAGAGAGTCAGAAACATCGATGAGAGAGACATCGATCAGCTGCCTCCTGCACACCCCCTACTGGGGATGTGCCTGAAACCAAGGTACATGGCCTTAACCAGAATCAAACCTGGGACCTTTCAGTCGGCAGACCGATGCTCTATCCACTGAGCCAAACCAGTTTCGGTGAGATCGGGCATTTTCTTGTCAGTAACAGAGAGCATAGGATGGAGGTAATAAATAATGGTCCTTTAGAGAGGACATCTGCTAAGCTGCCAGGATACACCTATGGGGCCATCCCATGGGACAAGCTGAAGAACGTCTGGTCTTGTCCAGATGCCAGCTCTGAGAACTGAGTCTTCAACAGAGTAATATGGATAAGAATGCTGTGGCCTCTGAGCCTGTAACTAGGACCATCCCCCTCTGAGCCTTGGATGTCTACAGGTGTTATAGGTGGGCATGAATCTCAGCTATCCTGTTCCCTAACTGTGTGCCCTCAGGAGAGTTTCACTATCTCTGATCTTTATCCTAGACATCGCTTCATCTACAAAATGGGGTTCAAGGCACTGTGTGGGCTCTGGCCTCTCAGGGGAGCTGTTTGTAGGAAGCCACACAAACAGAGCAATTCTTGCTTGGAAGCCAGGCAATCAGGATCCTTGAGAGGCTGGGGCAGGGTGGGGTGGGGCAATGCAAAAGGAGGCCCTATTTTACTTTTTCCTTCTGGAATCCCCATAAATGAAACATGACACAGCCAGTCCTGAAACCAAAGGATGGATTTTGTGCCCCAAGTGGATTCTCTAGGTCCTCATTAAAGACTTGGAAGTCAAGTTTTTCTCTGGTGTAATCAAAAAAGGGAGGAATATGGAGGCAGGAGGAGAACTTTGATTTAATTCCAGCTATTTCCCTGCTCATGGGCACACCTTCACCTCTCTCCCCCTCCAGTCGCTTCCCTTTGAGCCCCAATTTTCTCATCTCTACAATAGGAAAGTAATCGCCATCTCACAAGGTCGTTGTGAGGCTAAAATGAGGTTGTGGATTTGACGTACTTGGTGCCATCCCCAGCACACAGTAGGTGTTCATTAAATGGTAACATTCCTATTATAGGGGTAGGCAAAAGTAGGTGTACAGTTGTTCATATGGAAAATACAATAATTATACACTCTGTGTTTCATGTACTCACCACTGTAACCCTACTTTTGCCCGCCCCTGTAGTGTGTAAGTAATGATCAAAAGGTGAAACACGGGCTTGGCTCCCTCCTCACCTCTCCATCCTGGGAGACCACTTGGGTGGGGCAGGCAGCTCCCTGTCCATCTGCTACAGAGTGCAGGGCTCCATGGGTGTCTGGTTCCTGCCCCAGAGAGTGAGGACGAGTACAGTGACGATGATGACATGAGCTGGAAGGTGCGTCGGGCAGCAGCCAAGTGCATGGCAGCCTTGATCAGCTCTCGGCCTGACCTCTTACCCAACTTCCACGGCACCTTGGCCCCAGCGCTCATCCGCCGCTTCAGGGAGCGTGAGGAAAATGTCAAGGCTGATGTCTTTGTGGCCTACATCACGCTGCTTCGGCAAACGCGGCCCCTGAAGGGATGGGTGGAGGCCGTTGAGGAGCCTACCCAGACTGGCAGCAGCCTCCACAAGCTTCGAGAACAGGTGGGCTCACCTTCACCCCTCTCCCCTTCCAAACCCCCCTCCCCCCCGACTCACAACTTACCCTCCCACCTTCTCACAACCCTTCCATCCATCCACATACCCACCATCTATCCGTCCACTGACGTGTGCATATTGAGCACCCACTGTGTGCCCTGCTCTGTGTATCAGGCTGGGGCACAGTGGGGGACAGGACAAATGAAAGCCCTCCCTTGGACCACTCAGTTTTGGGGTTTTGCTGATAGATTGGTCATGGAGGAAGGGGCAGGGAGGTGGCATGTGAGTTCTGGGCTCTGGCTAAAGCATGGAGTGCAGTTCCCTCAGAGCGTGAAGAGGGCAATGTCCAGAGTTCTGTTCTGGATATTTATGTCCAAGATTTTTGGATGTTCAAATAGAGACATCAGGTGGACAGTCAACACTCAAGTCTGGTGTTGACAGTGTAGATCGGGTGTCATTGTGTACTGGCATCTGAAGCTGGGGGAGCAGATGAGCTCATCTGGGAGAACCCAGCGGGGGAAGAGAATGGGCCTTTGGGGTGTAGGGGTGAGAGCCAGACTGCCTGTGTCATTTTGAGCAAGTTACTTAATCTCTCTGTACCCAGTTTTCGATCTGTAAAGTGGAACGAGGTGTAGTACCTATTTCATAAGGTCTGAATATAGAATCAGGTGTCTGGTATTGGGCAAGTGATGAAAAGGTTGGGATGGAGTGATCTTCTCCATGCTGGGGTCCCCAGAAGTTGGGGTGTGGAAGCTCCCTGGGTGGTCACTGACGTCCCTTCACTTGTCCACAGGTGCCCCTTGTGATCAAGGCCCTACAACGGCAGCTGAAAGATCGGAGTATCAGGGTCCGCCAGGGGTGCTTCAGCCTCCTCGCTGAGCTGGCGGGCATTCTCCCTGGCAGCCTGGCAGAGCACATGCCTGTGCTGGTAGCAGGTAGGATGGACTGGAACCTTGTATCTGCTGTCTTGGGCCTCTTCCAGAATCTGGCCCCCAATCCTTGAGGGTGCCCCTATTCAGCAACATACATTGGCTCCCCATTGCCAGCAGTGAGAACAAGGCTGGAGTGCAGGCCCTACATCCTGGTTTCAGATGGGCTTGTGTCCCTCAGCCCTGGCTCCAGGCAAACCCTGGCCTCTTAGAATCTGCTGCATCAGAGCCATCCAGCTCAAACACCTGTGGGTGTTCCACCCTCGCACCCAGGGAGGACCGCGTTGGGTCAGGGTCTGTGGCCCATAATTTTTGCACCCATCCTGCAGGCATCGTCTTCTCACTGGCGGACCGCTCTAACTCCTCCACCATCCGGATGGATGCTCTGGCGTTCCTGCAGGGGCTGCTGGGCACAGAGCCTGCCGAGGCCTTCCATCCACACCTGCCCACCCTCCTGCCTCCGGTAATGGCCTGTGTGTCTGACCCTTTCTACAAGATCGCAGCCGAGGCCCTGCTGGTGCTACAGGAGCTGGTGCGGGCGCTGTGGCCCCTGGACAGGCCTCGGATGCTGGACCCCGAGCCATATGTTGGAGAAATGTCTGCCGCCACCCTGGCCCGGCTCCGTGCCACTGACCTGGACCAGGAGGTGAAGGAGCGGGCCATCTCCTGCATGGGCCACCTTGTGGGCCACCTGGGTGACCGGCTGGGGGATGACCTGCAGCCATCGCTATTGCTCCTCCTGGACCGCCTGCGGAATGAGATCACCCGGCTGCCCGCCGTCAAGGCCCTGACGCTCGTGGCTGTGTCCCCGCTGCAGCTTGACCTGCAGCCCATCCTGGCCGACTCACTGCCCATACTGGCCTCATTCCTGCGCAAGAATCAACGGGCGCTACGGCTGGCCACACTGGCTGCCCTGGACGCTCTGGCCCAGCGCCAGGGACTCAGCCTCCCTCCATCTGCTGTTCGGGTTGTGTTGGCGGAGCTGCCTGCCCTGGTCAGCGAGAGTGACATGCATGTGGCCCAGCTGGCTGTAGACTTTCTAACCACAGTGGCCCAGGCCCAGCCAGCCTCTTTGGCTGAGGTCAGTGGCCCTGTGCTCTCAGAGCTGCTGCAGTTGCTGCATTCGCCCCTGTTGCCAGCAGGTGTGCTGGCAGCTGCTCAAGGCTTCTTGCAGGCTCTGGTGGGGACCCGGCCCCCATGTGTGGACTACGCCAAGCTCATGGGCCTGCTCACTGCGCCTGTTTATGACCAGGCTGTGGACAGTGGGCCGGGCCTGCACAAGCAGGTGTTCCATTCTCTGGCTCGGTGTGTAGCAGCCCTCACAGCGGCCTGTCCCCAGGAGGCGGCAGGCACAGCAAACCGCCTGGTCTGCGATGCCAGGTCACCCAAGTCCAGCACGGGGGTCAAGGTCCTGGCCTTCTTGTCCCTGGCTGAGGTGGGCCAGGTGGCCGGGCCCGGCCCCCAGCGGGAGCTGAAGGCTGTGCTTCTGGAAGCCTTAGGGTCACCCAGTGAGGACGTGAGGGCTGCAGCCTCCTATGCACTAGGCCGTGTGGGCGCTGGGAACCTGCCCGATTTTTTGCCCTTCCTGCTGGGACAGATAGAGGCCGAGCCCAGGCGGCAGTACCTGCTGCTGCAGTCGCTCAGGGAGGCCCTGGGGGCTGCCCAGCCTGACAGCCTAAAGCCCTACGCCGAGGACATCTGGGCCCTGCTATTCCAGCGCTGCGAGGGGGCCGAGGAGGGCACCCGGGGGGTAGTGGCTGAGTGCCTCGGGAAGCTTGTTCTCGTGAACCCGCCATTCCTTCTGCCCCGACTCCGGAAGCAACTTGCTGCAGGTATGCGCCCAGATCACTGGTGGGCAGTTTGCCCCTGAGCTTCTGAGCATGCCACACGAAGTGAGCTAGTATCTTGTGTGTCAGATAAGTCATTAAACACAGAGGAGTCATTAAACACTGTTTCCTGAGACTTACAGGCCTCCTTCTGGGAGATCTCTGGAATGGAGGAGACGGAGTCCTGGATCTTCAACATAAACATTTCATGATGCCACTTTCATAATCCTTGGTGTGGACAGCACCCTCATGTCCCAGGCGAAGGTTAATAAAAGCAGTTCTCTGAGGAGCGAGGCACTGCAGCTGCAGATGGCAGCTTTTGGGGGCTAGCTTGAGTCAGGAGCAAATGGAAATGTAGACTAAGATTGGATGCCATGCCCTGGGGTGTGGGGAAGGCTGGGCAGGAACCAGGGGGGCAGGTTCTGTGTGGTCAGATCAGGGCACTTGAGGGTGTTCCATAGTCAGGGAGGAAGAAAGCAGATAGGTGCACCTGTGGGGCTATTTGGGCCCCTGAGAACGAAAGGCCCCCAGGCCTGGAGCTGGTCAGCTGGTCCCCTGATAGGGTCATTGGGTGTATCATGTCACATAAGGTAGGCAGAGTGCTTTGTATGGTGCTGTGGTACCTAATTAACACTGTGTGCCTGCTGCTGTTGCTATGTTGGTGGTTATGTTAAGCCCTTGCTGGGTTGATAAGAGCCGCTGTGTAGCCCTCACCCCCTTGTGAACAGGAAGAGCATTCCCTGAGGACATTTCCTGTCACACCCACAGGGCTCTTCACAAGGACCTTGAGAGGCTAGTCTCAGGGTGAGGAGCAGCCCTGCCTTTTCTAAGCTCTGGTTTGTTTCTGCCTCGTGCATTCCGCATTCCATTGCATCAGCTAACCAGTCCCACGTCCTCTTTACCATTGGTTTTGGAAAAGAAAGCTCAGAGCCAAACTGGTGGCCTGCTTCTAGCGAGTTCATGGAACTTCCCAGTTGCCTCTGCCTATAAGCCCCTCACTCTAGTCTCCATCTCACCTCCCTTCCTTTAAAAAAAATTTTTTTTTAAATTGATTTCAGAGAGGAAGGGAGAGGGTTATAGAGGTAGGAACATCAATGAGAGAGAAACATCATTGATTGGTTGCTTCCTGGACCTCCCCCCTACTGGGGATTGAGCTGGGAACCCGGGCATGTTTCCTGACCCCTGACCAGGAATCAAAACCAAGATCTCTTGGTTCCTGCTGAGCATTGAGCCACATCAGTTGGGCTGCTCTTGAGTTCTTGGTTCTCTGTATCTGGCAATGTGGTTACCTGCAAACTGACAGTTTTACTCTCCCAGCCACAGCAGGAAGAATCAAGAAGATTCTAGGCTGCCAAGGGAAATGGTAGCATTGACTTTCGCAGAGATTTTGGGGAGTTTCAAGTGGGGAGAGGTATATTTTTGTCTTCCATGGAGGCAGAGGAGAGTGTTGGAACCTTCTGACCTGTGGGTATCCAGGATTGGCCCAGCTCCTCATCAAGCCACTGCACCTTGTCCTGCAGGTCAGCCGAACACCCGGAGCACTGTCATCACAGCGGTCAAGTTCCTCATCTTGGACCAGCCCCATCCCATTGACCCCCTCCTAAAGAGTTTCATTGGTGAGTAGAGCATCCCCTTTGTTGCCAGCCCCATTCAGTCCCCTACACAGCCCTTGGGCTTTAGCTGATTTTTTTTTTACACATTAACTGAAGGGAGTTGGAGACCAGGAGACCACCTTATCATCATGACAGCAGCAGGGCCTGGGTTCAAAGCCCCTTTGCTACCACTGAGTTGCTGAGTGAGCCCAACATGCCCCTTCTCACCTCTGAGCCTCAGTTTCTGTAAAATGGGGACATGAAAATCTGCAGTTCTAAGGTTTTGGAGACTACATGTAGTATAATTGAGGGAGAAAATGCTCCATGACCACACAAGCTCTTAGAAGTGGAAAATTACCAACCTCTCTAACACTTTGGCTTCAGTGGGCACCAAGCTGGGCAGGGCTGCACCATGGCAAGAGAGAGTGAATCGCTGACTTGTCCCTGTCAGAGGACCTTCTGGCCTGAGGAGCTCAAAGAGCCTTCGTTGGGAGGAGGCTTCGCCCTCCTTCCTTGGAGCCTCTGCAGGACCGGGCTCACTTCTTCAGAACTCCAAGCCTATGAGTCTTAGTTGTTATATATATTTTAAAATATACTTTTATTGATTTCAGAGAGGAAAGGAGAGGGAGAAAGAGATAGAAACATCAGTGATGAGAAAGAATCACTGTTTGGCTGCCTCCTGCACATCCTCTACTGGGGATCGAACCCATAACCTGGGCATATGCCCTGACTGTGAATTGAACTGGTGACCTCATGATTCATGGGGTCAATGCTCAACCACTGAGCCACATAGGCTGGCACCAGTTCTTGATTTTATTGATTTGTTGAATATATAAAACATTAACACAGTTATTAAGAAGTCTATTCTATACAGAAAGATATACTCAGAAAAGTATGACTTTGTGTAGGTTTATTCCCCTCTTTGATCTTCAGGAGCCTCATCCTATCTAATAAAAGAGCAATATGCAAATTGACTATTACTCCAACACATAAGAGGGCTGACCCCATGTGGACACAAGATGGCCAGCAGGGGAGGGCAGTTAGGAGTAACTGGGCTGGCAGAGGAGGGCAGTTGGGGGAGACCAGGTCAGCAGAAGAAGGCAAGTTGGAAGGGACCAGGCCTGCAGAGGAGGGCAGTTAGGGGGAACCAGGCCTATTGGGGAGGGAAGTTGGGGGGGACCAGGTATGCAGGGGAGGGCATTTAAGGGTGACTAGGCCAGCAGGGGAGGGCAGTTAGAGGTGACCGGGCTGGCAGAGGAGGGAAGTTGGGGGAGATCAGGCCAGCAGGAGAAGGCAAGTTGGGAGGGACCAGGCCTGCAGGGGAGGGCAGTTAGGGGGAACCAGGCCTGCAGGGGAAGGCAGTTAGGGGTGACCGGGCCAGCAGGGGAGGGCAGTTAGGGGCAACCGGGCTGGTAGGGGAGAAATTAGGCATCGATTAGGCTGGAAGGGAAATGGTTAGGGGTTGATCAGGCTGGCAGGCAGAAGTGGTTGGGGTAATCAGGCAGGCAGGCAGACGAGTGGTTGGGAGCCAGCAGTCCTGGATTGTGAGAGGATGTCGACTGCCCTCAAAGGGTCCCAGATTGGAGAGGGTGCAGGCTGGACTGAGGGACACACACACCCCCCTTTGCATGAATTTTGTGCACCGGGCCTCTAGTCTATAATAATAACAGGTTAACATTTGTATGATCTTTCCCTTGTGCCAGGGCCTCTGCTATGTGCTTTATATACTACCACATTTTAAATCATAAACACATTGCTACAGAATAGATACTACTATTATCCCCAGAATTAGGAAGTGGTAGAATTTAGATTTGAACTCAGGCCAGACTTATCTGGACTTTGACAGCTTGTTGTGCAAAGTAGATGCTCAGAACATGTTCACCCCCATTCAGCAGGTATGCATGACTCACATGGACCAGGTAACTGATTTGGGGGTAGAGATGATTTGTGTCTTGGCTGTGCCATCTCTCACATCCCCTTTCATTTTTCTGCTGCCAGGAGAGTTCATGGAGAGTCTGCAGGACCCAGACCTGAACGTGCGCAGGGCCACGCTGACTTTCTTCAACTCAGCCGTGCACAATAAGCCCTCGTTGGTCCGGGACCGGCTGAAGGACATCCTCCCCCTCCTCTACCGGGAGACAAAGATCCGCCGAGACCTTATCCGAGAGGTGAGGCTGGGAGGAAGGGGAGGGTGCCCTTAGCGGGAGCTTTGGGAGTGACCGTTGGGGCTATGCTGAGGATTAGGGTCCAGCTCATCAGATGACAAGGCTCCATGGCCTCGGTCAAGTCTGGACCCTCCACTTTCCCTCGGTGTGATCCTGCCAGGGCAACTTAGTCCACTTTGAGCCTCAGTTTCTCCTCACAGGTAAAATGAGCCACAGAAGTGGGGGTATGCAGCAGGAACTCGGGGAGGTGTTCCTCTACTCTGGGGTCACATCCTTCCCTCCTGCAGGTGGAGATGGGGCCCTTTAAGCACACTGTGGATGATGGGCTGGATGTGCGGAAGGCAGCCTTTGAGTGCATGTACTCACTGCTCGAGAGCTGTCTGAGCCAGCTAGGCATCTGTGAGTTCCTGAACCACGTAGAGGATGGCCTGAAGGACCACTACGATATCCGGGTAGGATAAGCCCCCTGCCAGAACCATGCCCACCCCATACCAAGGGGACAGCCAGGCACCACTGGGCCCACTGCTTGTTTGTACCTCACTTCCTACCCCAAAAACCCCCATGAAAATAGCTGTATTGTTTTTTCCTGATTAGAACCCATGTCTCACTGTAGCTGGTTTAGCTCAGTGGATAGAGCATTGGCCTGCAGACTGAAGGGTCCTGGGTTCGATTCTGGTCAAAAGCACATATCTAGGTTGCAGGCTCGATCCCCAGTAAGGGGCATGCAGAAAGCAGCCGATCAGTGATTCTCTCTCATTATTGATCTCTTGCCCTTTTCCTCCCTCTCTGAAATCAATAAAAATATGGTGTTTTTTTTTTTTTTAAAAAGAACCCATGTCTCAAACACCTTTGGTGGGAGTCTACACTGGCAAGCTCTTTGGATGGTTTGGCAATAACTAGAACAATTTATAATTCTCAGACATACCCTTTGACCCAGCTTTTCCATGTCCATGAGCCTCTGGACTGATTCCTGCACATGTTCAGAGTTTTATCTTCAATATTTTTCTTCACTGATTTCTGTAATTGGGAAAATCTGGCAGCTCCCTAAATGTCCACTTATGGAGAACTGGCTCCATAAACTGGGTACCTCCAGTCATGGAATCCTAACCACATTAAAGAGTGAGCTAGTTCCTTGTGTACTGATGTGAAAGATGGCCAAGACCCACTGCATGATAAAAGTGAGTTATTTTTAATGGGTTTTTTCCCATGCTTGGGCAAGTCTTTCTGTTCTTCTCTCCCATTCTGGCCAATGCCCTTCTTGCCTGATCTCCAGGGAGCACAGGACAGGGCCTGGGCATTAGTGCAAACTTTGGGATGATTTTAAAAATCCAAAAATAAACAAAAAAAAAATTGTGTGAGCCAGCTAAATACAGCTACAGTCCTGGATTCAGCCTGGAGAATAATGGTGACCGCTTTTGAAAATGGTAAAGTCCCTGTAAATGATACACAGTATAAAGGGTGGTCGTTTGAAATCCGTATTTGCTATCCAGCCCCTTTTGGTACTGAGGAGGGTGGGTGAGACATCTGTTGAGCAATCTACCGTTACCTCATCAAGCCTTCACATTAACCTTTGGAGAGTGAGTTTAGATGCCCAGTTTGCCAGGGAGAAACCAGAGACCTAGCTAGTTCAAGAGCACAAGGCAGGAAATGGAGGAGCCCCGAGTTATAGCTTTTTGCTGTGAGGCATGTGGAGGGCAGGGTAGATAGCTGGTGGAGATGGGCAGGACATATGATTTCCAAATAACCTCCCTTTATATTGTGTATCGTTTGTGAGGATTTTAACATTTTCAAAAGAGGTCTCCTGCATGCTGAATCCAGGCCTGTAGGCATGTTAATTGGCTCATAAAATTGTTATTTTCTATTTATTGATTGATTTTAGAGAGAGGGTTCCTGATGGCCTGGCCAGTGAGGGGGGAGTGCGGGGGAGGGTTGATTTCTTGGTCCACTTGTTTGTGCATTCATTGATTAACTCTTGTCCCTGACCAGGGGTTGAACCTACAACCTTGGTGTCTCAGAACAGCACTCTAACCAACTGAGCTACCTGACCAGGGCTGGCTCACATAGTTTTTGTTTAAATCAGGTGCCAACATTTAAAAATTGAGAGATTTACATGAAAATCAGGGTTTCTTTTGAAAAAAGTCTATCAAGTCTGGGCCACATTCCCACCTAGCCACAATAGGGTGGAGCTTAGTAGCTGCTGTCAGGAGTGTAGACTCCTTATTTCTTCCCAGTTCCCATCTGGCTCCCTTCACTCATGAACACCTGCCTGGCCCAGTTGGTATCTGAGCTTGAGAACTACAATCCCTTCCTCTCCCCCACAACACACACATACCTGGTGCCGCTTCTGATCTGATTCTCTTCAGAACAATCAAGTATTGTTGGCATAATTGGTGTTACCAGACACTGGCAAGGGTGTGAATGGGAATTAGTGCTCCAGTTTGGACTTGAGCTCCAGGTGTTGGGTCCAGAGTCTTGGCTTTTCCCCAGGGCCTGATTCTTTTGGTCCTGGACCATTTCACCAAGTACTGTCTCCTTCCTCCTGGGCAGATGCTGACCTTCATCATGCTCGCACGATTGGCTACCCTGTGTCCTGTGCCTGTCCTGCAGAGGGTGGACCGGCTCATTGAGCCACTCAGGGCCACCTGTATTGCCAAAGTAAGCCCCTGTCCAGCCCTATAGGCCCTCTGCTGATCATTCAGTTACCATTTACCAAGAACCTCCTAAGGTACAGGTGATATGGGAAGGGCTTATTTAATCATCGTCATCCTATGAAGTAGTTCTTATTACTTCTTATTCTTACCATTGTATACACAGGGAACAGAGACTTGGAGAGGCCAAGTTTTTGACTGAGGCTACACAGCTAGTACATTGCAGAGCTAGGATTCAAATCCAGGGCTGTCTCTGTCATTCATTAAGTATTTCCTGTGCATCAGGCCTTGTGCAAGGTACTAGGGACACATTGAACATGATGCGCTCCCTCTTCTCACATCCGAATTGGGAAACTGAGGCAGTCTTAGACAGAAATCATTTGTTGACTGATTGATTAGTATGGGGGCAGTCACTGCTAGACTGGAGTGTAGGGAGTCCAGTGTAGGGATCCAGGGCAAAAGGTCTCATGGAAAGCTGCAGTGATGAGAACAGAACCTGGCACACTTAGAGGGTAAATTACCCAGTAAATACCTATCGAGTAAAGAACTAATTTGAGTTTTGGAAGAGCAAAAGACTTAATCACAAAGAGGGCAGAGTATTTTAGATCGAAGCTTAATGAAGAGAGACACCCATAGAGCAGTAATTTCCAAGTAGTAACACCTTTTCAAAAAAATTATTTTTATGTGGATAAAACAGATAAAATTGGTAACTTATTAATAGAAACCTGCCTTGCAAATTTCTATTTTTAACATATATTTAGTATGAAGCCAAGGAAAACAGTGGTACTGCAGGCCTACTGAACTCTTGACAGTCTCTGTGGCCAAATATCTTTGGTGTACTTCGAACCGTACCGCATGGAGAAAAATCCAGTTCACAGGAAGGAGCTGCAAATGGCATCGCAGGGTCAGGACACCCTCCACTCACTTTCAACTGAGGCCTGCACGAAAGCCACTCCATCTGGTTGCTCAGAGGATGCTCTTCGTCGAGCAGTGATGAGAGCTTGTCACATCCATGTCCCCAGTCCCTCATCCACAATTCTGAATCTTACAAAGCTCTGGGAACTAAAAGACTATAGCAACTTGTTTGGCATCAAAATTTAACTTGAACGGGCACCAGGCTGCTTATGACTTTATTTCCCTCTTTGTGATATTCATAGTATTTTTACATTTTTTCCCAAACTTAGTGGGGGAAATACTAATGTATTTGATTACAGGGTATCAGATTATTGCCTGATAGCTGCATACTATCACCTTTCTAAAACCCCTCAAATTCCTTAATTTCAAAAGCACATCTGGCACTACGGGTTTCAGAGCGGTGTGGGCCTGCAAGGCCCTTTAATCCTCATAGCAGCCCTACAAGAGAAGGCTCTTATAAGTTGGGGAAGTGAGGGACATGTTTCTACCTGAAGTCACAGCTCAACAGGCAGAGCCATTTGAACCCAGGACTGTCCAACCCCACACCAAGCATTTAACCATTAGATTTTGAGGGGGAAGAGACCATTGTTGGTTAAGTTACGGAGGGCCTTTATTCCATAAGCATAGAATTTCTGAGTCTCTAAATGGGAGAGGATGGGGATTAGGTTAGAGTGAACATTTTACACACATTATCACCTTGGCTTTATTATAAAAATTAAAGGTAATTTAGATTGGCTACTCAGAGGCCTTTTGGGTGACTTTGAAGCGGACTTGAATGAGAAAGCCCAGAAGTAGGGGGAACCCTCAGGAGGCTGGAACCAAAGTTTGTGAAGCAAGGTGTATTGCATAGGTGGTGGAGAGGAAGCCAGAGACTGGTGCAAGGACAGGCTCAGTAAAGAAAGGATGGCTCATTGTTGTTTCCCACTTTAGGTCAAAGCTGGTTCTGTGAAGCAGGAGTTTGAGAAGCAAGATGAACTGAAGCGCTCTGCCATGAGGGCAGTGGCCGCCTTGCTGACCATCCCAGAAGTGGGGAAAAGCCCCATCATGGCTGACTTCTCTTCCCAAATCAGATCCAACCCCGAACTTGCCACCCTCTTTGAGAGCATCCAGAAGGATTCTGCTTCAGCTCCCAATACAGATTCAATGGAGCTCAGCTAGTCTTAGCCCACCACCTAGATGGGCTCTTCCTCAAGAGAAGGGAAGGGGGCCCACCCAAGCCTGAGGTCTCAGCCTCTTTCCCACCACCAAAGGTCATTGGCCTTTACTACTTCCATCGCCCTGGGGGCCCTCCTATTCCTCTTTGGGGTTTACAGTGTCTTCTCCAGGGACCCTAACTCATAGGTTCCCCAACCTGGAGCTGTAAGGCTGCCAATAGTTGGGCCCTTTAGCTCAGGACAGTCATTCAAAGCACCGGGGTGGAATTTTTCAGTGTGAAGTCACATCACAAGGTTGATGTGACTTCACACTGATCTAGTTCTTTCAAGCTGGGGAGGTACTGATTCACAAAATATTTAGTCTTTACTTTTGGGCTCACAGCTGTGAGGATAGGAGGCAGCAGGCTGGCCTTTCTTTCCACTAGTGCCCCGTATGTCACACCACTCTCACTTTACAATTCATTTGATCACACTGATACCAAGAATTAGTGCTTTGGCTAGGCATCTTTTGAGTTATTCACATTTCTAGAATAAAAAAAAAGATTCTAATCAGTGATCAATCAGAAAGGTTTTCTTACAGGGGAAAGGGTATGAGTAGTTAATTACACCTAATGTTTTTTTTTTAATTTCAAAACTTTATGAAATAAACCGGTAAACAGCAAAGCACTACTATTAAGTACAAACCATCTTTCATGTCACCCCACCTAGGCATAACCAGTTGGTTTGTGTCCAAGGTTTTGAATGTGTCCTTTTTAGAAACTTTCTTATAGAATTATGTGTCAGGCCAAAGAATTTTCTGTGTTATCAGAAAATAGATTAATAAAGGAGATCCTAAGCTACCATTTTCTCAGCACAATTCTTTGTCAGTAGTTACACCACTCATCAGTACATGTCCCAAAGTCAATTGAAAGAAATCATGTAAATGACCAGTATTTACTTCACAAATGTTTCATATTAGGTTTTAATAGAAAAACCTGTAAGACATTTATCTACTCAAAGAGCAAGCAAGCCTTACATCCAGGCATGGCTAACACACCAAGAAAATTTTAACTAATGTATCATTCTGGTTCAGTTGACCGGGATGGTGAAGAAACATACTACTCTATTTATACCTATTTTGGCCAGATCGGCAGTTATTTGGTGTCACATTTTAGTGTGCCAACATGAGAAAGGTTGAAAATAGCTGGACTAGAGTACCTCGTGCCACATCCCATGTGACCTATACTTTCTTGGCATAGCATAACCTTAGAATTAAAGTTAGAGCCTATCTACTGTAGTTGTAAAGGAGTTTGAGTGTTAAATTCTGAGTCCCAAGAGGCCCAATTATCACCAGTTAAGGATCCCACACCTATAGGAATTATGCCTGAAGCAGCGAGTTGGGGAAGTTTACATAAGGGAAATTGAAAGCTACCATCAAGCATCCAGGGCTGATCATTATTAGAGGGCTTTTTGTCACTCTGTTTTGTATTTTTGGACAGAAGCTATAGGGTGCTATTTCAACACTGAACAAGAATTTAATGAAGACATTTACCTGGATCCTTTTCATGCATTTTCTCCATCTCCACAAGAGCCACAGAATAATTTATTCAACCTTACAAAAAGTGAGACTAAAAACAGCTTGCTACAAGCTGCAAGATCCTTCAATGAAGTTTCAGAACTTACCTTGGTCTGAGGGCCAAGTCTTCACCAGCTCTAACTGGAGCTGACCAAGGCTGGTCTGGGCACCTAAGACCAGTGCCTGTGAAGAATTGAGTATCCCTCTCAATGGCAGACTTCAGAGCATTAATACACAAAAGAACAATCTCTGACAAGCTGTCAAAGAAACTGAAGAGTAAAACCAAGGGCGGAAATGCCAGATGGCAGAATTTTATGATTTTATTACACAAATACAATGTGTACACAATCTGTCTATTCATTTTCTTCACTGCGCAGCCTGGCATTGGGATTGGTGACTCTGATGGCCAGCTGGGCTGCTCTTTCCACAATGGCTTTGCGGTTCTTTGAGGAGACGTTGTGAGCAATCTCAGCACAGTAAGATCTGGAAGAGAATTCATAAGTAGAGTAGGTAAGGAGCAAGCAGCCCAGAACATTGTGTTCCACTGGGAAGGCAACAGCTTTGGTTACTTCACCTCCAGAGCCACAGCACTGGGCAGAGAGGGTGCTGGTAAATGGTTGCTGAATGAGGACACCTGCACACCCCAAATTCCATAGTACTAGCAAACCTCTCAAAGCTGCAACAAAAAGCACTCTCACTACCCCCTTATTTAATCCTCACAGAAACTGTAAGACAGGTTATCCCCCCCATTTTACAGACAAGAGGTGGAAGTGAATTTCCAAATCACATATGCATTAATGAACAGGGCCAGGATGGCTCAGCCCCAGACCCCAGGTTGAGATTCTCTCTGTCTTTCTGGCCAAACTGCCGAACTGAGGGAAGTCTCAAAGAGTTTGGACTTGCCCCTGAAAAGTTTTGGAACTGCGTATAGCAGAACAGATCCCAACAGTGTAATTAATCCAAGGGAGCTCCCTGATCCAGACCATAAATATTTTACTTGTTTGCTGCTGATAAAATTCAAGTTGAAAGTAACATTGGCTCAAGCCACCCAGTGAGAAGCAATACCCAACATTTCCTGAGCATGTGTAAACCAGGAACTGGTCTCATTCATTCCTCACAGCTAAACATATAAAAAATTGGCCTAATGAACAAATTTCAGTAAGGAGGTGATCTGAAGCCATAAAAGGCGGATTAAGAAAAAGACACTACCTCTGGAAGACTAAGGAGTGATTAAATAAGACAATGAGTATGTACAGATCCTTTTAAAACTTCTATAAGAAAACAGGTTAACAGTGAGACAAGCAGAACAAAGAATTTTTTTTTGATTTAAAGGAGTCTACTCAATTGCAAAGTAGCTACATTTTAAAATATTCCCATAATCTTTGTTTTCAAGAAGACTTAAGTTATATTATACTTTTGCCCCTCCCCATTTTTTTTTCCAAGAAACTCACCAGATCCTTATTCATGTATTTAATAATCACACTGTACATATTTCAAATACTTTCCCTGGTGCTTGGGCATTTTCCATTTGTGACATTTTTTAATATATGTATTATATTTACACATTGTTCATTTACTTTTGCAATGATCAGCTTATAAAGTTTCCTTGCATTTTAATTACTTAAGGATAAATGCCCAGAAATGAAACTTGTAGATTAAAAAATCATGGTTCCTGATACTGCAACATTTGCACTACATTCATTTTTTTGCTACACAACAGGTATTAGATTGAGCCTCCACCGTTATTAATCCCTATGCTCATCTTTTCTAAAGAAAACTTCCAGTATTTCCATGCCTGATTAAGTCTCCAAATACGAAAACTCAACCAAAATAAGGTTTCATAAAGACCTTGTATGCATATATGGACAGACAATATAGGGTGCTGAAGAGGGACAGGGGCAAGCTGGAGGGAGACAATGGAGGAAAAGGGGACATAATCATTTTTATTACCTGTGTCTCCCCACGAACATTATTTTTCTCAACCCACTGTCCTAGTTTTGTCCTAAGCAAACCAAAGTCTCACACAGAGCTCACCAAGTGTCTTTCTTAAAAGGACGAGAAAGCAATGTTGTGAATCCTCAATTCACTCTCACATCTATATACTGTTTTAAGTGCCCTCTGCCTGTAGTCTTCTTCTTCTCTACCTCTATCACACTCTCTATACATCAGACAGCACTCCACCATTCTGAAGATACCTGTGGCCACAGTTTGAGTCTCTACACTTTTCAGGACAAGCCGTCATGCCCTCCCTCACATTCCCCCCAAAAACATTTTAAAGTCCCCAAGAAGCATTCACTAAGCTCCCGGGAGAATATACAACTCCACATGCATTTTCAAAGGTCTAGAGTCCCTGCCAAAAATGCATACTTCTGGCATCTGAACCCAGAGGAGGGGGTCCAACTCACTTATTGCACATCAGCAGCACTTCAAGCTCCTTGACGTTATGGACCAGAAACTTCCGAAAGCCACTGGGCAGCATGTGCTTTGTTTTCTTGTTGCTCCCATAACCAATGTTGGGCATCAAGATCTGGCCCTTGAATCTTCTACGCACTCTATTGTCAATGCCTCTTGGTTTCCGCCAGTTCCGCTGAAAAACAACACGTAGGTGGGTTAGTGTCTATGCAGACTGCCAACTCAAAAATAACAGGGGCAGTCTTTGGGTTACAGTATTTCACTATTTTTTAAATATACTTTTTAGTGAAGAAATAAAGGGCTCTTGTATTTGCACACCAGGAGTATGGACCCACATCCACACTCCTAAGAAAAAGCATATTACACACCAATGGAACATGAGAGGATTGTGTACAGTTAAGACGAAGAGAATGGGTTCCCACATTGCCCTCCAGAGTAAAGCTTTCTCATCTATTAAATAAGGATAATTACCCCTCATACCATCAAGGCCACCTGAAATGATATAAGCCTCAAAACAGCCAAGTGCCGGCATGTCACTTAAATTCCAATTTACACTCCTCCCAAGAGGCCGCGATCCAATAAATGCCTAGGCTTCTACAGTGAGCTCTTCCGCCAACCAGACTTGTTGATGCATTTGCCAAAGATGATGTCAGAAACCCAATATCCGTCCGATTCAGGAACCCTCTTCTTCACCCCAACACACTCCCACTTCCAACCCAAGACCACATACCTTAATTTTGACATATCGGTCCGACTGGTGCCGGATGAACTTCTTGGTCCTCTTTTTGACAATCTTGGGTTTCACGAGGGGCCTGAGGGCAGCCATGGTGCCTTTAACAGAGACAGGTGCCTTGAAACCAAGAAGAGCCCCGAAAAGAGGCTTTCCTCGCCTGGGGGCTGCAGCACTGTGGCAGAGTGCCTTCCAGTCACCGGCTACCGAGCAAGCAGGGAATGGAATGGGTATCTCTGCCAGGCCTGTTTTCCCTCCCGTCTCCGAAGCTGGCAGAATATGAGCCACTCGCCAGACGCGGTCCTGGGAGGTTAGGGGTCCCCCTGCCCCCCCGAAGCCAAGAAAGCATATCCCAAACCAACCGGCCCCCAGACGTCCTCAGCCGGCGAAGGGGCAGCAAACGCTCCGCCACCGTGCCCCAACCCCCGGCCGCTCCCATTTCCTTTTAGTTACGCCGGCATTTGACACAAGTACACGAGCTGGGATCTGTTTTCTCACCTATTAACAGCGGACATAACTCATGCACGTTGAACGCGCGCCGTGCCCAGCCAGACGAAGGCGGGCGTTCGGTAAAGAGAAACCTCTGAGTGAACTTCTAAAACGTCCCTGGGCCTTGGGAACGCCATGCTACCTGGAGAGCAAGTTACCCTCCTCAAGCTCTCCTCAAGCCGCTCGCACCCAGCAGGCGGTGAGGGAACAGCCCGCTCCCACTGATTTCCTCCAAGACAACCACAGAGCTACACGTTCCCAGAGATCCTGACCTGATTGATAACCGAATGTTTGGCAACTGAGCGAGTCCACACGCCAACTCGGTTTCTTCCCCGCCACCCCCCCTTTTTTTGGCAGTTCCCCCGCAGCAGTGACCCCGGGGCCAGACACTGTGGGGAAGGGAGCGTCGGGCAACAGAAAGAAGGCTTTTATCTCTCTATCACACGGGCGGACATCGCTGATCTACTGAAGGAACCCAATGGCTCGGGCTCCGGCCGGTGCGGCTGCAGACCTCGGATCGCCCCCTCGGTTTGGTTTCAAACGGCGCCCCGCTCCTCCACGGCTCCAACAAGCTGCCTGCAGCTCAGAAAGACCCCCCAAGCGGCCGCCCTGGCGAGAAAAACCCCCAACACCGGCGGGGTCACTTCGTTGTCTTCCTGTAGGCGCTCCGGCCAAGCGACAAGGGTGACACGCAGCGAGACCACCACTCGGAAGAGCAAGCCTCCTCACCCGGGAGCTGCTGGGCCTGAGGGCCAACGCGCAGACACAGATGACGGACGATTAAAACTCACCGCGTAGGAGATGGCTGCCACCTCCGTCAGCAGCACCGAGGAAGAGAGGGGACGGGGCCGCGCGAGGCCTGATGGGACTTGACCTCTGGGTCCTGGCAGGGAAAAAGGAAGCACTTCCGGTTCCTGGTCGTGCAGCAATAAACGCCGGAGAAGTAACACTGAAGAAAGCTGAAGGCAACCTGTGTTTTAACAGACATTAAGGTCTAGGAGTAGTACTGAAAAGTGTCCACACCTGTTGTTAGGACTACGAAGAATATTTGGAATTCGTTCTGAGCTTCTAAAACCTGGCGGGGGCACCCACTTCCGCCAGAAGTTGAAGCTGCTCTTCCGCCTCCAGCTCTTTTTTATTTGTATTTTTTAATTTTATTTCGCTCTGGTTTCTTCTGCTCCAAAGCGCGCCTCTTGTTGGCCAGGAGGAAGCAAAGCACAGGCTTCATAATATGCTCTCACGTGAGTTATTGTAAAAAAAACAACGAGACTACGTAAAATAGCTGTCATTCAATGGGATTTACTATCCTTTCCACAATTCTACGAAGTAAATGTATTATTTTGCCTGTGTAGAAAGTGAAACTTGGGGGTTTGACAAAAATCCTCACTTTTAACCATTAGGCTAAAACGGCCAAGTTTTTTTGTTTTGTTTGTTTTTGTTTTGTTACTCTTGGTTTGTTTAGTTTTGATTTTAAGATTAGTGTGAGCCCTACCTGGTTTGGCTCAGTGAATAGAGCGTTGGCCTGTGGACTGAAGGGTCCCAGGTTCGATTCCAATCAAGGTCATATGTCCAGATTGTGAGCTCAATCCCCAACAGGGGGCACGCAGGAGGCAGCGATCAATGATTCTCTCTCCATTGATATTTCTATCTGTCCTTTCCTCTCTGGAATCAATAAAAATATATTTTTAAAAAAGATTAGTGCAAAAATCAAATTTCAGAAGGAAAAAAAAAAATGTCCCTGGATCTCACAATGCTGATGTCATTAATGATCTTGATAGAAGTAATTCCAGGGGCCAGATGGAGACAGATGCTAAACTGGATGTGTTCTTAAACTGAGTGAGAAGAGAGGAGAGCGAGTGTCGCCAACTCCGTCACGAGATTTTGATTGTGAAGGAAATGGGAGTTTGAGACTCAAAGAAGTGAATTGTGAAATGTGAAGTCAAATGTCTTGTTCCAGGTCACATATTTGGCAAACAGAGTTGAGACCAAAACCCCTTTGTGAATTCCACCTCATGAATCCTGCTTATCCTGTGGTCTGTGGGGTGTCACCTGGGATGCAGAGCACAGGAGCACTGTGTTAATAGCTGCCCATATCTACCTATGAACGAAGAAGACACTGTTCAATTCCTGGTCATTTGGTCAGGGTAATGGAGAAAAAAAGACATTTTGGGGAGCCAGCAATCTGAATCTAGTCACTGCCCCTTTAATTGTCTGGTCCTGCAAGACCTGTTTAACTCCCATTTTAGAGAGGCCATAAACCATCCCCAGACAAAGTTATCAGTGCTGGTGCCAGGCCAGGCCTTTGGGTGAAGTCTCAAAGCCCCAGCACATAGGGCTCTTTAAGAACTTGCAAAGAGGACCATAAAACCCCATGTTTGGGAGACAAAGGGTTTCCTCCTTGTTTTTCCTCAGAATTTGAAGGACATTTTTCTCTCTGCCGGCGATTAATAATAATAAAGTGTAACTCCGTTTCTCTAAGCGTTGCTTGGTTTTTCTCCATCTTCTGTAACAAGAAGTTGGGGGCTTGATACCCAGTGGAGAGCATCCAGGAGGCTGCCAAGCAATGATTCTCTATCATCATCAATGTTTCCATCTCCCTCTCCCTCTCCCTTTCTCTCTGAAATCAATAAAAAAAAATTAGTTTTTAACAGCTGCACATATAATGGAAAAGGTTTTGACAGATTCAGATGGGTTAATCAGACAAAGAGCTCATGAAACCAGAGCGCATACTGCCAATCGGGAGATTTGGAAGAAGTAATTCAATAGCTCAGTTTTTGGGGAGATGACAGACGTTGTGTTTCTCAGAGGAAGGCACAGGGCTCCTACACTGCCTGCTGCTTCATCCTGGACACTGAGATCCCAGGATCAGAGGCTGGAGGTGCCAGGCAGGTATCCCATCAACATCCCAGGGAGTGTGTGCCTGTTTTATTACCTCAGGCTCAGGACCCCCGCTTTTCCAAACACCCTCCTCGCCACAGCTTCTGAGCAAGAAATCACATCAGGTGGATCACAGGTGACATGAGAAAAACTCCAATCTGATTTATTTCAAAAGGGCAGGGATACACCCGAAAACTGCACATCTTTCTCTGGACACATCTGCCTCTGAGACCCTGGACACTTTACTCTGGAGACAGCTGGCCCCAGGCCATCCCACTGAAATGATTTCTTCTGTTTGGCTCTTTGACACTCTTGGAGTCTATGGCTCCGGGCTGTCCAGCCCCCGGATGGCTGACTTGGGCCACTCTAGTTGAAGTAGTAGAGCTTGGGGGCATCATAATAAGCACAGCGCGCGTAGTCCCTGTTCCGAATGGGACATCGCAGGTAGGAGTGACAGTTGATTGAGTAAGCTGGGCGTCGCTGTTGGACACAACTGAATAGCATCAGGCTCCGGTCCACAGTCACAGAAGGCAGGTAGAGCTGCAGTTTGTCCAGGAGGTGACCCGGCCAGAAGAAATTGGGGTGGGTACGCTGTGGACCACTGGGACTCTTCTCCTTCAGCTTCCTGGAAAAATGAGAAGACACATGGTGGTGAATAGGGCAGGGCTGGAGCACCTCAGCAGGGCAAACCAACTGTGGCCATAGAGGAGGTGTAGCATTGCATTTCATACTTCTATTACCCTGTCTACCTTACCAGTAAAGACCCAGAGGCATAGAGAGGACAAGTCATTTCTCCACACTGAAAAGCAGCAGAGTGTAGACTTGACTCCAGTCTGCTGCCTCTAAAATCCAAACTCTTTACAAGTATATTATCTGTTCTCTAGAAACATTTTAATATGATCTTAAGAGTACAGCCTCTGGAGGCAGTGTAGCTGAATTGAATCTAAGAAACATGCCTCTGATTTATCTTGATAGAAAAGAAACAGCACCTGGCCAGGCCATTACTGAATTTCCCCAGAGCAAACAGGATGTGTGGGTGGGGAGAGAGGATGAGAGCTATATATGTGGCCGAGAGCACATGTCCTAGGATGATTCCCCTAGACCAATGGTCAGCAAACCGCGGCTTGTGAGCCAATTGCGGTTCTTTGGCCCCTGGAGTGTAGCTCTTCCACAAAATACCACGGCTTGGGCAAGTCTATTTTGAAGAAGTGGCGTTAGAAGAAGTTTAAGTTTGAAAAATTTGGCTCTCAAAAGAAATGTCAATCGTTGTACTATTGATATTTGGCTCTGTTGACTAATGAATTTGCCGACCACTGCCCTAGACAAAGGGAGGTGGAGGCAATTAGAGAAGGCCCCAGGCCCCCCCCCTTTTTTTTTAAATAACCCAATGGGAGACAGCAAGACCTTATAGTCCTCATCCAATGAGGAACTGGAGGAGGTCTAAATAAATAGGTGATGTTCCTTGCCTCACGTGTGATCCTGTAAAATAGGCACTCTCAAGAATGTTATTAAAAGTCTCATTTTTACCATACTTCTGTTTCCTAGTCCGTCATTTGAAATTTGGACAGATGCGCCATTTCTCACAAATCCCTTCTCCACCACTTTAAGAGATGTGTGACTTTAATAAGAAATTTTCTGTACCTCAGCTTCCTCCTCTATAAATTGGGTTTGTAAAAAGTAACTTCACAGGGTTGTTGAGAGGTTTGAAATGAGTTAATACATGGAAAGCACCCAAAGTCTTCCTGGCACTGAAGTTGTTTTCCTGCCTCTCAGCTCTTAGGCACTGAGCCCCAGATGTTGTACTAAGAGCACCATAGAACATGAAGAATCCCAGGCACCTCCACAGATTGAGGATAGACCTCCTCCCATCTACCCCCCTTCTCCCCCATCCAGAGTTAGATGATTTGTACAGACCTGGTGAATTTCTCAAACTCTTTAAAGTGCATTTCCTTTGGCTGTTTCCTAGTGGATAAGAAAGAGAGGTATCTAATTAGGAGAGGGAGAATCCAGGTTTGTGGGGTCTCAGAGAGTAATTTGGAGGCCTCAGCATGGGTCCATCTCTGAATCTAAACCAGAGCTTTGAAAGGAGAATTTTTTTCTATTTGGATGGGGGCCCTAACGGTCCTCCCATGCTTCAGTGGAATATATAGTGGGCTTGGGTCAGCCAGGTGGCTGGGCCACTCTGGGTAAGTCACTTCCCCCTTTAGAACCTCAGTTTTCTAATTTCCCAGATTGGAGATTAGTTATGAGAGATGCTCTATAATCTGAATCATTTCTGGGCCCCCAGCTTCCACTTTCCCTGCCACAGCTGAATCCAGCCTTGGAGATAAGGATGGTAAATACCAACTCTCCAAACCTTGGGCCTGGCAGACATCACTAACCAACCACAGCACACTTTCCCAGCAAGCCTGCATTTGGCCTCAGAATCTTACACAATACAGTCTAAGTAGCAACACCAACTCAAGGCCCATCCCTGCCCTAAGTAACCTTTCTTTATCCTTTATACGTGTGGCCTACCTAAGCATGGATATATGCCTCAGACATATGACGAGGGGGGGGATGTAGGGGGACGGGGGACACTGGGGACCAGTCAGGCTTGGTGACTCAGTTGGACATACAGCGTTAGGACAGAGACACTGATACAATATGACATCCCAAGTAAATCAGCATCCCAGCTTCTGTAGCTAACGGACAGCAGCAAGGCAGGGGTCAACGGGAAAGGGGTCAACGGGAAAGCAGTTTGACACTCAGCTTGTTGGTCTTCTTAGCCGCAGACTTTTTGGAGCCCAGAGACTTGAACATGCCTGGAACTGAGCCAAGGAGGACGTCCGA
Source organism: Lasiurus cinereus (assembly GCA_011751065.1). Classification (NCBI taxonomy): domain Eukaryota; kingdom Metazoa; phylum Chordata; class Mammalia; order Chiroptera; family Vespertilionidae; genus Lasiurus; species Lasiurus cinereus. Next base: position 6,935,932 of record JAAGEH010000125.1, read on the forward strand.
GTAGTAGCCTCCTGGCTGCCGGATGGGGCACACCTGGTTCTTCTGGAAAATGATCTTGTCCCCTGGGTACAGCAGGGCTGTGAACAGCAAGAGAAACATGGCCTGTCAGCCCAATACCCCACCCTACACACCTGAGATTTTGGGGCAGAGAAGGGCTTTAAAATATTTAATGAAGTCACATTTTTGTTTAAAAATATTTTTCTTATATACATGGTTTAACTTTTAAATTTTAAATGATTATAGATTAAAAATAAATTGCAAAAATAGTGCAGAGGGTCTCTTAACCCTAAAACCACAACATGACATATATAGGCATACCTGGTTTTATGACATTTTTCTTTATTTCACTTCACAGGTGGTTTTTTTTTGTTTTGTTTTGTGTTTTTGTTTTTTACAAATGGAAAGCAAAATCCTTTACCAGTAAAAAGATTATGACTTGTTTTATTGGGATACTTGCTTCTATTATAGTAGTCTGGATCGGAACATGCAATATATCCAAGGTATGCCTGTAACTACTGCAAGATCAGAAAATGGGTTGGTAAAATACTGCTAATTGGACTAGAGTTCAGGGAGTTAATAACCAGGTTGGCAATGGCCCCGGGGCTGGGGTGTAATTAGGATAGAGCATGAGGCCGCACACTCTACAGGGGTGTCCTTGTCAGGGGTCCCAGGAAGATGTGTGTATGGAGAATTTACTCGAGGCTTCACTAGGTTAACTTAGACCTAGTTGATGGCAGTTTTCTCCTTACCTAGAGTTAGTCTCACAGATAATCTTGGGAGGCTTTTCTAAGAAGTGCAGTACATTAAAAACACTAGGCCAGAGTCTACATTTTCCTGCAACCATGGAGCAGTGCTGGTCCTAAGATGGTAACACCGGGGCCCAGTATGTAGCTCAGTCATTTAGAACATCATCCCCATATGCCAAGGTTTTTGGTACTATACCCAGTCAGGACACATTCAAGAAGTAACCAATGAATGTATAAATAAGTGGAGCAACAAATCTCTCTCTCTCTCTCCCTCCCTCCTTCTCTCTCCCTCCCTTATTCTCTCCCTCTCTCTCCTTAAAATCAATAATTAAAAAAAAAAAAGAGTTAATAACACCCAAAGACCTCAAGTACTAGAAAAATAAGTAGAAGGTTACACTCCTACTTATTAATGTTGGTTATTTGTGGGGAGGGCAAGGATATGCAGGTGAGAAAGGAGAAGAGGGAAGGGGGTATGTAGCACCAGCACTTTAAAAAGGTATGTGGGGTGCTCTCCCTCCAGGGAGCATACTCTCACCTTTCCCTTCTTCTCCCTCTCCCCAGCCCTGCTCCAGACACCTTACCATTAGCTTCCTCACTTCCAAGCTCCAAGGGCCCTTCCTTTACCTCTATAACTTGTTTGCTAAGCCCGTTTCTTCTAGGAATTACTTTTTCTACCTCTGTAATTTACCCAACAAATGTTCTCTTACCAAAAAAAAAAAATATATATATATATATATATATATATAGTTTTAAAAATACATTAAAATACATACATGATTTTTAGAATAGATTTACATAAATAATTTTGTGTAAATGGAAAAGAAAAACTTGTGAAAGGACAATCACTAAAATATTAATGGTGGTCAACTCAGGCTGGAGTGGGATTTTTATTTTTATGTTTTCAAAAAAAATTTTAGTGAGCAAGTACTTATAAAATAAGAGGGAAGAAAAACACTGGGGAGAAGAAAAATGCCTCAGTGTTCTAGAATTCTGGCCCACGAGTATGAGACCTGGAGGCTGAACTCACCACATTCTAGTCTAATACACAGACTCCGAAATCTCGGCGCTTGTGCTTCTTTGTCTATGGCAGAGCAGGCCCCTGCCATAAAGATAGCCAGCAGATAGTGGCCAGGACAGTGGGACCTGTGTACCTCGATCTAGTATTCTAGAAATCCCATCTAAGAGCAAAACAGGCTGAGCTGTTCTTCCCCTCCTTTTCTTCTTTCTTCCCATAGCCCCCACAACGGCTCTAGTCACAGATGGAACTAGAGTCTTTTTCATCTAGGTCAATCAAAGGCAAGAGGCAGCCCACACACAGATGCTCCTGTGTACCCCTGAATGTGAGATCCTGGCAACAGGGGAAGCTCACAGACCTGGGAGCTAGCAAAAGCCAGCAGTGGAGAGAATCAGTAGTTGCTTGATGTCTGCTAACAGGGAAACGAGAGAGAGAGAGAGAGAGAGAGAGAGAGAGAGAGAGAGAGAGAGAGA
>JAAGEH010000125.1:6938175-7083451 GCA_011751065.1 Lasiurus cinereus
AGAGAGAGAGAGAGAGAGAGAGAGAGAGAGAGAGAGAGAGAGAGAGACCTGGTGCTCCATCTATTTATGCATTCATTGGCTCCCTCCTATATATGCCCTGACCAGAGAACAAACCCACGACCTTGGTAAATGAGGACGACACTCTACCCAACTGAGCTAGCTACCCAGCCAGGGTGTGACTGTTAACTCTTGTTCTTAGGTAAGTCTCTCTGTGTGCTGTTTCTCAGTAAATCTCATTTTCCAGTTCCCAGTATGGTCACAGCTTCTGCAAAGTTCCTATGGGAAAATCTCTACCTTCATGCAGCTTGCTGTTCATGTTTTTTAAGCACAGAGAGGAACCTGCCCATTAAATTTACAAAACCATCAATTTGTAAATTGTTATTATTTTCATGATAACCACAGCATTGCTCTGTGGTTATCATGGAAATATCTCTCAGAAGCACACATTCTATTTGGAGATGTGGAGGGTTCAGGTCTGTTTGGATGTATGAAAACACAATTCCTCCCCTAAGCACAGGGTGGAATCAGTATGGAAATCTCCATGTTGAGTCCTGTTGTCTGAGCAGGGAGCAAAGGGCCTCAGCAGAACCTGACTCCTGCCTGATGCATTCCTACCTCAGTGCTGCAGAAGGCCCAGATGAGGCACCTGGCAAGGGAGGTGGTGTTGGAAACACCCAATACATCACAGTAGTTGTCATTTCTATCAAATCTCTCTCTTGGAAATTGAGGTTGTTCCTTTATGCTCAACTTCAGGGCTCCCTTGCTCAGAAACTCCTGTCCTCTAGAATGCCAGCTCCCCAAGCACAGTCGGGGAGTCCAGACCTCCAGGCTTATAGAACTTGTAGAGCTACAGGATTCTAAAACTCCTGTCTAACAGCAATGCCCCCACCACAGGTTACAGCAGCTTGACTGGTTGTATGTCAGCTGGGGGGAAGAGGGGGAAAAAACCTCAGGTGAACCTCTGAGGCATCTTTCTGGGGCCAGCCACCGAGGCCCTTACCTTTTATGAGGATGTCCTCCGTCAACGGGAGGCCATAGTTCTGACAGACCTCCTGGCACTTCAGGTAGAGCAGAAAGTTATCCCTTCGGAACAGGTTGATGAGCTCGCCAATCTCCCCGGGCATGGTGGACGGGAGGCAGTGGTTGTCAAAATGCTTATTCCCACTGCGCACCAGACGGCATTGCTCCGTGTACTGGATGGAGGGGATTGTGAGCTGCAAAGAGAAAAGTAGTTGGCACACACTTTCCTTCACCTTGCCTCTTTCCTCCTGGCCTGAAGGTTGACAATCTAGGTTTCTACACAAGGTCACCATGAGGGGCAATTGCAAAGAATGCACAGTGGGACCCAAGTTCAGGTTTTGAAGTAAGTGGCTGGGGAGAAAAAAAATCACACGTGGTCAGCACATGCGGCCTTATATAGATGTTCACACATGATGGTATAATATATACAGTAGGGTACAGTGCAAATTGCCCCACATGTGTCCTATTGAAACATTACATACATGAGAATTTAAATTACAGTGCAGCCATCTGTGACTTTGAGGATGGCAGAGCAAGGTAGAAGAGGCCTGGGCAGTGTATCGCCACTTTTGGCCTTCTTATTTATATATTTACAAAGAAAGAAAAAAACAACTTCTAAAGCCAGAATCAATAAAGTACATCTTACAGGCCAAATCTGGGCCACCACATGTTTTTAGAAATAAAGTTTATTGAAACACAGCTGCACTCATTTGTTTAGATGTGGTCTGTGGCTGCTCTTGTGCTCCAGTGGGAGAGCCGACTTGTTGTGACAGAGACAATAGGCCCCTAAAAGCCTAAAACATTTATTATCTGGCCCTAGGAAAGTTTGTCACACACTGCTCTAACATTTTGGGTTTTCTTGTCATGCAACTGAATCATATCTTAGTTGGTATAGCATTTACCAATGCCTAACACTTTATTATATAAATGACATTAAAATATGTATGTGTAGTATTATATTAATACTAGATGCCTGGTGCATGAAAATTCATGCACTGCCTGCCCCCTCTCACAGTCCAGGATCCTCAGGGGCAGGAGGTGACCTGGCGATCAGGGGAAGGCAGCACCCCCATCAGGTAAGCAAGCCTTGGCCAGCCCTGCTTACCTGAACCTCGGGTGGCCCTGGGTGGCTGGGCAGCTGCCATTGAGGCTTGCCTACACCTCAGGCTGGACCTGGGTGGCTGGGAGGCTGAGGGCGCATCCGGCCGCACCGTGTGCCTGCCACCATCCTCCACCCCAGCAGGGCTAAAAGGACTAAGGGACTCCGGTGGGGCTGAGGGGACTGGGCACTGCCATCTTTGTGATGGTATGATGGTCAATTTGCATATTCCCTCTTTATTAGATAGGATTGTCTGCCTCCATGGCTAGACTTCCTAGATTGGCAGCTTCTTGAGGAGTTGTTTTGTTGTCTAAAGCACGTAGAAGAGTGTCTGGTACATCACAGACTCTCAATGAATATTCATTGGCTGATTAATTCAGGCAATCAATTTTTCCTTCCATTGCTGGTCATGTATATGCGGAGAACCTACTTAGTGCCACAACCCATGCCAGGCTCTTGGATTTCCACTGTGATGAACACACAGGCCTAGTCTCAGGATGCAAAGTCATAATTAAAGAATGGGAAGAGGGACCCTGGCTAATGTGGCTCTGGTTGGGCATCATTCCATGCACTGAAGCCTTGCCAATTAGATTCCTGGCCAGAGCACATGCTTGGGTTTCAGGCTTGATCCCCATCAGGGGGTTTGCAGGAGGCAGATGATTGATGTCCCACTTTCACATCAATATTTTTCTCTCTCTAAAAATTAATTTAAAAAATCTAAAAAAAAAAAAAAAAAGAATGGGCCCAGGTGGTGTTACTCAGTAGTTCAGCATTGATCCATGAACCAGGGGATGGTGTTTTGATTCCAAGTCAGAGCACATGCCCAGGTTTCAGGCTCAATCCCCAATAGGGGGCATGCAGGAGGCAGCCGATGATGATTTGCTCTCATCATTGATGTTTCTAGCTTCCTCTTCCTCTCCCTCCCTCTCTCAGAAATCAATTAAAAAAAAAGAAAACCTTTAAAAATCTACCTAAAAAAATGCCCTAGCCAGTGTGCTCAGTGGTTATAGTGTCAGTCTCGGCATCAAAAGGTCTTGAATTTGATTCCTTGTCAGGACACATACCTGGGTTTCGGGTTCTCTCCCTGCCCCCTTGGGGGCACATAGGGGAGGCAACCAGTTGATGTGTCTCTCTCACGTCAATATTTCTCTCTCTTCTCTCCACCTCCCTCTCTTCCACTCTCTCTGAAAAGTCATGGAAAAAAAATTCTCAGGTGAGAATTAACAACAACAAAGAATGGGAGGAGAAGAACGTGGTACTTTCAGAAACATTATCTCATTTCATTTTCACAGAAATCTTGTGAGGGTAGGTATTGTTCTTATTATCCAGATGAGGAAACAGAAAGGTAAAGCATCTGCTCCATCAGCTAGAAGGTGGTGGAAGTGCAGGGGATTTGTCCCATGTCCTCCCACTTTGGCTGGAGTACCTTGGCCTGCCGCTTCCTCTGCCGATACCGCTTGCCAATGTCTTCCATTTCCTCTAAGGTCAAGGGCCTTGCCTCCATCTTGATGTTAACCACAGGCACAGTCAGATAGTCCATGATGGGAGTCTTTGGGGCTAAATTCACCTGTTGTGACATAACTCTGAGCTTGGAAGATCTAAACAAGGCTGGAGAGAAAAGACAAAGGAAGGAAGGACTGAGAGGGTGCCCATCCATGGAATCCATCAAGCAGTTAACCAATGTCACCACGCAAGGGCCAGAACATCCCTCTGCTCATATTCCATGTGTTCAGTCAGTGCCATCTGAGATACACCTTGAAGGTGCCCCTTCTCTCCATCTCCACTATGGCCTCCCTGGTACAAGAAGGCTCCTTCTTCACCTGTACCACAGCCTCAGCCTTCCTGTTTCTGTTCTTATTCTCTAGCATCCTGTTTTCACCAAATAGCAAACAGGACCTCTAAAAGATATGAATCATATTCTTTCATTCCCCTGCTTAGAACTCTCTCCTGTCTTTACACAGCACTTACACTAAAACCCAGAATCCTCTCCTTGGTCTGCACAGGATTTGGCTTCAGCCAACCATCTACCTTGTCCACTTGACCCATTTCCTACGGCTCACTCATCACTTATTCCAACCCAGCCCTCCCCTCCCCCCATTTCTTTCTGTCCCCTGAAGATTTTCCTGTCTCAGGGACTTTGCCTTTGCAGTTGCATCTGCCCAGGATGCAACTTTCCCAGGCTGGCTCCTCATCAGTCAGTCACTCAAGTGTCAGCTCTGATGGCTGCTTTTCAGAGATTTCCCTGGTCCTGATCATGCACCTGTGGAGTCTCTCGGCCTGGCCTGCATCCTCTTGCAATCTGGGACCCCTCAGGGGATGTTGGAGAGCTGGTTTCAGCCAATCCTGCTCAACGCAGGAGCTGCCCCCTGGTGGTCAGTGCGCTCTCACAGGGGGAGCACCACTCAGCCAGAAGCTGGGCTCATGGCTGCCAAGCACCATGGTGGTAGTGGAGCCTCTTCCACCTCTGTGGCACCACTAAGGCTATCTAACTGACAGATTGGGTCTATACAGTCAGTTGGACATCCCCCGAGAGCTCGCAGACTATGAGAGGGTGCAGGCCAAGCTAAGGGACCTCCCTCCCCCCACCCCCCCCCGCCGCACCGAGTGCACGAATGTCCTGCACTGGGCCTCTAGTTGGTAAATAATAGGCCCCAAATACCTTTGCTGCAAATATGTATCACAGCATACTGGGGTCATTCACTCAATGACTTGCAGCCAACTACGGGGAAAACAATTAGCTTTGGTGATTTATAATGAAAAGTCTAAAAGAGCATGGGTTGACAAGCACTCCCAACTCAAGGTGACCCTGGGGGTCTGCTAGATATGAAAGGTGCAAGAGATTGCTACTGTGGGGGTGGTGACGCCCAGGAGACAGCTAAGGGGGAGCTCAGATTCTCTAGGACTCTGCCTGAGAGTGAAGGTGCCTCTGCCCAGTGAGTGGCTTGTTGAGATTAGAGGTCAGAAATCTGCATACTATGCTGTGACACTCCAGGGGACTGAGGAATGGATGCTCTAAGGAGCTGCCTGCTGTCCTCAAAAGAACCAGCCAGTGAGGACACTGAGCACCCAGCTCAGTGTGACTAGGGACTCTAGAGGCGCTGCCTAAATCTTTACGTATGCAAGGAACCCCTTCCAACTACCCATTTAGGGTTCTTAATATGACCTTGAGGAGGACGAGGAGCTTCTCCTCAAATATGTCTGAATTAAATTCCTGCCAACCTGGCTGGTGGGGGCAAAGCAAGATTTGGAGAGGGCTCTGGAATGGTGGGTGATGGTTAAAGGAGGGCTTTAATATCATCTGTAGCCGTTCAATTTTTTTCAATAACTAAGCTATAAAGAAGCATGATGTACCCTTGTGTTGTAAATTCATATCCAGAGCTATGGCAAGTCTGTTTCTAACTTGTCTCTGTGTGTCTGGACAGATGTGGCTCTAGGAGCACATGGCTTGGTAAATGGAACCCAAGCTGTGCACAACCTGTGCAAAACTTGTAATCCTTCTTCAAAACCCAGTCCAGATAGTAGAATACCAAAGTAAACTCTAAACATATACTAATTCTGGTTTCTGAATTTAGTTAGCTTTTTATCAATAAGGTGCAGAATTGTAGTAAGAAGGCCTTGGACCCACATACAAATAGAAAGGCTTGGCATGAGTTCTCAGCCTATCAAATGGGCTTTGGTGGGCTGAAACCATCCTTTGAGAATCATCCCTTAAAGATAATGACAGGGCCTCATCCAGCTTTTAATGGACAAGGTAGCTTGTCACTCCAGAAACTATCTACTCCTTATTTGACTTCTGGGCCTGGAGATTCCAGAGGCTTGACCTACCTACAGTAAGCCAAAGTTGGAGAATACAGTCAGGAAATGAGCCAAGGCTGCCACTCTACCATGCTTGCTCCAAGATGGGGGACAGGAAGGCACGGGGATAGGGGTGGATACGTACAACCCTTTGTAGTTGTCAGCATGCTTTTCTGCTGGGCCAAGAACCACTGGTTGTAGGTGATGGTCAGATTATCCATGGTGATGGTGTTGTGCTTCCCCAGAGAGCTGAGATAGATCACAATATCCTCTATCTCCTTGTTTCCCAGAGGGACTTCAAGCTGAAGAGAGAAGAGGAGCCCCAAATTGGGCAGGCTCCGATCCAAATATCCTATCAGAATGGCCATGGCCTTGTCAGCCTGGCCCTACTTTTTAGTCTGGTTTTATCCACAGCCATTCCCAGCTCCAAGATCCCTGCCACAAGAGCTCAGAGCCATTTCCTGGCTGTGAACGCACCCTGCTATTTCTCACCCTTGTCATTACTCGGTTGCTTCCTTTTCAAAGCCTGAAAAACATCTATCCCTTCTTCAAAACCCAGTCCAGATATGCCATCATCTTTCTTTGCAGAATCTGTTATGTCTTACTCTGGGCTCCCACCTGACTTCCCAATGCCAGCTTTCCCATGATAGATTTGAAAAAGGAGTTCACATGTCTATCATCCTTGCCCATGAGGGACACATAAGCCTCCCTTACCTGAGGGTAAATAGGATAAAAAATACAATCCATGTTACTCTTTTAAGGAATGAGCAACTTTGTAGGAGCACAGTGCTTGCCAGCCATAACAAATATTCAAGAAGAAACATTTTAAAAGGAATATAATTTTGTTCTTCAGCTTCTTTAGATAGCAATCATTGTTATTGAGCTTTTTATAAAGCAGATCAGAACTCTCCAAGTATGAAAAGATTTAATGTTTTGTTATCTTGGTGATGATTAAAAACAATTTATCTTTTTGTTGTTTTTAATGCTTTGAAATGTCCAGGTAAGTACATGTCATAAAATGATGATGGAAAACTGTGATGATTTAAAATCATAAAAAGTGTGGCATCAGCTTTCTACAATTATTTTACAAGGTACCTTGTATTTGAAGTATATAAAAACTTAATTCAGCAATTTTTTTCTATAAAGTGCCAGGCAGTAAATATTTAGTAAATATATGGTCTGTCATAACCACTCAACTCTGCTGTCATAGCATGAAAGCAGCCCTGACAATCCATAGATGAATGAGTGTGACTGTGTTCCAATAGCACTTTATTTACAAAAACAGGAAGCAGTCTGGATTTGATTCCAGGACCATATTTAGCAGGCCCCTGCACAACCACTAGAACCTTCTATAATGATGGAAATGCTCTCAATGTGTGTGTTGCAGTAGGGGAACAGCTTGCCAACATGTGACTACTGAAAACTCAAAATGTAGCCTTTGTGACTGAGGGGCTGGACTTTTAATTTTACTTATAATTAATTTATATTTTGAATAGCTAGTGAAATTGTGGTCCAGTACCAAGGGCATCACTGGAAGCTGCACAGAGATACTGAGTCAGTATCTCTTTTAATAATTTTTTTTTTGTCTAAAGTTTTATATATATCTACTTTTTCCCCAATTGACATGCACCCACCCCAAGCCATTCCCACCCCAGGCAAGCCCCTACCGCCCTAGTGTCTGTGTCCATTGGTTATGCTAATATGCATACAAGTCCTTTGGTTTCTCTCTAACTCCCCATTCCCTACCATTTGTCTCTGGATCTATTCTTGTTCATCAAATTATTTTGATCATTATATCACACATATGAGTGAGATCATGTGATATTTCTCTTTCTCTGACTGGCTTATTTCGCTTAGCATAATGTTCTCCAGTTCCATCTATGCTATTGCAAATGGTAAAAGTTTCTTCTTTTTTAATAGCAGCATAGTATTTAATTGTGTAGATGTACCACAGTTTTTAATCCACCCATCTGCTGATGGGTGCTTAGGCTATTTCCAAATCTTAGCTCTTGTAAATTGTGCTGCTATGAACATAGGGGTGCATATATCCTTTCTGATTGTTGTTTCCAGTTTCTTGGGATATAGTCCTAGAAGTGGGATTACTGGGTCAAATAGAAGCTGCATTTTCATAAGACTATGATTCTATGTGATTCATATGCCAGTGACAGTTGGAAAAGCTCTAGAACAGTGGTTCTCAACCTGTGGGTCGCGACCCCTTGGGAGTCGAATGACCCTTTCACAGGGGTCACCTAAGACTATTGGAAAACACCTATTTTCCATGGTCTTAGGAACCAACACATCACTCCTCGGTGTAGCAAAATGTAGCAATGTAGTTTACTGTTGTTATATGAAGACTGTTGCCCATGCTATACCACGATTCAAGACAAAATGTTATTTATTTGTAATTAGAAATAAATATTTCACAATATATAATTACATATTGTTTTTGTGATTAATCCCTATGCTTTAATTATGTTCAATTTGTAACAATGAAAATACATCCTACATATCAGATATTTGCATTACAGTTCATAACAGTAGCAAAATTACAGTTATGAAGTAGCAATGGAAATATTTTATGGTTGGGGGTCACCACCACATGAGGAGCTGTCTTACAGGGTCGTGGCATTAGGAAGGTTGAGAACCACTGCTCTAGAAGGTTCTAGAGGCAGGACTGAAGGCCTACTAATTTCAGTGCTCAACTCAGGGGTCTGATGGGCACCTGGCTGATTATGGAGCCAGCTCTGCAGACTTCCCACTTGGACTTTCAAGGTCAGACCAGTGCAGGGGTGGTTTTAGGGGTTTGGCTGCAGGTTAAATCGCATTTTCCCATCTGGCTTTATAAGTGATAAGACTGATAATTTGAGTTCCCTGAGTCTCCTTTTCACTTGGTCCAGGACCCGGGGTGGCAGCATAGACACTCTCTCCACTTAGGCCAGCCTAAAGGGGGCACAGGAGGTACTTACCGCCTTCAGAGCCGTAATGAACATCTCCCTGGAGATCGTCTGGTTATTGCTCTGGTCCACCTTGGCAAATATATCTGGGATCTTCAGATTTTGGCTGCGTAGATAAGAGTAAAAGGCCAACAGGGCAGAGGGCTTAGGCAGTCGGAGCTGGGGTATCCGTTGGTGGCCGAGGTTTTTCTTCTGAACGAGGCAAGCAAGTGGGACAGAAGGGAGAGTTCAGGGGAGACAGGTCAATGAAATATGATCCCCAGAATTAGGGAAAAATGGGAGAGGGAGAGCTGAGCAGCTCTAAACAGACAGCAAGATGAAGGGCATAGGACACTAGATTCAGGCAACCATAGGACAATTGCATTCTGCCACAGAACTCCTGGAAGACTTTGCTTTGCTGGGCCTCGATCTCCCATCAGAAACAAGAGGCTTGAACAATACAAGAATTAAAATTTTATTCTTACCCACATTTCTTTGGTCAGACCAGTCAGTGTTATAATGGGCTCTCAGTGCACCAAAATATGTGCTCCTGCTTGGAGCTAGAATCCCACCTCCCGGCCTTTGCTCCTGTGGGGCCTTCTGCCTGAGTAAATGCTTTTCCTTCTTTCTCTACCTGTCCAAACCCTCCTCCTCCTCCAATTCCAGATGAATGGGAAGATTTAGAAATAACACTCCCTTACCTTGCTGTAGCACCTGACAGCTTACAAAGAGCCTTCCTGTTCCCTAGCTTAGAGCTCCTCTCTGCTCCTGGAGGCTGGGACCCACATCTATTCATTGGCCTGTAGCAAACTGTAAAGTCATTCTCTCTCTTGGGGTGGTTTTAAAATATAGCCCCATATTTTTCAACTCTCCTCCCCTCTGAGACGGAGGCTAATTCCCCGCCCCTCAGTGGAGGCAATGCTTAGTGACTTGCTTCTGACAAATAGAGAGGTAACAGTGCGAAGCTGCTGAAACTGAGAGCTCCTGAGACAGGATATAGAAGGCACTGCAGCCTCCTCCTTGTTTTCTCTTGGACCATTCACTCTGGGGGTGGCCATTGCCATGTGAGGAGGACACTCAGGCAGCCCTACAGAGAGGTCCATGTGGCTAGGAACTGAGCTGTCCTGCCAACAGCCATGTGAACAAAGGATCTGCTTCGAAGCGGATCCTCCCACCCAAGTCAAGCTTCAGATGTCTGTGGCCCCCATCAGCATCTGGAGATGAAAAGACTCTGAGCGAGAGCCACCAAGCTAAGCTTCTCCCAGATTCCTACTCGCAGAAAAAGTGAAAAAAATAAGCCCTTGCTGCTTTAAGTCATTTTGGAGTATTTGTTGCCCCCAGCAATAGATACCTAATGCACCCCCGTTTAAGGACTTTTGTTTGCTGCTCTGAGAAATGGGGTGAACGATCCCCATCCTGCCTCTCCTACCCTCATCTGGCAAAGGGGGTTGCTCACCGTGGTGAAGCTGGTAGGAATCAAATGGGTCATCAAGGGGGCCACAGGCTGCTCCTTGTAGGTCGTGTGTAAGATCTTGGCCTCTGAAGGCGTGAGACTGGACTTGTTCTGCAGCCACCTGTCTATGTTGCCAAATGTCTCCAGTTCCTGCCGAAATTCCAACCTCTGGCTCATCCAGGTTTTCACATCCTCTGGGGGCTCTTGGATGACCCTGGCTTCCGGGGCTTTGAAGCTGGGGGTGACTGGTGAGGGAGCCTGGGGCCGTGGTGTTGGATCCACGGGGGCTGCATCTTTCTTTTGAGGCAAGAAGATGATCCGCCGGCGGCTTCGAGGCAGATGGAAGTCCTTCTGCTTGAACTGCTTGAAGCAGTGGGCAATGACCAGTTCAGGGTTGAAGATGTGATCCCTGCTGGCATTTTCATCATCCGAGGTCTGAGAATAATGGAATCCTTGGGGGAAGATTGTTAAAACTGAGTTCCTTTCAGGAAGGGGACTAAAGGAGTCAGGAAAGAAAAACTCTTTAGCACCAGGTTGGGCCCCGGGGCACCTGGGTTCCAGGCCCAGCTTTATCCTTGTCTTCTTATAATGATGAAGACAATTACATCAAATGTGATCAGGCACTCACAGCCCAGGCACTATGCTAAGGACTTTCTGAGCTTTCTCCTATTTAATTATCTCAGATTCTACTTTTTGTTGTTGTTAATCCTCACCCAAGGATATTTTTCCATTGATTATTAAGGAGAGTGGAAGAGAGAGGGAAAGACAGGGAGAAACATCGCTATGATAGAAACACATCGATTGGTTGCCTCCTGTGCATTGGTTGCCTCCTGTGCGAGCCCCAACCAAAGGCCAGGGAGGGCAGGGGGCGGGGAGATGGGGAGGGGGCTGCAACCAAGGTAAGTAGCCTTGACCGGAATCAAAACTGGGAAACCTTTGGTCCATAGGCCGACACTCTATTCATTGAACAAAACTGGCTAGGGCTCAGATTCTACTCTTAATTGGCAATCAGAATGAACGTTTTCAAATGCCATTCTTACCTGCTCTGGTCATCCAAAGCAGCACAGTGCTGTTAAGAGCAGAGGCCGTGAAGCCAGAATACTCCAGTCTGGGTCCTGGCCCTGCCATTTCTGGCAATATGATCTAAGGGTAAGTCCCTTAGCCTCTCTGTGTCTCAATTTCTTCATGTGTAAACTCGGGATGGCACTCATTTACTGAGTGGTGGAGATGTTTGGAATCAGATGTTTGGAGTTGCTTTGTTCACAGTAGCATGCCTTTATTTTGTTATGTATTGATCCTTCGTCCATTTTGAAACCCTTCCATGACTTTCCAAAGTAAGATCCCATGACCCTTCTCTGCCAGCCTTTCCTGCCTCATTATTTGCTCAGCTTTCCTTCCTAGGTCCCAGAGACCTTGGCTTCTATGAATGATCTAAGCTTCTTCCTGCCCAAGGATTTTGCACATGCTGTTCCCTTTGCCAGGAATTCTCCTTTCCCCATCCATCCTCTCTTCACTCCTCCCCATCCTCCAGATCTCAGACCAAATGTTACCTCTCCAGCTCCCAGGATCTCATATATCCTAATGTTATCTCTGCATAATGCAACCCATACTTTTCCTTCAGACCACTTATCACAAATATGTACATGAAGGGTTGCCCTGGCAGCCCTCATGCTTAAGGAGCTTGGGGTCTTCTTTTCTTTGACATTCTTTAAAATTTTCCAATTTGAGTTACTTTAGGCTGGGGCATGCCCTCTCCAGCTTGCCATGGTCTCTACCATTCCCTGTTGTCTCACACACAGATCAATTCTTTTTAATGTGCCTTATTCAGGCAGACCTTTGTGTTTGAAATTCCTGGTTCAATTGTTTGATGTTGTTGTTTTAATAGATTCTGAACCAGGACCTCATCTCTCTTGCTCCCTCACTTCTCCAGCCCAAGCACCTCCACAGTGCCAAGTGGGAGCTCAGTAAATATTTGGTGAGTCAGTGAATGACAAATGGACAGACTAACAGATCGGCTCTATACTCATTTTACAGATAAGGACATTAAGGTGCAGAGAGGCCCAACATCACACAGATGATAAGTAGCAGAGCTAGGACATGAACTCTGGTTTGCCAGGCCCCAGAGCTGTGCTCTTAGCCATTATCCCAGGCTGTCACTAATTTCTGCCAAGTTTCCATTCTTTTATGCCTAAAATGATATAAACTCTGCTCTAGGTATCTCCCAAAGCTGTTTTGAAGATCAAATGCATATGGAAGTGTTCTAAAATTCAGAAAAGATACAACATTATTAAAAACATTGTCACTATAATTTTTCTTCTAAGACCAAAACTTCTCTGCCTACAACCCTTCTGTGATTGCCAACTAGCTTCCAGAATAAAGTTCAATCTTTTAAATCTGACCCCACTTGTCCACCCCAGCCCTACCAGCCTCTCTAATTTCTCCTTTACTTGTTCCTTCTGCCTCACCATGTATTTATATTCAAACTGCATTTGACTTTGGTTCCTCAGGTACTCCTTCCTACTCCCCCCAAAACCATGCTGTTTCCTCCCTCTAGAATGCTCTACTCTTGTACTGTATCATTTGATTATTTTGTACTGATCCTTCCAAGCATCGTCATCCCCTGAAGCCTTTCCAATCCCTTCCTCGTGTCCTCTCTAGTTTGCCACAGCCCCCATGCTTAGCTCCATCATTGCATTGACCATATTTTTCTGGATAAAGATGTGTTCTGCGTTTTTCCTTCCCAACAGCCTGTGAATTTCTCAGTGACAAGGGCCGTGTCTTGGTTCCCATGCATTCCCAGGGTCCAGTCTGACACAAAATGAACATGCAATACATCTGTTAAAGTCTTCTTACAATGCCCATGTATTCCTTTTGTAGTCAGAAAACAATGAGTGCACATCAATGTGGACATGAGTGAGTGCTTCTCAACAACCAACTTACCATTTCTTTGGGGACAAGATGCTGAGGACTACTGAGAATTTAGTCATTCATCAAATCAGCTTTTACTGAGAATCACCCAGGGCTTGACACTGGCCTGGTGCAGATCCAAACAAGGCTGGGTGCCCAACTGCAGTGCACTGGCACAGAATAAGGTAGGGTAGCCAGAGGGATAATGAAATGCTCTCAGCCAGGGGAGAAACACAGATGGAGAGACCCATCATGAAGTGGGGGACATGACATGCACCTTTGAGAATGAGTCTGGTTTTAAGCGGTGGTGGGACAGGTGTGGGCAGGGGGAGCAGATTTGGGGATTTCAGGGTTACTCAACATTTCACAAGTTGGAAGCACATTGTGTGTGTGAAGGAGGAGGTTAATGAGAAATAAAGTTGGAGTCATCTCGAATGCCAGGTTAAAAGGTTTAAACTTTACCTTGCAGACTATGGGGACACATTTAAAATATGCTCCTCACTGCTCTTGCTACCTCCACTTGTGCCCTCCCTAAAACCCCAAATCCTTGGTCTATCATAGAAGAGTCACTTCCCCATCTGAAACCCTCCAATGGTTTTATTAACAGCTTTTCAGTGCTCTTAGAATAAACACCGCCCTCCTAACAATGTCCTACAAAACTATCCTTGCTGGACCTGCTCCCTTCACCTTCCTCGTCTCCTCCCACTCCCTTTTCCCTTGATAACTTGGTCCAGCTATACTGGCCTTCTTCCTTTTTTTCTCCAATTCTCCTAGCTCTGTCTTGGCTCTTAATTTTGGCATTCGCTGTGCCTTCTGAAGAGCATAGGAGTCCCAAGTTTCCCCCTGGGCTAAGCATTCTCAGCACATAGTTCTCAGCCTAAGTCACCCCTACCCTCTTGAAGGTAGTGTGCCTACCATAGAGTTTGGATTCTAGTGATCTTTGAGGTCCTCTGTCCATTGATAAGAAAGTGAGGGGGGATCTTATAATAAAACTAGAGGCCTTGTGCACAAATTGTTGCACAGGTCCCTTGGCCTGGCAGGTGATCGAGGTCTGTTGGGGGCTGGCTGACCAGGGAAGAGACCGCAGAAGGTTGGCCGGCTGTTGGGTGGGGAGGAAGGCCACAGGAGGTTGGCTGGTGGGGTTTGGGTGGCAGGAAGGAGCTGAGGGAGGTTCGCTGTGGGAGTACACTGGCCACCAGGGGGCAGCTCCTGTGTTGAGCATCTGCACCCTGGTGGTCAGTGTGTGTCATAGCAACTGGTCAACCAGTTTGTTCAGGTCAACTGGTTGTAAAAGTCACTTAGGCTTTTATATATATACTAGAGGCCTGATGCCTGAAAGTCATGCAAGAGTAGGCCTTCCTTCCCCTGGCTGCTGGCACCAGCTTCCCTGTGGCACCTGGGACCCTGGCTTCCCTCCAGCCACCAGCAGGCACCCGGGACCCGGGCTTCCCTTACAGCCCCAGCTTCATCCAGAAAGACACCTGGTCTAATTAGCATATTACACTTTTATTATTATTATAGACAGATAGGTCACTATGTAGTTATCTGTAGATACTGTGAAAATGTTCCCGAGAGACTGATGAGCAAAGTTCTCAGAGGCTAATCAGTCCCATTTTCTACCCAGGTCAGGGAACTCCTTTTTTTAAAAAAAATACTTTTATTGATTTCAGAGAGGAAGATGGAGAGAGAAAGAGAGAGAGAGAGAGGAGAGAGAGAGGAGAGAAGAGAGAGAGAGAAATATTAATGATGAGAATCATTTATCAGTTGCCTCCTGCAGAGCTCCTACTGGGTGGGGTTCTAACCTGAACCCCAGGCAGGTGGCCCGACCAGGAATTGAACCATGACCTACTTCATAGGTCGATGCTCTACTACTTAGCCACACTGGCTGGTCAGGGAACTCTTTCTATAATGAATGCCTCTGGCATACTTTGCCTTTGTATACTTCCGGTGACAGGGAGTTCCCTGCTTAACTTTGGGAATGCCTAATTCTGCCTGCTAGAAAAGACTTCCCTGGAGCTTCTACCCCTTGGTCCTAGTCCTCCCCACCAATGCCTCAGAAAACACATTTGTTCCCTCTTTTTCTGGAATAGCCCAGGTGTCTGGAAACAATTAAACTTTAAAAAAATTTTCCCTTTTTCCCTTGGATCTGATTCAAATCACTTCCTAAATTTCATCCTATGTCTCTGGCCACTTGTTCTTCGGCCCCTCTTTTCATATCCACCCTTTAAAAGTTGGTGTCTAACAAGCTTACACACAGGCTCTCTTCTTCTTTCTTCCTTTTTAGTGTGTGTGTGTGTGTGTGTGTGTGTGTATTTTTTGTTTTTTTAGATAGGGAGGGGGTGAGAGAGAGAGAAAGAGAAAGAGAGAGAGAGAGAGAGAGAGAGAGAGAGAGAGAGAGAGAGAGAAACATTGATATGAGAGAGACACATCATTGATCAGTTGCCTCCCATATGTGTCCAAACTAAGGCAAACCTGCAACATAGGTATGTGCCCTGACTGGGAATTGAACCAGAGATTTCCTGATGCTCCAATCAATTGGGCCATACCGACTAGGGCTCTCTTCTTTTTTAAAACCAATCTCCTTCACTCTCTGTTTCTGTAGCCTTCCATATGCTGAGGATAAGCACACCAATATTTATGACTTAGAATTACCTCCAGTTTTCTACATATAGTTGCTCCTAAAACATCTCCACTTTGATGGCTTACAAAGATCTCAAACTCAGCCAACTAAGACTAAACTTGTCTCCATGTCCCTGTCCCCACCTATTCTGGTTCTCCTGGTCACTTCCCTATCTCTGTGAAAGGCACCTCTATCTACCAGGTCATCCTAATTATCAGCCTGAGCATCATTTTGATTGCTCTTTTCCTGTTCCTCATCAGATGAGTCCTCAAGTCCCTAGAGCACCCTTTGGTCTGGCCTTTCTTCCTCGCCTCCCAGTACCTCCCACTCCCAACATTCTGAGTCTGCCAATTCAGTCTCACCATTCCCAGTGGCTTCTCCATGTCTCCGCTCACAAGATCTTTCATGTTCTTATCCCTTTTGACCTCACTTGCCTCTCACATCTAGCAACACTCAAACTATCAGCAATTTCCTGGAGATACCATGTCTCAGATCTCTGTACATGCTGTTCCCGAAGCCTGGAATGCCTTTTCTCTCCTGTTTGGCTTGGAGAACTCCTTATTAAGCTCCAATGTAAAGATCTCTTCCAGGACCTTGCAACTGTTCCTCCCCAACCTCTATATTTAGCAAACCTCTTACTCCTGGATGTGGCCCTGGCCCAGCATTCACTCTTTGTTCTTTAATCATCTGTTTATCTGTCCTTCACCTCTGATATTGTAGTGCTTTGCCAAGGACTGGTCCCACAATAGGCTATTGTCAAAAGTTTGACGACCGACAGTCTTCATGCCTCTACTCGAGCACCAAACGCATTAATGTCCAGGGAAGAAATGGCGTGAACCTGGGCCTGGATACCTTTCCCAGGCATACCGGCTTGGGCGTCTGTTTTCTAAACCAAGGCAATTTGACCCACCACTCCTACAGCCCAGGCATGGAAATCTGAGAAATGTGTATGACCCACCCCCGACTCCCTAGCAACCCCTCACCCAGAGGAGGACGGCACAATAAGATAAGCGCCTGTACTTGCTCTCACTACACTTGCGCGCATCCGCCTGGGCTGAGAGCTTCCTGGAGGCGGCGCTGCTTCCCAGGAGCGGGAGCTTACTGAGCATAGACAGGAAAAAGGCCTCGAACTTTTCATAGGAATAGTCCTTGGTTGTTGCGGGCACTGAAGAGAGATGTGTGTGTGTGTGTGTGTGTGTGTGTGTGTGTGTGTGTGTGTGTGGTGTGTGTGTGTGTGTGTGTGTGCGCGCGCGCGCGTGTTTTTTCGTGTGCGAACGCACGCGATCACTTGCTTTCGCGAGGGTGTCGAAATTTCTAAAAACAGTAATTTTAAGTTTTGCAAGAGAGTTGAGACTCACAGGGCCTGAAACAGTCGGTTGCCAAGACTACGGATGTCCCCGCGCCAGTTGGCTGAATGCCGCCAGCCTCTGCGTGCACTGGAGGCGTCCGGGAGGGAGCAGGAAGGGACTTTCGAGGGACGGAGATCCTGTGGATTAGATTCTTTTCACCTGCCCGGGGAGGGACGCTAAAAACAGTAGCGGTGCAGAGTTCCTGGTTTGGTGAAAGGCAAGATTTGTTAGTCTGGCCCAGTGGCCCCAGAATCTGGAATGATAATAAATCCCTGGTTTTCCAATAAACCGTGGGATCTTCAGCAGGTCTCCATTTTTCCATCTCAGCATTCTCATCCAAGAATAGGCCCTGTTTTAGGAACCCACGTGAGTTGTGTCATATAGAGATAGCTCTTTTTTATATGCGTTGCCACAGCAAAACAGCATGCCACGGTTGGGAATTACAGAATCTGAGAACCGGAGTATTAATACACATTTGAAATGCCCATCACATAATAACTGGATAAACTAAATGTGATCTATCCATACAATGGAATATTGTTTACTCATAAAAAGGAATGAAGTAGCCGAGACTGGTTTGGCTCAGTGGATAGAGCGTCGGCTTGCGGACTGAAAGGTCCCAGGTTCGATTCCGGTTGGGGGCATGTACCTTGCTTGCGGGCACATCTCCACTGTGGGGCGTGCAGGAGGCGGCTGATCGATGTCTCTCTCTCATTGATGTTTCTGACTTTCTATCTCTCTCCCTTTCTCTCTGTAAAAAATCAATCAAAAAAAAAAAAAAAGGAATGAAGTAGCAGTTTCACATCATTCTGCGACACAGATGAATCTTTTTATTAAAAATTTAAAAAAACATATTTTTATTAATTTCAGAGAGGAAGAGGTCAAGACATAGAAACATCAATGATGAGAGAGAATAATTAATTGACTGCCTCCCGCACACCCCACCCTGGGGATGGAGCCTGCAACCCCAGACATATACCCTTGGCCAGAATTGAACCCTGGAGGCCCTATCTGTTGAGCCAAACCAGCCAGGGCAACATAGATGAATCTTGAAGACATTGTGCTAAGAAGCCACACACAAAAGGCTATGTCTAATTCAATTTATAAGAAATTCCCAGACTAGGCAAGTTTATAGACACTGAAAGCAAATTAGTGGTTACCAGAGGCCCACGGTGGTAGTGGTGAGGGCATTGGGTTTAACTGCTAACAGGTACAGGATTTCTTTTTTTGGGGAGTGGGGGATGTGATAGAAATGTTCTTGAGTGCTTTTTCTGGGTAAAGTACCACTTCACTGAAGTACATTATTTTTGTGACTCTCTACAACCTGAGGTAGATACTCAGATCAACCCTATGGGCCATACTAACAAATTAAGCGCCCAGCCTGTTTTGTCTTCCGGGTGGAAAGTATAGTGTTAGTCACTGGTGACTAAATGGGCGCTTAACATGTTAATGTAGCACTTTTGTAAGGCTCCATTTAAACACATGTACTAACTTAAAAATCATAGGCACCACAATCCTATTCTAAAGAGGTTAGGAAACAGGTACAGAGTCAGGTCACCTCACATGCAGGCCTGGCTGTGGCACTCCTAATGGAGATTCTCGGGGCGGGAATTTGACATCAGGTCCTGCCATACCTGATGCCCTAAGCTTGGTGAGCTTGCCTTACCCTCCAATCCCAGCTATGGCCCAGGATTTCAGAGGCCTCTATTCTCTTAGCTGCAGTATTCTGGCATCTTGTCTCTACACCTTACCTCTATTGTTCCCCTTAATTATTGTGTGTGCCTTCTCTTTTCCTGTGAGGACTTCTACAGAGCCTTTTCAACTTTGTACCCGGCCCCAGCACAGAGCTTTGCCCTTGGTGAATGCTACTTTGGTATTTATTAAGTAAAAAATGTTATGGGGAGTTATGAAGGTGATGTTTGCCTTTGGTGTGTGTGTGGCCAGTTTTCCTGTTCTCTGGTCAAAATCCATCCCTCAAGAGACACACTTGAAACAACCAACTAGCCCTGCAACACACTGCATTCTGATTTTATTCACACATCATCTGAGAACAAAGGTAGTTTCCTTAACAATTGCATTATTTTTCAATTATTTGATCTATTTAACTTTTAAATCATACCTTAAGATGGCACTTGGTCATTGAGACTCGCTAATAGGATTATTTTGTTTGGTGAATTCTTTCATAAGCAAATGTTTCAATATTGAGCTATAACATTATAAAACCTGTATTAAAAATGAAAAACTTAAAAGGTCCTGCCCTCCAGCTGGAAGATGAAAGATGGGTAATGCTTGAGCTTTCACAAAGGGATCAAAGTATGAGCTACAAGCTGATACTCTGAAATAGAGCTATGGGCAGATATTCACATCAGATTATCAAATTAATGCTGGGGTCAAATCTCCAATTCCTAAATGCCAACACATGATGACAAAATAACCTTATTTTTCTTTTGGGGGGTTAGCTGTTTTTAGTAAACATTTATCATGCTTTGAATAGTTTATTGATATTTCACAGAGAGAGGGAGAAACATTGATGTGAGAGTATAATATCAGTTGCCTCCTGTATACCACTAGGGATAGAATCTGCAACTTGGGCATGTGCCCTGACCAGAAATCAAACTGGCAACCTTTGGGTTCACAAGACAACACTCAACCACCAGTCAGGGAAGTAAATGTACTTTTTAAATTAACTGCCTAATACATACTGTACTATTTTTTTACATGTTTGACTACAAACTCTTTGATTACTTCATTTTAAAAATACTTAATTTTAGAGAGAGAAAGAAGGGAGGAAAGAAGGGAGAAGGAGAGGGAGAGGGAGAGGGAGGAGAGCGAGAGAAACTGATTTCCTATTCCATTCACCTACGCAATCTGTGCATTCATTGGTTGATTCTTATATGTGCCCTGACTAGGGATAGAACCCATAACCTTGACATACTGGGACAACACTCTAACCAAATAAGCTAGCCAGCTCTTTTATTACTTTTTTTTTTAATATTCTTTTATTGATTTCAGAGAGGAAGGGACAGGGAGAGATGGAAACATCAATGATGAGAATCATTGATTGGCTGCCTCCTGCCACATCCACCTACTGGGGATCGAGTCCACAACCTGGGCATATACCCTTGACCAGAATCAAACCTGGGACCCTTCAGTACACAGGCTGATGCTCTATCCACTGAGCCAAACCAGCTAGGGCTCATTACTTTTTTTTTTTTTAACAAATCTTTATTGTTCAGATTACAATTGTTCCTCTTTCTTCTCCCCCCCTAGCTCCCCTCCACCCAGTTCTGACCCCACCCTCTGCCCTTACTGCCCCCCTATTGTCCTCATCCATAAGGTGTATGATTTTTGTCCAGTCTCTTCCCGCACCCCCCTCATTCCTTTCCTCCTGAGAATTATCAGTCCACTCCCTTTCTATGCCCCTGATTCTATTATATTCACCAGTTTATTCTGTTCATCAGATGTTTAATTCATTTGATTTTTAGATTCATTTGATAGATATGTATTTATTCATAATTTTTATCTTTACCTTTTTCTTCTTCTTCCTCCTCTTAAAGAGTACCTTTCAGCATTTCATATAATACTGGTTTGGTGTTGACAAACTCCTTTAGTTTTTTCTTATCTGTGAAGCTCTTCATCTGACCTTCAATTCTGAACGATAGCTTTGCTGGGTAGAGTAATTTTGGTTGTAGGTTCTTGCTATTTATCACTTTGAATATTTCTTGCCACTCCTGTCTGGCCTGCATAGATTCTATTGAGAAATCAGCTGACAATCGTATGGGTGCTCCCTCGTAGGTAATTCACTGTTTTTCTCTTGCTGCTTTTAATATTCTGTCTTTTCCTCTTGGTATTTTAATTATGATGTGTCTTGGTGTGGTCCTCTTTGGATTCCTTTTGTTTGGGGTCCTGTGTGCTTCCTGGGCTTGTAAGTCTATTTCTTTCACCAGGTGGGGGAAGTTTTCACTCATTATTTCTTCAAATAGGTTTTCAGTATCTTGCTCTCTCTCTTCTTCTGGCATAATTCTGATGTTAGTATGCTTGAAGTTGTCCCAGAGGCTCCTTACACACTATCTTCACATTTTTGAATTCTTTTTGCTTTTCCAGTGGAGTTTTTTCTGCTTCTTTGTATTTCAAATGTCTCTGTATAATATTTTTTTATTTCAGTCAATGTATGTTTAATTTCTAGTTGGTCCTTTTTCATATCCTCAAGGGTCTCATTAAATTTATTGATCTTTTCTAGGAAATTCTTGAAAACCCTTATAACTGTGGTTTTGAACTCTATATCCAGTCATTTGTTTTCCTCCATTTCTTTCATTTGCGATCTGTTTCTTTGTCTCTGCATTTTTGCTGCTTCCCTGAGTTGGTAGAGTAGCTTTATGTGCTAGTTTTCCTATATGGCCCAGTAGCTCCACCTCCCCAGTTACCTGAGGTGGACTCTCTTGGTGCACCTCTTTGTGGACTATGTGTACAGCCTTGTTGTAGTTAAGTCTTGATTGTTGTTGGTATCACTGGGGGGAATTGACCTCCAGGCCAATTGGTTTTGAGGATCAGCTGTGTAGACATCAGAACTTCTGTGCTGGAGTCAGCCTTATGATACAAGACTTGTAAAATTGCAAAAAACTATATGCTGGGCTTGGATGGGGTGGAGTCTCAGGGTTGAGCAGATAGCCTTAGCTTCCTGTTAGCCCTGCCCTATAAGGCCCCTGGGTCTGTGTCCCTTGGTAATTGCTGCAGCCCTCTCTGCGGATGTGCGCCTCCAGCCCTCTGCCTTTTTCGGCTCATCTGAGTTTCCGTGCGCTCTGGGGACCTATATGAGTTTGGGTCCCCAGGGTCTTGCCTGAATCTGGGGTTCAGTACAGTCAGAACTGGAGTTCAGTGCAGTTGGGAGGTTCCGTTTTCCTCCTGCTAGAGAAAGCCAGTAGCACAGTCAGCAGTCAGTCCTCTCTGCATGCACTCACACACGCACCTCCAGACCTCTGCCTTTTGTGGCTCCCCTGAGTTTCTGTGCACTTCTCCCTTTTCCCGACAGTCCAGACTCTCTCCGTATGAGTCTTGCCCGGAACTGGGGTTCAGTACAGTCGGGAGTTTCCATCTCCCTCCCACTAGAGGGAGCCAGCCAGGCATTCTACCACCTGTCTTCTCCATGCACATCTCTGTACCTCAGCTTTTTGCTGCTCCTCTTGAGTCTTCATGAGCCCCTTTCTTTCCTTCTAGTTGTAGAATTTCCACTCAGCTGGCTTTCCTTTGGTTCTGGATAATGTCCATTTTGTCTTTTAGCTGTAGTTTTGAAATTGTTGTGTGAGGCAGCAGTTTAGATGTTCACCTATGCCACCATCTTGGTTTCTACTACTTCTTGATATAACAATTGTATAATATCATTTTTATAGAAAGAGAATAGAAAGTCTAATATTTCCTCAAGCAAGGTGGAAAGAAATTTGCTTTGTATTACTGATAGTTTAGAAAAGTATTTTTCATCTTCAAATCACAATTCACTATTGGAAAAGTCATATACATTTTTAGGATTGTTTTCAAATCACAATTTATTTTTTAAAGAAATCTTAAAACATGTTATAGCACATTCAGTAGTAAAGATATACCAGTGACACACACATTAAAAATTAGGTTTCTAATTGGGCTGATTAAAACCTATATATCTGAAAACATAGTTGGTTGGCTTAATTGAGCTCTGAAGAGTCAAAGCGATATATAAAAAATGAGTTTTAAAACATCACAGAGCCGAAACCGGTTTGGCTCAGTAGATAGAGTGTTGGCCCATGGACTAAAAGGTCCCAGGTTCAAATCCAGTCAAGGGCATGTATCTTGGTTGCAGGTACATCCCCAGTAGGCAGCATGCAGGAGGCGGCTCATCGATGTCTCTCTCTCATTAATGTTTCTAACTTTCTATCCCTATCCCTTCCTCTCTGTAAAAAATAAATAAAACATATTTAAAAAAACATCACAGAGTTTTTAAGACAGATTTAATTTTTCATGATTTTCCCAAAGCCAGTCATGATATTTATTTAACTTATGGTCTTCAGGGTGCACCTGTAAGAAATGAGACAGTGGCCTTATGTAAGTTAGTCAGAAATACATTTATAAAATTGATTTTTTTAAAGATATGGTGGAAGAACATACATCATGATAATATACCTGGAAATTATAACCTTTAACCTAACTGGATTCACAAATGTTTAAAATGATACCTTACATTAAGGTAATACTTTACAGTGTATAAAGTACTTTCCAATTTAGTACTGATCTTCACCAGAAACTGGGGCATGAAGTAGTGATAACATGACCAAGGAATAATATATAATTTTCCAGTAGGAGGTTATTGACTCAGAGTTAAATGATGGATCAGGGTTGGGCTTGGCCAGATAGACATACTAGCTGATCAGACTAACAGGGCAGTGTAGCAGGCTACCTGACAGTGCTTACCAGCAGTACACACCCAGATGCCCATGTGCTAGGCAAACTAAACAGAATGGGCAGCTGAAGTAGGATCCAGTTACCACAAAAATAGCTTGAGACTATTAGGAGAAACCTTAGTAGCAATCCAAGCTCAAATTTTCCTGCTTTCCTCTGGTGTACTTTTAAAGACTCGTAGGATTGTGACAGGAAGAAAAATATATCAGGCTTAGAAACGTTACATGAATGTAATGACAGGAACCGGGCCAAATGACAAACTGTTGGAGTTCAGTCAGAGGTCACACCAAGGAGTCTTTATGGACTTGGGAGTGTCTATGGATCCTCTCCTTGCTGCCAATAACTGCACGCCACTCAATGCCCCTCTAGTTTGGAACAAAATTGTTTGTGACTATAATAGCATGTCTGTCCAAGAAATAGTTTTAGCCACAATAGTGGACTTATTTTGTCTCAGAAACAAGAGATGTTCTGGCTGCCAGTGGACCTCACCTGCTTCCACTCATTGATGCAAAAAATTCGATAAGAGTCATTGCCGTATTTGCCAATCCCATGAAGCTCAATCGGATATCTCCACTGCTTCGTCAGATACTCATCTGAGAATACAAAAGCCCACCTATCAGACCAGCTTCTAGAAAGACACTTTCTTCAAATGTGTGGTAATGGAGGACTGGATGGGAGAATAGCAGAAAGGGGCAGGGAAGAATCTTTCCTAACAACTCCAGTTGTGATTGCTCTTTCTCCTGAGTTCCTAAAGCATCGCTGTCTGAATATCTCATCCGCCACTTACTGACCATTATTATTTTGTGCTAACTCAAAGGGGTAGTGTCCTGAGGGCTTTCTGCTTCAATGGCTTCTTCCTCTAATTATGCTCACAGGGCTGAGCAAAGATTTATTGCATGGGTTGATGGGTGACTGTGGTTTGGGGTAAGTGAACTGTTTTTAAATGCCTTTGGTGCTTGAGCTGAATGACTTCTATTAATGTAGCATCCATGGACATAAAAGTTTAAGGTGTGGCTTTCCTATAGAGGCACAGTTTGTTTTTTCCTTTGGGTATATGGGTATTACCTGAGAACTTGATAATGGTTTTTGCTCGAAGTTCGTAGAGACCAATAGGTTTAAGAAGTTCTGACACATCTCTCCAGTCTGCAGTTCTTGCTACCTCAGCTGAAGGATACTTCTCCAGAAACTCCCAAAGCACAGGAATTGCCATTTTACCTGGATGTAAAGATAACTATGTGATTACAAGCCTCCAGATAGGCTAATTTATGTTCAGGTACTTCCTCAATTAGAAATCTCATGTGGAGCCTTTTTTTCTTTTTATACCATTATTGAGAAGTCATTACCTAAACCAATAACCACTTTGAGAGTGAAAAACCAACACCAATAATCTATTTGGTTAACAGTCCACATTATGCTAAAAGCTGACCCTATATAATACAGGGGTGGGCAAAAGTAGTTGTATGAGAAAGTTTTTTTCCTTATATTATTATTTATTAACTAGAGGCCCAGTGCACAGAATTCGTACACAGATGTGGTCCCTAGGCCTGGCCCAGAATGTGAGCATCTGGCATAGAAGGGCAGATCTCAGCTGACCTCTGGGCCCTGGGCAGCACCTGGGCCCCCAACCCCCTATGAGCCCCCCTCTGCCTGATTCATGGTGCGCAAGTCCCCATGCAGAGATGTGGTGAGTGCGGCTGGATGCCCAGGCCAGGGCCCAGCATGGGCCTCTGGGCTGCCCAGTAGTGCCGCACGGAAACCCGGCAGGCAGTGCACCCTCTCGCTCTCTCCCGGCCAGCCTCACAGACCAGCTCCTGCGCGAACCCATGGGGAGCCCAATCAGCCTGTGATCCTGGAGACTGTGGCCTGGTTCACTTGGAAGACGCCGCATGGGTGTGGGGCGGGTTTCTTGTGGGTGTCCAGTACAAGAGCACAGAGGGCTTCCTGGGTGTGTGTGTGTGTGAGTCCTGGTGTTCTGCTGGAGGGTAGCAGGGGGAGTGAGATCAAGTTTGGTGGACACCCTGCATTCTCACCACACCTCCTTTCCCATCAGCTCTGCACCTAGGTAGCTGGCGAGAGGTCACAGCCCCTGCCTGGGCTCCATGTCACTGACCTGCCATGTTCCGCACCACCCCCTGGTGGTCAGTGCACATCATAGCAAGTGGTAGAACTCCTGGTTGAACGACTGCCAGAGGGGACAATTTGCATATTAGGCTTTTATATAAGGATTATTGTATGAGTTATTTAAACCTACTTTTGCCCACACCTGTATTAGTTTTTACATCATCAAAGAATCAGATAAATAGTGTAAAAGCATATAGAACAGAAGGTATCAATGACATTAAAGAAAGCATTCAATGAAAAAATGCTTTTATACATGTCTAAGAGTGGAGGGATATTATGTAATTGATTTTCATTGATGACCAAAACTAATCTGAAAGTAGAAAATAAATGAAAATCTACTCCTTAGTGCTATAAAGGCTAGTCTAACATTCTCATGGGTGAAGAGCTTAAGGGCTGAAAGGGGAAGGCTTTTACCTGAGGTCACACAGACTCAAAATCAAATTTGAACATAGGCTTACCAATCAATTCAGTGCTCTTTCTCATCACACTGTCTCTAATAAGGTTCAGATTAAAATAATCCACAAACCTGAGGTGCGATTGAGAAATATAGTCGCTATGAGGAGCTTCCATGGATCGTGAAAAAGTGTTTCTTGGGCAAGATTAAAAGGTGACCGAGGAGGTGTCCACTTCTTAAAGGCTTTTCGACGTGGGGGACTAAGAGCTGAACAAACACAATGTATCAGAGTTGGATATCTGAAATAGATTTAAAATCTGATTTTCTGATTGGGAAAGAATACCTTCTTTGTTATATTTGCTGGAAAAATATAGGCTTGTTTTCCTTTTCTCTACTTGTGTCCGGGGGATGGTGTCTTCTGAAAAGGAAGAGTGAATATTGCTTGTAAAATCTATGGTTTAGCCTAAAGAAATATTCAGGTATGCAAATAATAACAACAACAACAATAAAAACTACTATTATAAAGCATTAGGTGTTTGCCAGGCAGTATGCTGAACACTTTACAAAAATTAATCAATTTAATCCTACAAATGACCTATGAATTAAAGGACTATTTAATCCCCACTCTATAGATATGGAAATTGAGGTAAAGAGAAGCTGAATAACTTGCCCAAGGTTAAGTAAGTAGTAGAGTTGAAATACAAATCCAGGTAGTCTGACTCCTGAGTTCAGGCCTTTAATGATTCTGTTACATTAGTTCTCTATAACTTATGATCAGAGTTCAAAGTATTGAAACATTGGAAATAATATGCAATATTTTAAATTATGACACTTTTGAACAATGTTGTCATTAAAATATTTTTGAGAATATGTCATGAAGATTTTCTTAACTTTCAGGTGAAAAAAAGCAATATTCTACATGTGACCAATTTAATTTTAAAAAGTGTGTGTGTGTATATACATATATATACATATATATGTATATACACACACACATACACACACACACACACACATTTACATATACAATATATATGTATATTGCAGAGATTAGAATAAAATAAACCAAAATGGTATAATGGTTGTTTCTGAATGATAATTTTTCTTTTCTTCTTCAATTTTCTAAAAATTCTGCAGTGAACATTTTTACACTTGCCAAAAAAAAAAAGGGGGGGGGATATAGACAAAACAGAACCTGTAGAGAAACCTAAGACCACTATCTACTGGGAAGTTCAGTTAATTTACCAAAGACTATTTGACAAGTGTTATCAGGCTTCCTGTTTCAAAAAATCATCACATTTAATACTTTAGCCATATCCTTTAAATTTGAATGTCAGTTAATACCTTTTATTTGCAGAGTGTGAAGCCATCTTTTTCACTTCTCATTTTACTTTACAATGTTCCTGATATGAAAAATAGCACTAGTAAGGGTTATTACCTCCATTTTACAGATGATGAAACTAAGACTTAGAAATTAAGCAACCATTCCAAAATGATATGGGATTAACTAGAGACTGGGCCAAGTATCCTAGTTTCCAGATAATTAGTGTAGGGCTTTTTGCCTTTCTAGTCTAAATAGGTAAAGCCTAGTAGAAAGTTAAAAAAAAAAAAGTTAGAACAAAGGAAACTGAGCTTACTAGCTATTTGATAATTTTTATGGATTTCTCTAAATAATTAATAACTAGCCTCCTTTATTACTAGAGACTGGGGAATTTCTACTCAAGCCACTATTACAATGAACATCTATTAACCTAAGGATACTTCAACTTATATTGAGAACTAGACTTCATATATAGGATAAATAGATACTTCTATTGGAATTGCAAAATAATGTTTTTAATATTTAATTTTTTCATTATATTAGCAATAAAACCTACATAAGCCTTAAGGGTTTAAGAAGCTCAAAGTCTTTAAAGAACAGACATGAAGAATTCTTACGCAGGTCCTAGGTATATTTGGCCACCTTCTGTTAAAGGTGGAAAAATTCCAGATCTGGCAAAGACATAAAATCATGAGTGGGCCTGACAGCAGGAATAAAGTCTAACCCCCTGGACCAATTTGTCCAGGCTGTGTCCTGCAAGGTTTAAGTAAAATTACTTTTGTTCTTTAAAGGCGTTATTCATTATATCATAATGGCATAATGAATAACTAATATTAGGGTGCTCAAATGATCTCCTTTTTATTTCTTATTCATTGAAGTATTAAAAAGGCAAAAGTCCCTCAGCTCTAAACTATATTACAAATAATAGATGAACTATGTAAGTACAGTTTTGAATTATTTAGAGCTCTAAAACAGCTTAGAGAAGCATTACATCATCATAGATGATAAAAATGAGTATGATATATACAAAATTAAATCAGAAGTTACACATCTGTAATTAAATATTCTCAACCAGTTTATATATAAAAGGAGTCTTCCCCAAACCTTTTCCATGTGAAGCCTTTTCATTTCCCTCAACTTGTAAGATTACTGGCCGGAAAGATGGGAAGAAGGGAAAGCACTGTTCAGCTGCTGCACCAGGGAGAGATGTTAGCAGCTGTTAATGGCACAGTTCTCCTTTACTAGGGGCATCAAGGCAGTAGCCAGCTAATTCTCTCTGCCATCGGAAGGGATTTGAAGATCAGTTAGACAAGATACTAGGACCAATTGGAAGAATGTATCTGATTTTTACTTCATTCTAGGCCCCCCTCTTAACCGATTACAGGCATGAAATACAGTATCCAGGCATATAAACTGCCTCATCACATTTTAAATAGCATTTTAAATGCACTGAGTACCTTGACATATTGTAACAGAAGTGGAATCTTTCTCAGTTTGTGAGCAGTTGTTGTCCAGTTCAGAGCCACATTCTAAATTGTTAATATGCAAATGTTCCTTCCTTTCCCCAACTTCTACTTTTGTTACTTCCTCAGATTCTAAAAAGGTATTCTCACACTTGTGTTCTGCTTCTTTGGTCGAACATAATTTGTTTATGTTGCCAGAAGTTATTTGTTCAAAACTAAAATTTGATCCTGAACGAAATGATTTTTCTTTTACAAGTCTCTTTTTTTCATTGGTCACACTGATGGTCTTGTTGCTTGCTCTGGAATCAGAAATGCATAAAGTTCTATCAAGCTGACTTCCTTGTGCAACAGGTTCACTTTCAGCTTCTGCCTCATTATGCACAGATTCTCTTTTTCTATTACTTTGAACAGGATCTGGAAAACTCTTGAGGCACCCTGTTTTAGTTTTCTTAATTTGAATTCCTTTCAAAGTAGTCCTCTTTTCTTTGGACTTTCTAACCTTTCTGGAGTCAACATCATTAACACCGTCACCTTCTTTCAAAAGCAAATGCATAGAAGTAAAGTTAGATTGTTCCCTGCTATCTTGGGATTCCAAACTACCACTTGGCAGAGGAAACACATCTTTTTTCCACCTGTTTCTTGTCCTAAGGTTCCGGCTTGAAATGCTACTTTCATTTTGCAGTTGGGATGTCAGAGCTGCTGGGCTGCAGTCTTTATATTTTGACTTGATGCCCCTTTTGGACAGTACAGTAAAATCAAAATCCTCTGGTTTAAGAGACGTCTCTTCAGTTTTGTGAAGATAATTAGCAAGTGAACTTTTGGATCTGAACTTCAGTCCTTGTGGGCTAAAAATGATATTAAAGGAAATATTGATAGTAAATAAAAGTGACTTAAAAAGAATCAGACCACATTTCAGATGCATAATTAATAATTCCAAATGTTGCCAAGGGTATTTGTCATTTAACATAAAAATAGTGACAAAATGGTATTTTTAAATAGTTTCCTCTATGAGGAGGAGTATGATACTATAAAATAATTTTACAAATATAACTTAAGTGCAACTTTATCATTAACCATTCACAGTAGGAGAAAATGTATGTACTTGTTCCTAAATCACTTGATAAAACTAACCAGTGACACTGAAGGAATAGAATCCATAATGGTTTTATGGTAATAATAGAAAAAAGTCAAGATACCTGCTATGCTTTCCCACTACCTGTTTAAACCAAATTATTTGGCTGCACTATCTTTACCACTTTGCACACTCACCTGATAAAATATACATCGTATCTCCCAGCTGTTTTTCCAGATAACCTTTGCTTCACAACTCTTTCCCATCCACATGGGACAGACTTACGGCATTCTGTCATTTCAGCACCATCACACTGAGCAAAAGCAATGGGTTCTTGCAGCAAGGGATTACCTTCACTGCTGCTGCTTATCACCATTAGTTTTTCATCCTGTACTTCTTCTGATACCAGAACATTTTCCTTGCTGAAAAAAACAAAGTATAAACGATTAGCTTATTTAAAATTGATTTTGTTCTGCTTATTCAATTTATATCCATGACCGAGTAGGAACCACATGGCGCAATAAGGGCCGTATTGATGTGGAGAGATAAAGTCAAACAGTGGTGAGGATTTGGATTATCAGTATGGACCAGTTTTATGCTATGGGAATATCCTTCTGCCATCCACTGTCTTCCTATCTCCAACATGGGTTAAAAATCTCTACACAATGAAAAGCTCAAGCTATTTGCTAGAAACTTTTTAAAATTAATCATTCAATAGGGCTATTAAAGAGACTTCTGATGACACTGGTATAATTTTAAAAATATGAACCAAATGCTAGCTCAACCTAGGATCAACAGACCTGCTTAAATGAGTCAGTGAAGAACCCTCCTCTTCCCCAAATAAGTGAGGTAAAAATGTTACATATAGCCGAGACCGGTTTGACTCAGTGGATAGAGCGTTGGCCTGCGAACTGAAAGGTCCCAGGTTCAATTCCGGTCGGGGGCATGTACCTTGCTTGCGGGCACATCTCCAGTGTGGGGTGTGCAGGAGGCGGCTGATCGATGTC
Organism: Lasiurus cinereus; assembly: GCA_011751065.1. NCBI lineage: Eukaryota > Metazoa > Chordata > Mammalia > Chiroptera > Vespertilionidae > Lasiurus > Lasiurus cinereus. The sequence goes on from JAAGEH010000125.1 coordinate 6,969,156, forward strand.
TCTCTCTCATTGATGTTTCTGACTTTCTATCCCTCTCCCTTCCTCTCTGTGAAAAATCAATAAAATATATTTTAAAAAAATGTTACATATACTTGCATTTTTCTTGGGGAGAAAATCACTTTCATCAGATTACTTACCAAAAGGTAATTTATGACACAGATTTTTCAAATCTCTTTCATTCTTGATTCTCATAATCTTATGAGGTAGGTTGGATAAAGATTACTCTAATTTTATTGATAAAATTGAGTGACAGGAAGATTAAGTTATTTGCAGAGCTGATATCAAAACCCAGGCCTACTAAATCTAATACTACTCCCCCTGTACTATTATTGAAAAACTTCAGTAGAGTATATCCTAGTCACTAAATCACACATTTCAAAAACTGAATGGGTATAATGATGTCTAATTCATCCTCTTTTCTAGAAATAGGGAAACCAAAGAGCTAGTGACTAACAAAAATTAGAATCAGTCTTCTGACATAAGTTGGGGCCATGTAATTTTGGGAAGCTCGGTGGATCTTGAGAAATTATACAGTTCACAATTTTAGAGATAAGGAAACTGAAATCTGGTGACAAGAGTACAAAGTCAACATACTGGGTTCAAATCCCAGCTCTGACATTTACTCGCTGCATGTCCAAGGACAAAGTTACTTAACCTCTTAAGTCTCCTTTCCTCATCTGTAAAAAGGAGATAACCTTTTAAGGTAATTCTGAGGATTGCATTTTCAAAGAAAAGTAAGTAACTCATTTTATTTTTTAAAATATATTTTGTTGATTTTTTTTTTACAGAGAAGAAGGGAGAGGGACAGAGCTAGAAACATCGATGAGAGAGAAACATCCATCGGCTGCCTCCTACCCCACCCCCACCCCACCCCCAACCCCAGCCTGGGGATGTGCCCTTGACCTGAATCGAACCCGGGACCCTTCAGTCCGCAGGCTGACGCTCTGTCCACTGAGCCAAACCAGTCTTGGCTAAGTAACTCATTTTAGCCCCGGATTGCACGTATACAGGTACTCAGTACATGACCGTAGCTTCCTCTGTTAACTTCTCATAGGACCCATTTTGGGGGCGCTCGTGGCTGATTAACATGACATCTCCTTCCTACGATCCTCCTACTCAAGCAGGCGTCTCCTTGTACCAACTCCCTGCTCCTCCCAGCTCTCGTCTTTTGGGGTAAGAAAGTCGGGAGCACCCCAGGGCTGACCCCACCAGAATATAGTACTTCCCGTTCCAGCCTTAATTCCTAGTAAGTAACCCCTTGCGCCTCGAGGTCTCTGGGGACTCTAGGAAGGCCCACCCACCTTTATCCCCCCCGCTCCCGCTTTACAAGCGGTGAACCTGAGACCCGAAAGCGGCGATAACTTGCCGGAGGTCGCACGGCCGGTCTGGGTCTGGGCTCCCACGAGAGTTGACGAAGCGGGCAGCTCCCCGGCCTCCCCGGCTCGGACTCTCCATCCCGGCAGCGGACTCCGGCTGCACCAACGGGCCCACAGGGTGCGACGCCGCGGGCGCGGAGCAGAGTAAGGTGTGAAAATGTCTTGGGCTCAGAACGCTAGGCTGAAACCTGAAGCTGAGGGCGGTAAAAATCTGTCAGACTACAGAGCCGCGTCCCGGCCGCCCGCTCCGCCTGGCTAGTCCCACCGCTCGGCCAATAAGAGTCCTTTGTCGAGGAAGACGCACCGCCCTCCGCCCTTTCTGACCAATCGGGCGGGCCCCGGCTGCGCAGATGCCTGCTGGGCTCCAGTCCTTTCCGGGCTTTTGCTCTTTTACGGGCCCTCCTTTTCAGACATGCGCACTTGGAACACTCTCATGCGCGCACTCGCGCGCAGCTCACTGCGCATGTGTGTTGTCAACGGTAACTCAGGTAGCCGAAGTGGCGGGCGGCGGGAGCCGAGTTGCTGAGGCGGGGAGGAGGGGCCCGAGGCGTGAGGGAAAGCGCGATGAGGGCCGTATTGACGTGGAGAGATAAAGCCGAACAGTGGTGAGGAGCGGGGCATTCCGGGAGGAACGGGAGGCCCAGCCCCGGCGGGGATGGCGGGAGCCTTGGCGTGAACGCCTGTGGTTGCCAGGGGCAACGGGCCGGCGGCCTAGGCTGAGGGCGCTGAACCCCCGGGACTGGGTGGCTGCGAGGTCTCTCCCCCACCCCTTTGCAGATGGAGAGACTGCGGCTCGGAGAAGGGGCAGAGGAATGTACACATTTCACAATTTGGCCCTGTCACTCCTCCGTTATGCACATGACGCCCGGGGCTCTTTTTACATCCATGACCTGTTTCTCCAACTTGTTTGCCTTATCCACATATTACCCATGCTCTCATTTACTTGATGTTTTTATCTAAATGGCCTCTCATATGTTCGCCTAAATAGTAAATATCACTTGCTATATATAATAAGGTAATTGTAAAACCTAAGCAAGGAGCCCTGGCCGAATTGCTCAGTCGGTTGGAGCGTCTGATGCGCCAAAAAAGTTGAAGGTTTGATTTCTGTTAGGCACATACCTAAGTCGCGGGTTTGATTCCCGGTGGGGCTGCCTACAGGAGGCAACCGATGGATGTTTATCCCTCCCTCCCTCTCCCCCTCCCCTCCCCTCTCCCTCCCCCCTCAGTTGGTTGAGGGTAGCCCTAGTCACCAGAAGGTTGCGGGATGGTGTCAGGGCACATGCCCAGGTTGAGAGCTTCATCCCCAGTAGAGGGCATGCATGAGGCAGCGAATCTATATTTCTCTCTCATTGATATTTCTATTTTTCCTTCTTTCTGAAATCAATAAAAATACATATATTTTTAAAAAGCATATCGCCAGTGAGGATTAAAGAGAAAACTTAAAGCAAGGAGAAACAGAACAGCTGGTGAGTTGTAGCTAGATACTGTTGTTACGGAGCCTTTAAACTTGTCTGCTATCTCTAGAACTGGAGATTTAGCAAGTATGGTTGAGATGAATAGAATCAAACCCAGACGTTCCCCTGTGCTTAATTAGAAAGTTTGAAAGAGAATCAAAAGAGAATGACACTCTCACCTTGTGATTCTCTTCCTTAATGCCCTATTCCATTTTTATCACCTAAATTCATCACACAATGACTCATTTTGGGAAATACTGACTTACTGGAAAGTTCTACTCAGCTGAGTTTTAAAATCTTCACATAAATGATTTTTTCAGCTTCATTGTGGAGCCTCTGTTTTGGCCCTTGACACAAGATATTTGCCATTCCCTCTCAGTCTTAGGCCTGCGTGGCATAAGCATGCCTTCTTTTCTCATTTCCTCACATTGAAACCCTTAAGCTTCCTGTAGATGATTGCTCTGTTCTGTATTTTGCACTAGTAATAGCTAACACCTTGTGCTAGGCACTGGCTAAGAACATCATATCTTTGATTTCATTGTCACCTTACAACAACCCTCTGATGTAGGTACTATAATTACCTCTATTTTACATGTGAGGTTACTAAAGTACAGAGAGGGTAAATAATTTGCCAAGGTCACACAGTGAGTTAAGTCCTGGAGCCAGCATCCAAACTCAGATCTTCTTCATTCCAAAGCTAATGCTTTTATCCACTACATTAATTTTTCTTTGTAATATAGGGTCTGCAAACTCAAATGCCTACAGGAGTCAGACAGGCCACATAAATGGGAGATGTTTATGTGCCTCTTACATACAAGGAATTGTCTTTTCCTTAAGAGTATTCTTCTATTCTTCAACCTCCTTGAAACACATAGCTTATCACTTCTACTTTTAATAGATATTTGAGCTTTAAAAAATTCCTTTTTACTTTTTTCTTAATTCTATTATAAAAGTACCCACAGCACAAGATAATGATATCTGACAACTGAACATTTGGCTTTGATGCCAGAGAGTAATAGGGAGTGACAAAGAGCATGGCAAACTAGAAAGCTCATGCTCTGCCTAAAAGGGACAGCTGCTGTCCAGCTCTGGCCAAATATTACCATGCAGGAATTGGCCTACTGGGCTCAGAACTTAACGATTTTCACCAGACACGAGGAATCTAGGTTTTTATGCAAACTGTCTTAATTTTTATATGTTGAAATCTAATCTTAACAAAACAAAATAAAACCTGTAGGGCAAACAAAACATTTTCTAGTCTAATTCAGCCCTATTTGCTCCCAGTTTTCAACCTCTGTGATAGAATTTTGTTCATTCCTCTTATGAATCTATTCTAGTATAGTGGTTTTGCAACTGATGTGCTACAAGAATTTTTAAAACATGCAATTCCTGACAATTTAGTCAGGGGCACTGACCTCTTATTTTCTTTTTAATCCTCACCTGAGAATATATTTTTCATTTTTTTTTAAATATTTTATTGATTTCAGAAAGGAGGAGATAAAGAGATAGAAACATCAATGATGAGAGAGAATCATCAACCAGTTGCCTTCTGCATGCCCCCACACTAGGAATTGAGCCCACAACTTGGGCATGAGCCTTAACTGGAAATTGAACTGTGACCTCCTGGTTCATAGATGGATGTTCAACCACTGAGCCACACCAGCAGGGCTCCATTAATTTTTGGAGAGTGAAAAGGAAAGAGGACGAGAGAGAGAAAAAAAGAAAGAGACATCGACTCGTTGCCTCCTGCACACACCCTGTTCGGGCCGGGGATCGAACCTGTAACCTAGATACATGTCCTTGACCAGGAATAGAACCAAAGACCCTTTGGCCCACAGGGTCTGATCTCTTTTCCCGTAGGTTGTCATATAAAAAAATGACAACAGTCAACACAATAATAGCCGTCTGGTGTGAATGACTTCTACTTTTCTTGTTTTTTGTTTTTTTGTCAGATTGGCAAAAAATATATTTAGGCCCAAACCGGTTTGGCTCAGTGGATAGAGCGTCAGCCTGCGGACTGGAAGGTCCCAGGTTTGATTCTGGTCTAGGGCATGTATCCTGGTTGTGGGCATGTCTCCAGTAGGGTGTGTGCAGGAGGCGGCTGATCGATGTCACTCATTGATGTTTCTAACTCTCTACCTCTCTCCCTTCCTCTCTGTAAAAAATCAATAAAAATATATTTAAAAAAAATATATATATATTTGGTGTGCCGCAGAATTTTAGGAATTAGTTTATGTGTGCCATGAGGTGAAAAAAGTTGAAAGTTACTGGTCTAATAAAAGAGTTACTTATAATCTATTTATCTCACAGTCTAGGAAACCTTTAAAGACAACAGCTATGTTTTATTCATTTCCAGATTATTCCAAAGCCTAGTCACATAAATCAGTGGTCTTTGTGACTATTTGGTGAATAGATGGATAGATATAATAATGAATGTGTAAGTGAGTGAATGAATGATGAATAAAGATGGTTATTTTGTTTTTGGCCCATTACAGGTTTGAAACAACCTACTAGAGTATGTCACCAGCAATCTTGATGACAGCTGCATATGCCAGCTGATAGCCCAGAATGAGACAAAACAAAACAAAAAACTGTAAGAGATAGATAGTAGAACTCAAAAAATCCCAGATGTCAAAGACAAGTTCTTCACAACTAAATCAGCTGCTGTCTCCTCTCTGATCTTTTACTTTTAGTCTAACTTTAAATATCAGCAGGAATTCTTTTTTTATTTTTTAAATATATTTTATTGATTTTTTACAGAGAGGAAGGGAGAGGGAAAGAGAGTCAGAAACATCGATGAGAGAGAGACATCCATCAGCTGTTTCCTGCACGCCCCCAACCGGGGATGCGCCGCAACCAAGATACATGCCCTCAACTGGAACCGAACCTGGGACCCCCCCAATCTGCAGGCCAACGCTCAAATCAGTTTCGGCAGGAATTCTTTTTTGAGTCCTATTACTGTGATCTGTTAATTTACTTCTCATAAACCTACAGTGACTTCAAGTTTCCTTCCAAACAAATTGTGCACTTAAACTAGGTGGCCCTACTTGCTCTCCACCCTCGATTCCTAACATTTAAATTTGTTTTTCATTTTAGCTAAACACTCCATTTTCCTATCCAAAGGCCCTTCACAATTGCTATGTAATTCTCTGAACTCCCTCATTTTCTTCCTTAAAAGCAATGCTCTCTATATGATGCTTTATTTGGCTAGCCCACCTTATTCCAGGCAGGCCAGCAACTGTTATAACTCAGGTATTTATTGGAGTTAATTCATACCAACTAGTGTTTGCTTAGTTCTTGCTGTAAGCCAGACTGTGTTTACATGCATTACCTTCTTTAATAACAACTAGGGAGGTTGGAATTGTTATCCCATTTGCAGATGAAGAAACTGAGACTTAACAAGGTGACATAATTTGCCTAAGATACCAAAGCAAGTAAGTGGGGTTGGCTCAGATTGTGCAAGATTTAGAGAGGCTCCTTAGGGCTTCAGTTTATAGTGAGGTAGAAATAGCGTTGGCCAAAGACAAGTTGCAGAACTCTTCCTCTGTCTTTCTGCAATGGAATCTGATGATGTATCTTTTTCATAAAAGGGGATAGGGTGGGAAAGAGGGACCTCCTGCAGGATAATAGACTGCCTATAGAAGAGTGAGCTCCCTAGCCCTCGAAGTGTTCAAGCAGAGCCTGATGACTATCTATAGGGAATTCCTGACCTGACAGGGGAGTTAGACTACATGACAAGGTCTAAGGTCTTGTCCAATTCTGAGCTTCTGAGTGATTTCATGATATAATTAAAGGCCAAGAGGTTCAAGATAAAATGTCAGTTTGTCTATTTTACTCATTATGTATCTAGGACAGGCCATGCATGTGGGTCCACAAATGTCTAAAATAGGGTCATTCCTCTCAAATTGCATATAACTCTAATGCAGAGAACATGAGAAAGTATCTGAAACAATGTGAAATATGGGAGATTATATAATTAAGAGTTAAATTGGATTGTACAGCACAATAAAGAATTCTGGTTGGGATAAATCAGACATGTATGTTATTCTTTAGGAAGACAAATTTTAAGAAATTCAGAGAAAATGAATGTTCATATCTGAGGGAAGATAATTTAAGGCTTGACCCTAATGAAATACTCAAAAGTGATTTTCTAATAATTCAATCCAAAATGATCCTTAAAAAGAACAGGCCATACAGGAGCTACTTTGAGGAACTCAGATATATACAAGACAGAAAGGGAGCCTCATAACTTATGTTTACTATAAAAGAAAGGTACAGATCTTCTCCAAAATCTAACACTTCATCATACAACCCACAGATGGCAGATGCTTCGTACAACGCTGTGTATACACAGTTCTCTATCTTGTTTTGTAGGTGAAGACAAAAGCTCAGAAAAGGTCAGGTCTTCTAGGCCCAGCTCCTCTTTACTTTTCACTTTTTCACTGGATGGTCCCACTTCTCCCTGGTACATTTTCCCCTAGAAGCAGAGAAAGAAAGCCTGAGAAACAGGAAGACCCAGTCTGTTACCATGTAACAGTGAGGAAACTGAACTCAGGGTCTGCCTTTGCTTTTATCAAGAGGAAAGCCCAACTGGAAAGGGTGTAACAATCATCCTTATTCCAGCTTCTCCATCAGCCAGCTGTGGGGCAGCAGACACATGATTTGCCTTTGTTCTTTAGTTTCCTCATTGATAAAAATGGGACAGTAAGGCCTGGCCTGCTTATTGCATCATCTGTGTAATAGAGGAATATGCAAATTGGCCATAATGTATCATCTGTGTAATAGAGGAATATGCAAATTGGCCATAATGCCACGACTTAACAGCAGTAACCTGAGGCTGCATGGCTCCTGGCCTGGGCGAGGGACTTCAGGCCATGCCCCCCGCCTCACAGGGCTTCACAGGGACCTCAAGCTGCGCCCCCGACCCCAGTGCCTGGCCAAGAGACCTGAGGCTGTGCACCTCCCCGCACCAGGCTGGGGGACCTAACACTATGCCCCCTACCCCCTGCCTGGAGGAGCTTGACAGGGGTGAGGCCGGCCCCATCTGGGTCTCACCCAGTGCAGGTGGGGCCAGCTTGGTCTGGATCTCCTGCATTTTTGAAGTGCATGCAAGTGGGGGGTGGGGACTTAACTCTAGGTCCCATGGCACAACACAGACTCTGACAGGAGGGAGATTTTCATATACATTTTACTAATTTTATTTCATCTCCGAAACTTTTATTATAGAGAAAGGGCAAATAGCAATATTAAAATATTTCCTCTAATTCCCTTTTTTTGTGTACTGGGCCACTAGTCTATACAGTGGTACCTCGAGATACGAGTGCCCTAACATACGAGATTTTTGAGATACGAGCTGTCGAGCGAGTGATTTTTGCTTTGAAATCCGAGCAACATTTGAGATAGGAGTAATCGGGCAGATCGGCCGGCTGCACCGTGACTCGACTCAAGCGTCTCATAGTTTTCCACGCATCAAGGTTATGGAACGAATTAAACTCGTATCTCGAGGTACCACTGTATATAAAAGTGTAAGTGACCATTACGTGGAATGACTGGAACGACGAGTTGCTGTGATGTGCACTGACCACCAGGAGGCAGACACCTGATCGGGGCCGGGTGCTTGGGCTAGGACAGGGAACTGGGAATGGGTGACAGCAGACATGGGTGGCGAGAGAAGGAGGAGGCAGGGAGGAGGGGTACCTGATTGGTCCTGATCACTGGGGATCTTACCCACGCATGAATTGCATGCACTGGGCCTCTAGTGTTATCATAGGATCAAATGAGGTAATATAAGTTTACACTCTTTAATGCTCTTAACTGTTGAATATATGTGAAGAATTATTTTTCCTTTAACAAGCTTCTTCAGGCCCTGGCTGGGTAACTCAGTTGGTTAAATCATTGTCCGGATACACCAAGGTTGTGGGTTCAATTCCTAGTCATGGCACATATAAGAAACAATCAATGAATGCATAAATAAGTGGAACAACAAAATGATCTCCTTCTCCCTGTCACCCTTTCCCTCTCTAACATTAATTTTAAAAATTAAAAAAATAAGCTTCTGCAGTCTACAGAACCTTTATTAATACTTTGTGAATTCTACATGTAAATGCACTAAGATAATGCCTTTTAAAAAAATCTGTGATAAAGCATGGAAACCACCTTGCTAATTATTTTGTCAGCAATGGCATATGCTAATAAAATGATAATGAATGCCACAAAGCATAATGGTTACAACCTGGACTTTGGAGTCAGACTGCCTGGATTTGAATTCTGGCTCCACCTCAAATCAGTAACAATTTATTTTTGGACAAATTATTTAACTTCTCTGTGTCATAATTTTCACATCTGCAAAATAGGTGGAAGGTTGTGAGAATTAAGTGTAGTTAATACATGTAAAGGATTTAAATTATACTTATTAAATAAATGTGCTCAATAAATGTTAGCCACTGTCATTATTAAAACATTAAAGGTAATAGAGATTTGTCTTACTTGACAATATATTGAGAGAGTGAAAGGCAGGCAGTACAGCACAGATTCTAGAGTTAGACCTGAGTTGAAATCCTGGCCCTTTTACTTGCTGATCCTGTGATGTTGGAGGGAGGTACTTGACTTCTCTGAGTCATGGTGTCCTCTACTGCAAAATCAAGTGATAATTCCTACCTCAGAAAATTGTTGTAAGAATGAAATTTTTAAAATGTTTGAAGAACTCAGCATGGGGTCTCTCTGTGGCAAATGCTCCAAGGACTGCTACCAGGCGTGTATATTTTTAGATTACTGACAGGTACCAGGTAAATTTATCTCATGCTAAACTTTTATAATAGGCTATCTTAGCAGTCATCTAAATCAGTGAAATCCTCTGGGGCAGTGGTTCTCAACCTTTTAATGCCTTGACCCTTTAATACAGTCCCTCATGTTGTGGTTGACCCCCAACCATAAAATTATTTTCATTGCTACTTCATATCTGAAATTTTGTTACTGTTATGAATCGTAATGTAAATATCTGTGTTTTCCGATGGTCTTAGGCGACCCTGCTAGCATTTCTCAACCCTGTGGGTCGCGACATTAGAAAGGTTGAGAACCACTGCTCTGGGGCATTCAAGAATCTTTGTAATATGGCTCCTGCCTATTTTTCTAGCCTTTTCTCTCCCTACTGCCTTTTACATAGCCAAGTGTTTCAGTCAAATTTGATTACTTAATATGCCCCCTTCACATCTTTGTTTTTGTTCTCTGCCTGAAATGCTGCACCTACCCAATTTCTGTGTGTCTTAAAAACCTTACGTTTTTAAAATACTGTTTTTTTTTCATGAAGCTTTTCCTGATCCTCTTTCCAAATCAGAATACTGTGCCTTCCCCCTCTAAATCCGATAGTATATGTTCTAATGTATCTCCTAAAGCCTTTAAAGTTTTTTTGTTGTTGAATTTATTGGAGTGACACTGGTTGATAAAATTATATAGGGTTCAAGTGTACAGCTCTATAATACATCATCTGTATATTGTGTGTTCACTATCCAAAGTCAAGTCAACTTTCTTTTTTCTTTTTTTTATAAAAATGTGGAATGCTTCACGAATTTGCATGTCATCCTTGTGCAGGGGCCATGCTAATCTTCTCTGTACCATTCCAATTTTGTATATGTGCTGCCGAAGTGAGCTCCAAATCTACTTTCATCATCATTTATTCCCTCTTTACCCTCTCCTACCTGCCCCCAACCTCCTTTCACTCTGGTAATCACCATATTATTGTCTGTGTATATGAGTTTTAGTTTTTTGTTTGTTAGTTTTTGCTTAATCCCTCACCTGTTTCATCTAAACCCTCAAACCCCCTCTGCTCTGACAGCTGTCAGTCTGTTCTTTGTATATGAGTCTGTTTCTATTTTGTTTGTTTATTTTGTTCACTAGATTCCACATATAAGTGAAATCATATGAGTGAAATCATGATATTTGTCTTTCTCTGACTGGCTTATTTCACTTAGCATAATAATCTCCAGGTCCATCCATGCTGTTGCAAAAGTTAAACTTTCCTTTTTTTTTTTTTTTTACGACCAAGTAGTATTCCATTGTGCAAATGTACCACAGCTTTTTAATCCACTGATCTACTGATGGGCACTTGGGCTGCTTCCAAATCTTGGCTATTGTAAATAGCACTGCAATGAACATAGGGGTGCATTATAGTGTTTCTGGTTTCTTTGGATATATTCCCAGAAATGAAATTGCTAGGTCATAAGGCAATTTCATTTTTAATTTTTTGAGGAAACTTCATTTTGTTTTTCACAGTGGTTGCACCAACCTGCATTCCCACCAAGAGTGCATGAGGGTTCCCTTTTCTCTACATCCTCACCAATACTTGTTGTTCGTTGATTTATTGATTGTAGACATTCTGACATGTGTGAGGTGATATCTCATTGTGGTTTTAATTTGCATTTCTCTGACAGACAATGACATTGGCCATCCTATATAATAAAGAGCTAATATGCTAATTAGACCAGATGGCTGAATGACCTTCCAGAACAACCAGTGGGTTGGGGGCAGGGCTGCGGGGCTTCGAGGGCTGAGCCCCTGGGATGAATTTTGTTCTCTAATCTTTTCGTATGTCTATTGGCTATCTGTATGTCTCCTTTGGAGAAGAGTCAATTCAGGTCCTTCGCCCATTTTTTAATTGGATTGTTTGCTTTTTTGGTTGAGTTGTATAAGTTCTTTATATATTTTGGATATTAATCACTTATCAGATATATCATTGGCAAATATGTTCTTCCATTTAGTGGATTTTCTTTTCATTTGAGGATGGTTTCCTTTGCTGTGCAATAACTTTTAGTGTGTAGTCCCATTTGTTTTTTTTTCTTTTGCTTTCCTTGCCTGAGGCACAATATATCAGAAAAATTATTGCTATGAGATTTTACTGCTTATGTTTTCTTTTAGGATTTTTATGGTTTCCAGTCTTACATTTAAATCTTTAAACGCTTTTGAGTTTATTCTTGTATATAGTGTAAGAAGGTGGTCTAGTTTCATTTTATTTTTGTATGCATTTGTTCATTTTTCCCAACGCTATTTATTGAAGTCTATCTTTATCCCATTGTATGTTCTTGCCTCCTTTGTCAAATATTAATTGACTATAAAGGCATGGCTTTATTTCTCCTAAAACCTTTATCACAGTATTACTTTGAATTTCATCTAATCTAAGAGGTCATTGATTTTAAAATACCATTATTTTACACACCACTAAAAAAACATGCTGCCAGTTAAACTGACACAACATCTATACATACAAAAGCCTAAGCGACCATCTGACTGTTTGACCATTCAGCTGGTAGCTATGATGCGCAATGACCACCAGGGGGCAGATGCTCAACACACAGGCATGGAAACATGGAACAGAGGCAAGGGGGGATAAGGGAAGGCAGAGGGAAGGAGGGATAAGGGAAGGCAGGAAGAGATTAACCAAAGATCTTATGTGCATACTAGAGGCCTGGCCTGTGGAGATCAGGCTGTTTTCACCCATGCATGAATCCATGCACCAGGCCTCGAGTCAGTTATAAGACACATTCCAACTTCAGAGATGTTAAGATGTGAAAATTATGCTTTAGAATTGATGACATGTAGTAGTTCTTGTGAATGTGTCTGAGTCACCCCTTCCCACTGGATGGTAATTTCTTTAAAGGCAGAGAGGGATTATGTTTTAATCATTTTGTATCTGTTAGTGCCTAGGAGAGGCATTCAATAAGTATCTGATTAATTGGAAATAGTTACAGTATTTTTAAAAAGATTTTTAAAATTGCTTTTTAGAGAGAGAGGAAGGGAGAGAAAGAGGCAGAGGGAAGTATCCATTGAGAGCAGAACATCCATCAGCTGCCTCCTGCATGCCCCCTATCTGAAATTGAGCCCAAAACTCAGGCATGTGCCCTGACTGGGAATTGAACCAGCAATCTTTCAATGCATAGGATACCACCCAACCAGCGGAGGAGCCATATCAGTCAGGGCAGTTATAAAATAAAGTTTGCTTTCCTGGCCATTAGCAGACCTCATCATTTTAGTTCCTAATTGTCCTTTTGTCTTGTCTTTTCTCCTGTTTAGTATATATGACCTCGCATTTAAACCTGATGGAACCCAACTGATTTTGGCTGCAGGAAACAGATTACTGGTAGGATTTTGTCAGGGTTTCCTCCCCGCCTCCCCCATCCCCGCCCCCCACCCTTTTCGTTCTTGTAAATACCCTGAAATTTGACACCCCTCGCCCTTTTTTGAGATAAAAAAGGCAAGGGCAGAAAAACCAGTCATTACTTTTTAATAGGGAAGGAAATGGGCTATTTAAAACAGGTAAGTAAACTGTCTATCAGATAGAAATTTGTGAACAATACCTCCTTTGGAGTCATTAATCTTTCCCTTTTTACTTTGAGACATCCTTGGAAGGTTGAAAACAATTAATCAAAATGCCTTTGAAATTGAGCTGGTGTCAGTTCACATTTTGTCCCCCTGAAAAATTCAAGCAACAGGATTGAAGGGACTCCCTCTATGAGAAGCCAGATAGTCTGACCCCAACTTTTAGGCATTGGCCTACCTAAACAACTCCATATGGATGTTGAGCTATTTTTCATATTTTCAAAGAATATAAGCTCCCTCTGGAATCTATCCCAGTGTATAAAAGTAATTTTCAGAGAACTTTTTTATGTTTGACCTAAGAACCTTTGTATGATGTCTCCTTCCTTCTGCGTAAGTCGACTTCCTCTTGCTCTGTTGTCTCTAAATATGCAGACTGACTGATCTCCATTCTTTTATGGTAACTACATGATCTTAAAGTCATGGTTAAATTGTTCTGCAGACTTCTTTTGTCAGGGTAAACAGTCTAAATCCTTTTAGACACCTCGCCCTCCTCCCCCCGTAGTTTATTTTCTCCAACACTAATTGTTTTTGGAAGGGTTTGCCTTGGTTTCTCAGATGCATTTTTTTAAATCTCCACATATTAATAGATCTTACATAGCTGTAAAATATCCTAAAGCTGAATTTTATAACACTCCCTGTGATATGCAAACCCAGAGTTCAGGTCTGTGACTTTCAAATTCTTGGTAGCAAATATGAAACATCCTCTAAGATTTAATCATGTTTTAGGTGGTTCTTTCTATGTGCTGGCTTTATTTGGGAGGATCTAGCTTGGTTGGTAATATATTCAAATTCACCTAAGAAGTCTGTGGAGAAGTTCCACAAGGTAAATTTTTGTTTCTTGAGGATTAACAGTATATTCCTGGTAATAAAATGCATAGAATCAGCACCTCTACTTCTTGGGTTTCCCAGTATTAAGTCACATTCTTTCTGGTTTCTCAATGCAATTTTTACTTGATACACATTTAGAATATTGAAGAATGTTTTGTTATTGTTAACATAAAAACATTCAAACCTGTAAAGAATTTTTATGAGTTTATTTGAGCCAATTGCCTGGGAAGCAGTATCTCAAAGGATTGGGATAATGCTCCAGAGAATGGTAGTTTTTCATCAAAGTTTTTCATTGCAAATCAAAGGAAGGGACGTAGGTGGGGGTTACATGAAATCCATTGGTGATAGATTAAAGAGGTGGGAGAAAGCAAAGATGGAGGACCCTGGGATTGGATACAAAGTAAAATGATAAACACATACTTAGGTGGGAGTAAGATAGTTCACAGTCAACAATTAACATAACAATAACAATGAAGGATTTTGTGGTATTTGTCCTGGCACCCAGACACATTAGGTTGTACCCCAAGGAGTCCGGAAAAAGGAAAATTACAAGTTACCCAGACATTTCAAGGATGTTGTGGATTCAAAAAGACAGATAAGGCTCAGTTAAGGAAAATGTTGACCATGTCAGTGAAGATACCAGCCTAGGAAGTGACTTCTCAACATAACTTTTATTTTTATTTTTTTAAAAATATATCTTACTGATTTTTTACAGAGAGGAAGGGAGAGGTATGGAGAGTTAGGAACATCAATGAAAGAGAAATATTAATCAGCTGCCTCCTGCACACCTCCTACTGGGGATGTGCCCCCAACCAAGGTATATGCTCTTGACCAAAATCAAACCTGGGACCTTTCAGTCTGCAGGCTGATGCTTTATCCACTGAGCCAAACCGGTTTTGGCATAACTACTTTTAGTTAATGTTTAATTTCAAACCATCCTTTGTGGTTACTTTAGGTCTTTGAGTTTGTAAGACTGCCAGCAGGCCTTCTCTAAGCTTGTCAGGTTAGCATGTGGCCCCCTTAGTCCACATTATAAAAACAAAAATAGCAGCAGCAATCTGTAGGGATTCTAACTAATGAATACCATGTGGATAATGTGTACTTTTGTCCCTTTTTTTGCCAGGTTTATGACACCTCTGATGGCACCTTACTTCAGTCTCTAAAGGGACACAAAGATACTGTGTACTGTGTGGCATATGCAAAGGATGGTAAGAGGCTGCTCGTAGTTTATAGGCTCTGTAATGGTCTCATAGCTTTTCATTTTTCTCCTTAGTCACTCTTTAATTCTTTTTAGTAAGCTGAAGTACAGCTTGCAGTTTCAGAAGATAGTTAAGTCACATAGACTTCATTTCAATCATTCTATTCAACGAGTTTTACTGAGGCCTTAGCTATCTGGCAGGCACTGTTCTAGCTGCTTGAGATATGTACTTCAAAGAACAAAACAAAGGCCTCTGCCCTTATGGGGTTTATACCTATGGGGGAGGGGAAGGAAGAAGGGGAGTATGAGGGATGATATATAATAAACATAAATAAATTAAAAAGTGTGCTGGAAGATAAGTGTTAAGGAAGAAGAAAAAGTAGGTCAGAATAAGGGGGTTGAAAGTGGTGGGTGGGACAGTGGATTGAGTAAAGTATTGAATAGGGTAGTGAGGTAGGCTTACAGAGTCAGGCACAGGTAAGCAAAGGCTTGAAGGTGGTAAGGCAGTAAGATTCTGATGGTGGGCATCTGGGAGAAGGAAGAGAGTTCCTTGCAGTGGGTAGAGCCATTGTAAAGGCTCTCAGGTGGGAGTGTGCCTTTAAGGGGCTGAGGCAGTGAGAATTAGGCTGAGCAGTAGGGAAAGAGGGTAGAAAGGTAATGGACATTGGGTGGCCAGATCATGTTGGCGGTCATAAGTACTTTGGCTTTGATGCTCAGTGAAAATAGGAAACCATTAAGAATTCTGAGCAGAGGAGAGAGATGATCTGACTTGTATTTTAGAATGATCCCTCTAGTTGCTGAAACAGCCTGCAAGGAGAGAGGGTTGGGGCAGGGAGATGAACGTGAGGAAGCATTATTCAGGCAAGTTTTATAACACTGGTGGTAGGGGCTCAGATCTTTGGGAGCAGAGGAAGTGGTGAGAAGTGGTCAGATTCTGGATATAGTTTGAAGGTAGAGCCAATAGGATTGCCTTCAGATGTGGAGTATGAGGAAAGGAGTCAAGGGGGACTTCACGGTTTTTTGTTTTATTTGTTTTAAAATAATAGTTTATTGATTTTTTAGAGAGAGAGGAAAGGAGAAGAGAGAAACATCAATGTGAGAGTGTAACAGTATAATATCAATCAGCTGCTTCCTGCACACCTCCTACTGGGATCAAGCCCACAACCCCATATACCCTTACCATGAATCAAACCACAACCTTTTGGTGCACGGGACAATGCCCAACCAGTGGAGCCACACTGGCCAGGGCTGATTTCAAGGTTTTTGACCCGAGAGACTGGAAGGATGACATTGCCCTCCACTGAGATAAGGAAAGCTTCAGGTAGAGAAACTTACAGTAGGGGATCAGGAGTTCGGTTTTGGACATGTTGAACTTGAGAAAAGTTGGTGCTATAAGAGAGAGGAGAGGGCATTGCCAGGACAGAGTATCCAATGGGCAAGAGAAGGTGGGTTAGATGGAGCATGGTGGAAGGTAGAGGATGTCACTGCAGATGCTGGTAGGGAGGGGCATGTGATGGTAGGTTTCTAATGGAAATTCTCTTCCAATCTTTCAGTGAAATAGGAAGCAACATCAATTGAGAGTAAGGAAAGGAGGTGTGAGAGAGTTAAGGAGAAAGGAAAAAATGTAAAATGGACCCAGGAGATAGGGTGAGAGATCCCTAGTGACAGGAAGGGCCCACTTGAAGCTTGTGATCATGACTTGAAAGTGAGATTAGTTGGTTTGATTGTCTTTTTCTCCACCACCTTGAGCTGCATAGATGCAAGGGTGGAGGTGGTGGAGAATTGGATTTAACTGGGTAGTGGATTTATAAGCATCTCTGAAAATAAAGTAAGAGGGTAAAGGAATGGAAGATGTATGAAAAGGAGTGATTATATACATTGACCTCAGCTGAGTAATGAGGGGTGAGAGGACTGCAAGGGGTGAGGGACAGTAGAGAGGTGGTAGGTTCTGGTAGGGTTGAAAGATTATTGGAGTTGGGGTACCAAGTTGGATGAGAAAGAGAGGTGGTGGTCAGAGAATGGGTATATGAAATTGATTTTGAGAGTTAAAAATAAATCCATGCTATCCACAACATGGGATTAGTAGAAAGAACACAGGTTTTGGAATGAGATGGCTTCACGTTCCAACCCCAAAAGCTCTGAGTTTGAGATAATTATTGAATCTTTCTGATTCTCAATTTTTATATGTGTCAAATGAATATAATATGGAAGATAGCATTCTGTGACCACTGCTGAGAAGCCACAGAACCAGTGTTATAGTTTTTGAACAAATCTTTGAGATAATTCAGGCTCGAGGCTTTTAACTTCTTTTGATTGACAGATCTCTCTGAGGATCCAAATAAAAGCTATAGACCCCTTTCTAGAAAATGCATATACTTTATATATACACACAATTTTGTGCATACAGCTTTCATTTGATCTAGCCCAATCTCCTCATTTTATTTTTTATGTATTTTTTTTGATTCCAGAGAGGAAGGAACAGATAGAGAGAGATAGAAACATCAGTGCTAAGAAAGAATTGATTGGCTGCTTCCTTCACACCCCCTACTGGGGATAGAACTCGCAACCTGGGCATGTGCTCTGACTGGGGAATTGAACCTTGACATTCTGGTTCTTAGGTCGACACTCAACCACTGAGCTATGCCAGCCAGGCTCAATCTCCTAATTTTAGACTTATATAAAAACCTAGAGAAGTCAAGTCACTTGCTAAGGTCATGCAATAAGTGTTAGTGACAAAGAAAACACTAATTTCTTGCCTTTTATTTAAGTGTGCTATGCCATGGCAGTCATGTTTTTTTTATGTGTTTTTAAGTTCAAGTTCAGAGTAATACCTTTAGGAGACCTGTGGGGCCTCTGGAGTTGTTGTTGTTGTTTAAATATATTTTATTGATTTCTTACAGAGAAGAAGGGAGAGGGATAGAGAGTTAGAAACATCGATGAGAGAAAAACATCCATCAGCTGCCTCCTGCATACCTCCCACTGGGGATGTGCCGCAACTAAGGTACGTGCCCTTGACCAGAATCAAACCTGGGACCTTTCAGTTCTCAGGCTGATGCTCTATCTACTGAGCCAAACCGATTTTGGCAAGTCCTCTGGAGTTTATAAACCTTGGGGCTCTTGGGCCTGCAAACCATTAAGGCCCTTGATGATTTCAGAGTATGATTTGTCATCAGTGGCATTTGTCACCACTTTGTAGAGTCCCATCACACACATTATCTGATTTGATCCTCCCAATAGTTCTCTGAAACAGTCAGGAAAAGGATTCTCAGCTCCTCTCACAGATAAGAAAACAGGCTTGGAACGATTATAGATAATGGGCAGAGGTAGGCCCGACCCAGGTCTTTCAATTGCAGAGCCCTTGTTCTTTCTGGTATATCATGCTGCCTCTTCATGACACTTATACACTGATTAAGAAGTCTTTTAATTTCTCTCAACTGGTCTTTTCCTCTTTGCCCTGGAAATGAAGATATCCCGAATCATGGTTTTGCTCTTTAAATCTGCTTGTTTCTTATTTTTCACTTAAGTTTTTTTTTTAATATATGTTTTTATTGATTTCAGAGAGGAAAGGAGAGGGAGAGAGAAATACCAGTAGAAACATCAATGATGAGAGAGAATCATTGATTGGTTGTCTCCTGCACGCCCAAAATGGGATCAAGCCCGCAACTTGGGCATATGCCTTTGACCAGAGCTGAATCTGGGACCCTTCAGTCTGCAGGCCAACGCTATATCCACTGAGCCAAACCAGCTAGGGCTCACTTAAGTTTTTGTTGTTTAACCCTTGTCCGAAGATAATTTTTTTCATTGATTTTTAGAGTGGAAGACAGGGAAAGAGGAGGGCAGGGAAGAGAAACATTGATGTGAGAGAGAGACATCGATTGGTTGCTTCCCACACACCTCCTGACTTGGGGCCAGGGATTCAACCTGCAACCCAAGTATGTGCCTTTGACTGGGAATCCAACCCACAATCCTTTGGTGTATGGGCCGATGCTCTAATCACTGGGAAACACTGGCCAGGGCTCTCTTAAGTTTAATAAATATTTCATAAAACACCATAATACAAAGGGGTGTAACTGATAAGTGACATCACTGGAAATTCCAACTCAGACCCTGAGCCTGTAGTCCATACTCTTCATCATCTACTGCCTGCCAGGATAGAAGAGGAGTGACAGTAGTAATCACATATGAAAGCAGCTTCTATTATTTAGTATTTGCAGCAATGTCATATGGCTCACCTTAATATCTACTATTTCAGCCACTGTGAAAGATGCTTTACAGATATTATCTGAGTTGACCCCCACAGAAAATCTCTGAAGAAGATATGATTATCCCTTATGTTTCAAATGAGGACATTGAGACTCAGAGAACAGTGACTTTGCCAAGATCAACTTCCAGTTACCCTAAGAATAAGTTTATAAACATCCTTAACTAGATGTACAGAATCTAGCCTTGCTTACCTCTTAATCATCTTTCACCGGAGTAGGTGAAGGCTCCCTGTTGTTTGCTGCCAAGATGCCCTGCTCCACTTATAAGCACTCGCAAACTTGTAGCAATGTAATTAATAAGTAATTACTTGTTATATGTTGCCTCTCTCTAATCCATTCTTTTGTAAAGTCCAGTAGTGTGAAAATTTCATCTGTCATTCTTTTGCTTAAAGCCTTTCTTTGGGATAAAGAGAAAGATCTCAATTTTTGGCCCTGAAGCTTCTAGAGATCTCTCCCCTATCCTCCTTACCCTTTGCCCTTGGAGTTCCTTGCTGGCTGTCTTTCAGCCCCTTTAGACATGCTAGGCTTTTCCTTCCTCATCTTTGCCCAACTGTTGTATCTCTGTGGGTAGCGCTTTCTCCTCTCTTTGCACCTGGCTAAGGTTTGCTCAACCTTTAGGTCTCAACCAAAGGATCTCATCCTCAGAGAAGCCTTCCCGCATTTAAATTAGGTACCCCAAATTATTCTCTTTCATATTTCTTTCGTTACCATATTGTAGTTATATTGGATTAATTTAATGCTTGCTTTTCTCAGGACTCTGTGAAGGTAGTGATTATGTGTGCTTTAATCACTACTTTATCCTTAGCATAGAACATGATTTCTAGCAGATAGTAGACTCTCAATACATATTTGTTTACTCAGTGCCAGACAGTCCAGGATCTGAACCCAAACTTCCTGACTCTAAAGTACTGCTGCCCAGTACTGATAAGAAGAAGCAGAGAAAGCAGCTTGCACTTATTAGAGACCTTAAACTAACCAGTTTTCTAAGAAATATTCTGGGAAATGTTGGTTTAAAATAAATGTGAAAATTTTCTTTTTAAAAACACTTTTAGGCAAGCGCTTTGCTTCTGGATCAGCTGACAAAAGCGTTATTATCTGGACGTCAAAATTAGAAGGCATTTTGAAGTACACGTAAGTAACAATTTAGTTGTACAGTATTATTATTTTGACTTTTACCTTAATGAGTAACTATAACAAAAGTACCTTAGAAAAGATATAAGGAAGAACTTCTTTCTCTGCAATTAAACTTTAAGTAACGGAGTTATGTGATGGTATAGGAAGAGAAGTGAACGAACATTTTTTGAGCACTACTAGCACTACTAGCTTGGTTAGCACTGGGCTTTGTTTAGTGAATCTGACATCACAGATTCTGCCCTATTCCGACTTTTCCTCTTGCATCTCAGGGAATGGCCTCACATCCACCCAGTGGCAACAGCCAGAAACTTGGGGTTGGAATGCTCCAGGCTTATCTCACTGCAGAGGCTCTGTTCTGCAGTCTTTCTTGTTCCCCTAGTTAATACTACTCACCCTGAGGCTCTCAGATTCAAATGATGTTTCTTCTGTGAAACCTTCCTGCCACTCTCTACCTGGTCAGGTTCCTTGATAGCATTTCTCACAATTGTAGTTTTATATTTATCTTGTAATTGATGCATCTGTTTTTGTTCACCCCGTGGCCCTGATATATATATATCTCAAGAAATAACTTAAAAATATTTTTTTATTGATTTCAGAGAGGAAGGGAAAGAGAAATAGAAACATCAATGATGAGAGAATCATTGATTGGCCATCTCCTGCACATACCCCATGGGGATGGAGCTGAAACCTGGGCATTTGTCCTGACCAGGAATCAAACTATCACCTTCGGGTTCATGGGCCTACACTCAACCTCTGACCCACACCAGTCAGGCTTTCTTAACCATTTTTAAGTGTACAGTTCGGTAGTGTTAAGTATATACATGATGTTGAGCAACCAATCTCTAGAACTCTTTTCATTTTGCAATACTAAAACTCCATACACATTATACAACTTCCCTCCCTCTTCCTAGCCCTTAGCATCCACCATTCTATTTTTCTCTATGAATTTTACTATTTTAGGGACCTCATGTAAGTGGAATAATACAGTATTTATCCTTTTGTAGTTGGTTTATTTAACTTAGTATAATATCCTAAAAGTTGACATATGTTGTAGCATGTGTCAAAATTCTCTTTCTTTTTTTAAAAATCCTCACTGGAGCACATGTTTAGGGAGAAGAATGGTGAGAGAGAGGAACGTCGATATGAGAGAGAAACATTGATCAGTTGCCTTCTGTATAT
The DNA here is from genome assembly GCA_011751065.1 of Lasiurus cinereus. Classification (NCBI taxonomy): domain Eukaryota; kingdom Metazoa; phylum Chordata; class Mammalia; order Chiroptera; family Vespertilionidae; genus Lasiurus; species Lasiurus cinereus. The sequence goes on from JAAGEH010000125.1 coordinate 6,990,955, forward strand.
GCCCTGATCGGATTCCAACCTGCAACCCAGATATGTTCTCTGACTAGGAATTGAACGAGCAAGATTTCTTGCCCAGGACAACATTTAACCAACTGAGCCACCAGGCAGAATTCTCTTCCTTTTAAAGACTGAATAATATTCTAGTGTATGTATAGACCAGTTTTCTGAGCCAAACCAATTAGGGCTTTTTTTTTTTTACACATATTTTTATTGATTTCAGAGAGGAAGGGAGATGGGGAGAGAGATAGAAACATCAATGGGGATCGAGCTTGCAACCTGGGCACATGCCCCAACCAGGAATCAAAATGTGACCTAGTGTTTCATAGATTGACACTTAACCATGCCAACCAGACTTAGTTTGAAATATCTTCACTGCACATCCATCTTATATTTCCAGGCCTCCAGAAAACAACAAGAACAACAGCCATTAATAAAGCACTTACACAGCTGTCACTAGACTAAGTGCTTTACATCATTGTTATATCAGCTCATAAAGCAGAGATGTCCAGCACCTAGTCCTGGTGGAGATGGCATTTAAGCTGATGAGTGGGTAATATTTAAGAAATAAAAATGGGGTGAGGGACACTCTAGGGAAAGGAGAATTAATTCCTATGCTTTTTTTGTTGGTCATTTGCATAAGAGCCTGTGTGATGTGTAGTCAGACTGTGGGTTCATCATTTCAGTTTTCAGTTGTAGCCATCAAAGCATTTGTGGTGTGCTGCATAATGATCTATATTTGTTTACTTCCCAGGCATAACGATTCTATCCAGTCTGTCTCCTACAATCCTGCTACTCATCAACTTGCATCTTGTTCCTCTAATGATTTTGGTAGGTTCCTGATATCTTATCCAGGAATAACTGCAGATTTGAGCAGAAAATACTGAAATCTCTCCAGAAGGTGGTAGTTTTGTCTCAAGAGATTTATGATGTTTCTCTTCCTTAATTGGCTGGCGAGGTGGGCAAGGATGGGGAAATGATAGTTATTCTTTAGATTGTGTAGAAGCCAAGAGAGGGAATGATGACACTGAGTCTGGTAAGAAATCTGGGAAATAGCAAGAAAGGCCCCAGGGAAGGCAAATGGAAAATGGAGAGCACTGGTATAACTTGGTGTTTTCACCTCTGGGAAGCCTTTTATGCCTCACAGACAGTTCAGTTGTCCCCACCTTTGTGTCCTTTAACATCTGCATATGTGTGAAATTCTTCACTATTTTAACTGTGCCTCTTGTGCAGTATTTCACCATTGCAACTGGTGTGGTGGCTATAGCTGTCCTCCCTGAGGGGTTGAATGCTTTAAGGCATTTCACCCTGGTCTCAGCACTGGCATAGTGCTGGCACAGAGGAGAGGTCAGTGTAGTGTCCATTGAGGCAGGGAGAGAGAGTAAGCAGAAGCTTGTGGATTATCTCTACTCAAGGTCACTTCTGGCTTTCAGCTCATCAATTCTGTTTTTTGTGCTAAGAAATAGTAGGTACAATAGATCAGCCATTATCAATAAGTCAGAGACTTAATTCCTGTCAGTGTTTGACTTCCTTTATCTAGATGAATGTGTTTTTACCATTTATCTCACTGATAAAAGTTCTGAGGTTTAATAGAGAGAATCTTCCTATATAATAAAAGCCTAATAATGCAAATTGTCCCCTTGGGCCGTTGTATGACCGGAAGTTTGACCATTCGCAATGATGTGTGTTGACAACCAAGGGGTGGTGTGGAACATGGTGGGCGACCAGCAGCGGCAGCAGGTGGCAGTGGAGGTGCTGCTGGCCCTGATGGACCCCGACAAGAGCGGGTGGTGCCAGGCCAAGGCAGGTGTGAGCCGTTAGCCCAATTGCCCCACTGATTGCCCCACAGACAGTGGCCAGCAGTCACAATTCTTTTTTCATCATTGGAATGAGAATGAGAATAATAACTTGACCCAAAGGGTTGTCATAGAGCTCAAATAGGAATTTTTTTACCCTTAACACAGTACCTAGCACACCACAAGCATTCAATAATTACTGTTATTACAAATTCTATCTTCCCTCCTATCCAACTACAAATTCTTTGAGGGCAGGGATTCTATTTTGTCTTCTTAATCCCAAAAGTAAGCACATTGACTAGATTCTCACATGGAGAAAATGCTCTATTTTATTAATGAGTGACAGTCTTTCACCCTTTTATTTATACACTAGAGGCTTGGTGCATGAATTCGCACATGGGTGGGGTCCCTCAGGTGGCCTGTGGGAATTGGGCCCCAGCTCGTGCCCCCAGCCTCGCATCCCCACAGCCCTACCTGGCACCCACCTTGGCCTGGTGCTGCCCCCCTCACTTGCTCCACCATCCCACCTGTGGGGCAGGCAATCAGGGGCGGGGACCCCCCTGCCTGGCCCCCTCAGCTCCTGGAGAAGTCTTATGTACTCTTCATCCTGTTTACTCATGAATACATCTTATGTAACGGTTATACCAAAATCAGGAAGCTAGGTTTCTCACCACCATAAAGATACTCCTTATCATCTACTTCCCTACACTTCTATTATTCTTAACATCTGGTACCTGGTAACCATTAATCTCTTCTCCATTTCTATATAATTTTGTCATTTCAAGAATTTAAAGTTGAATCCTACAGTGTCTGACTTTCTTAAAAAATACGTATTTTATTGGTTTTAGAGAGGAAGGGTGAGGGAGAAAGAGATAGAAACATCAATGATGAGAGAGAATCATTGATTGGCTACCTCCTGCACGCCCTCTACTGGGGATCGAGCCCGCAACACGGGCATGTGCCCTTGGCCAGAATTGAACCTGGGACCCTGCAGTCTTCAGGCTGATGCTCTATCCATTGAGCCAAACCAGCTAGGGAGACAGTGTGTGTGACCTTTTAAGATTGGCTTAAAGATTGGCCATAAAGCTCCAGAGATCCTCTTAATTGTCTGTGTATCAATTTTTTGTTCCTCTTTTATTGCTGAGTAATATTCCCACCAATCTGTCTCTTTTAAATATTATTTTTCATTGAAGGCTTGTGGTCTCCTGAACAGAAGTCTGTCTCCAAGCACAAATCCAGCAGCAAGATCACCTGCTGTAGGTGAGTTAGAGACAGCTCTGAAAGTAGACTTTATGTTCCTTTCTTGTCTAAACAGACTCTCAAAATCCAGTAAATTCTTAGAGTAGAGAAAGTTTGTGTTAGCTAGTTGGTTTGGGCCCCTGTATTTCCTCTTGTCTTCTTTTCTGGTCTTCTTGGTAGAAAGGACATACCTGCCTTTGACTCTAAAGCAAAAGAAAACTATAAATTGCTTTCATGCAGTTATCTAGTTACAAACCTCCTTAGCCTACAGATGTCCTCAGTGGAGACTATCTGGAGATGCAAGATTGTCCTTTCCAGGCGGCATGCGCACTGGAGAAAGCATAGGCTTTGAGCTAGACCTGGATTCATATCCAGATGGATGATTGACAGGCTCAGTAACCTTAGGAAAGTTACAAAATCTTTCTGAGCTGGAGCCTCATGTTCCTTATCTGACATTACTGGGTAAAAATACTGATTTGATAGGGCTGTTGTGAAATGAACACAAACTAAAGGGTCTAAAAGTGTACAGCACAGAGCCTGACATATAGAAGACACTATAAATAGTTGCTATTCTTGTTGTTCAGCTTCCGAGTGTAGCCTTCCTTTCATTCTGTTAAGCACCTGTTCTAGAGGCTTAGAATACACCAAAACATGGATTTTGTTCCTAATGTGTTCTTAAAGTGGGAAGGTGTTGAAATGGTGAGTGAGGAATGGGGTCTGACCCAGCAATGCAGGCACAAGTTAAAGGCTGTCATGGAGGTCTGTCCAGAGAGCTGTGAGAACTCAGAAAAAAGGGCTCTTGTCTTCACATCTATATGTTGATCCCAGAAATAAATGGGATTTTAAGTCTGGTCTTCTAATTTTTATATCATCACCAAGATGAGCCTACCCATTGCTGCCTCATCAAGATTCTATAGCAACCAAGGCATCATCCTCACTGGTTTTTACTTTCTGTGTGTTCCTTTTCCTCTCCCTGTGCCCTTTGCTGGTTGTGTGAACAGCTGGACAAATGATGGTCAGTACCTGGCTCTGGGGATGTTCAATGGAATCATCAGCCTACGGAACAAAAATGGCGAGGAAAAAGTGAAGATTGAGCGGCCTGGGGGCTCCCTCTCCCCGATATGGTCCATCTGCTGGAACCCTTCAAGGTGCTCTTACAGCTCTCCTCTTTCTAGTGCACACTGTTTCTTTCTCTTCCCGTAAGGACTCTCCATGCATTCAGAGGCTTCTCAGCCCACTTGACTGATGTGTTTTGTAACCTGTTCCCTTTGAGTGGGATTTTTTAAGAACCCATCTTGTGTTTTGGAATGAATCCCAGAAATTTAGCTAAGCAGATGAGCTATCTAGGCCATCACAAAGTGTGTGTGTGTGTGTGTGTGTGTGTGTGTGCGCGCGCGTGCACACACACACACACACACACATGACACAGAGGGCCATTTTCTTAAGAATTAATAGCTCACCTCTTTGCTGTGGCTTTGTTTTGGTCTTTTTTTTTCTTTTTCAGTTCTTTTCTCCAAGTTGGGAAGAAAATGTGCCCACCCAATAATAAATAGTTTTTTCATGAGTCATTTTGTTGGCCTTGCCTAAAAAAGCCTAATTAAGTCTAGAAGTGTCCCCAAATTCTATAGTCCCACAAACAATTGGCATCTACTTTCTCAAACCTTACACATACTTTCTTTCTATGCCAATATGACTTTGAGGGTGGGCTAATACCTTATATGCTCTTTATGTAATCTTATAATAATAAAAAACCACCAATATCTCTCAAAGAGTCCTCTGAAGGTAAATTAAAGGACTTAATTGTTTACCAGCCCAATGTCACTTTCTAGGTGGTGCCTACTTGATTTAGAAGATTGTGTAATTCCACTGCCTTTCTACACCAGATTATTATGCTTCTTCCTGAATAATTTTGTCCAGCCAGAGCTGTACCATGCATGTCTAATGCCTTCAAAGGCCATTAGCCTACCCCCAAGTTCCTGCTGTTTGATTTTGTGGCCACAGATGACTTTGTGGCTTCAGGGTACCATTTTTAATTCATGAGAAGCAGGATGCCCAGTGTACCTGGTTGCTGTCCTCTTCCGGCAGGGTTCAGGGGCTCCTTGACAGGTTTTGAAATTATGGCTTTAGTGTAGTTCTAGGCATTGTGATTGTGAACAACCACTTATTGTCTACAGCCGATGGGAGAGTTTCTGGATGAACAGAGAGAACGAGGATGCCGAGGAAGTCATTGTCAACAGATATTTTCAGGAAATTCCTTCCACTCTGAAGTCAGCAGTGTACAGTAGTCAGGGTAGTGAGGCAGAGGAGGAAGAGCCAGAGGAAGAGGACGACAGTCTCAGGGACGACAACTTGTGAGTGTGTCCCGAGGAGCGAAAACCCTCCTTGGAAGGGACAAGACCCCGGAGCAGACCTGCTGGGGCAGATGTTGCTCTAAGCTCTTTTCTTAGAGGGTTTGAGGTTGATGTTGGTGAAAGCTCCTCCAATACGGGGGAAACACACCCTTTTAAAACTTGTGTGTGGATTATAAAATCATTCTTTGAGAGACTTCAGGAAATTCTGAGAAGTCTAAAGGAAAAAGTTCAACACTTCTGTAAAATCCTATCCTTTGAGGAAACCACTGTTAGCATTTTATTGTATTTCCCTTCAATATGTTCATATAATTTACTATATCACATACTACTTTCTATTTTTCCACTTAACATCACAGAGTGAACTCTTTCTAGTAATATTAGAAGTCCTTTGAAAACATGATTTTGAATGTCTGCATGGTATGCCCCTGTGTGGATGTACCATAATTCATTTAATACTGGACACCTTTCTTAGCCTATTCCTACACTATACCTTATCTTGCATTTCCTAGAGCACATATCAGAGAAGAAGCCTTCAATTTACCCATAATCCTCATGATCCAAATCCTGGCTGTCCAATAATTCTTTCTTTCTAGAATGGAAAAGCTGAGATAGCTAGGATTTTCTGATTGAGTAAACATAGTCTGGCTTGGAACTTTCCAAACTGTTCTGTGGTACCTGTGGTTCTTTGGAAGAAGGAGGTGGGAGGTGGGGGGTTGAGGAAAGGAGGGAGAGGTGGGCTTCAGGTCCCATCTGTGCTTCAAACAGTAATCCTTTTTATTACTTAACATGAATTTTGTTTTGGTAGAGACCCACTGACATGGGGGAAGGAAATGAAAAACAGAGGTTGAAAACCATCAATTCGGTTTATGAGGCTTGAACCCAGTTGATAGGCATATATGGCATGCCCAAGAGGGCTCACTGCAGGCTGGCCTCCTAGACTGTGTTTGAACTTCAATGCCAGTCACACAAAGTTTACCTGAAGGTCCCTTCCTGTTAACATTGCTTTTGGTCTTTGTCTTTTCCCCCCTTAGTTGTGAATTAGTGCCCGTGATATTTGCTAGTTTGCACTGTTGGCTGAATTTTGCAGATAAGGTTGCACCATTCCTGGCCTGCATATCTAATGGTGCTGCCAGTTGACCACAAGGGTTTGAGATCAGGAAAACTGGACCTAATAAACAAAGAGAAGACAGCATTATGTGGTTAAAACCAGGCCTCAAAGGCTGGGATTAAACTCTTAAACTAGATTCCAAGTAGCCTGACTCCCAGCTTCGGTTTCTCCTGTGTGCTGGTCCTATAGTCCTGATCCCAAGTAACTGATCCTGATAGGGACCCAGTTTCAAAGACAGTTGTTGATCATTAGAGAGCCCATTACTTTTATTTTTATAATATCCAGTCAGACACCATTTCACCCCAACTGTGAGAGAATCTAGTTTAGATATTAATTTTCCCTCTTCAAGAAGAGCAAGCAAGGTTTCCTCTGTCTATTAAAAAAGTCAGACAATCCATGCCTTCCCACCACAAAAGACATTTCTCTGCTCTCTCCCTATACTGTGTGTACCTAAGAATAAAGCACTCTTGAGTCTGCAGCCTTGCCCTTTCTTTTCATTGCTCCACAGGAGGCTTTGAAATGAGGGTTTTAGCTTTACCAGTGCCACAAGCTCACGGTAGGGCATTTAGGGAAATAATAGATCCCAGGAAGGTTGAATCAAGCCTTGCCTCCCCTCATCCTATTGGGCTAATTGATGGGTTGGCCCATGTTACAACTTAATCTCAGTGTTACTGTACAACATTTGGCAATCTGACAGGCTGGCCAGGGCTTTCTTTTTCCTGTTTGTTAAACCCTTAGGGCTAACTCATCAGCAGACCACGGCCCCCTATAACCTCTTTTGTCTTCTTTTGATTAGAGAGGAACGTAATGACATCCTGGCTGTAGCTGATTGGGGGCAGAAACTTTCCTTCTACCAACTAAGTGGAAAACAGGTATGCAGGTCTGTCCAGATCCAGTGGGAGAGGCAGTTACAGTCATGCCTGTAATAGTTTTTCACTTTCTGAGGTTGTATTATTAGTAATTATAACTTTTTGTTGTTGGCTTCTATTTATTGAGTTATTTGCTGTGATACCAGGCACTGTGCTGTAGTCTGTGCATCCTTTATCTGATTTAAGTCTAATAAAATCCTGTGATTATCAACTTTTTAGAAGTGAGTAGGTAAGACTCAGAGCAGTGAAGTGAATACTATGCCTGAGGTTTCACACTGCTAGTAAATGGCGGCACATGGATCAAAACCCAGATTGGTCTGAATGTAAAGCCTTGGTCTTAGTCATGACCCTGCCTTCTATATTTGCTTTCTCTATCCTACCCACATTTATAAGCACCCATTTAGGCCAGCCCTTCACCTGTGTTAGGAGCCGCTGACATTGAGCCTTATAAGTTAATGCTCTGCTCTGCCAGAGTTCACAGGCTGGTGGGGACGTACTTGATAGCCAACAGTCCCAGTGTAGTGATACATGGCATGATCGAGAGCTGTACAGATAGATAGCTATAGGGACACAAACGAGGGTGACATCACTGTTTGGTGGAGATGGGAGATTTTGTAGAGGTGACTTTGAGCAGGATAAGCAGGAGTTTGCTAGGCAGAGGGCATTGGGAATGGTGTTTCAGGCAAAGAAAATAGCATCTGAAAAGCGAGGGAGAAATGAAAATGACAACTCAGGGAACAGTGAGTTGTTCAGGGTGACTGGGTCCCAAGATTTGTGGAGAGAAGATGGTGCTGGAAAGGAAGACGAGACAAGATTGTAGTGTGAATTTGGAGTGTGAACATCGTATTCTGTGAGTATTTCAGAGCCTTAGATATAGGTAGGGAGCGACTTGGTCAGATTCTTGTTTCAGAGAATTCCTTATTTCTATGGAGGGTGGATTAAAATCAAAAGAGCCTAGTGGTAGGAAATCTGTTAGGAGACTGGAGACATTGAGGATTAGAGTGAAGGTGGTGGGATGACTTACTACCACAGCCAAGCGAATGAGAAATGCAGCCATTTCAATGGAGCCTTTTGTTTAACAGCATCTTTATTTCTCAAAACATATCATGCTAAAAGTAGAGTTTTTAAGTATGTTTAGCCTAACTGTGGAGCATTTCTTCTGCCTTACCTTACCGTTGCTCATTTCTTTTGTAGTCAACTAAAGGTAAGGGTTATAGATAATAAAGAATTTTCTTAGTTTCCTATGGCTGTTTTCTCAGAACCCTAATTTTAATTATCTAGCATCCAGTTTCCTTGGTCCTAACTACTAGTATTCATCCACTTACTGTATGTCCATAGTCATTTAATAAATATTTTTTTATGATTTTCTTTTAATAAATCTTTATTGTTCAGATTATTACAATTGCTCCTCTTTTTCCCCCATAGCTCATCTCCACCCTGTTACCACCCCACCCTCTGCCCTTACCTCCCCCCATTGTCCTCATTCATAGATGTATGATTTTTGTCCAGTCTCTCCCTGCACCCCCCTCATCACTTTTCTCCTGAGAATTATCAGTCGACTCCCTTTCTATCCCCCTAGTTCTATTATATTCACCAGTTTATTCTGTTCATCAGATTTTCAATTCACTTGATTTTTAGATTCACTTGTTGATAAATATGTATTTATTGTTCATAATTTTTACCTTTGCCATTTTCTTCTTCTTCCTCTTCTTAAAGAATACTTTTCAGCATTTCCTATAATACTGGTTTGGTGTTGATGAACTCCTTTAGTTTTTTCTTATCTGTGAATCTCTTTATCTGCCCTTCAATTCTGAATGATAGCTTTGCTGGGTAGAGTAATCTTGGTTGTAGATTCTCGCTATTCATCACTTTGAATATTTCTTGCCACTCCTGTCTGGCCTGCATAGTTTCGATTGAGAAATCAGCTGACAATCGTATGGGTGCTCCCTTGTAGGTAATTAACTGTTTTTCTCTTGTTGCTTTTAATATTCTCTCTTTGTCTTTTGCTCTTGGTATTTTAATTATGGTGTGTCTTAGTGTGGTCCTCTTTGGATTCTTTTGTTTGGGGTCCTGTGCGCTTCCTGGACCTGTAAATCTATTTCTTTCACCAGGTGGGGGAAGTTTTCAGTCATTATTTCTTTAAATAGGTGTTCAGTATCTTGCTCTCTCTCTTCTTCTGGCACCCCCATAATTCTGATATTGGTACACTTGAAGTTGTCCCAGAGACTCCTTACACTATCTTCACATTTTTTTTAAATTCTTTTTTTCTTTTTTCTTTTCCAGTGGAGTGTTTTCTGCTTCTTTGTATTTCAAATCTTTGACTTGATTCTTGCGTTCCTGTAGTCTGCTGTTAGGTTTCTGTATAATATTTTTTTATTTCAGTCAGTGTATGTTTAATTTCTAGTTGGTCCTTTTTCATCTCCTCTTGGGTCTTGCTAAATTTATTCATTTTTTCTAGGAAATTCTTAAAAAGACCTTATAACCATGGTTTTGAACTCTATATCCAGTCGTTTGTTTTCCTCCATTTCTTTCGTTTGTGATCTGTTCTATTGTCTCCACATATTTTGTTGCTTCCCTGAGTTGGTAGAGTAGCTTTACATACTAGGTGTCCTATGTGGCCTAGTAGCTCTGCCTCTCCAGTTACCTGAGGTGGACACTCTTGGTGCACCTCTTTGTGAACTGTGTGTACAGTCTTGTTGTAGTTAATTCTTGATTGTTGTTGGTATCACTGTGGGGAATTGACCTCCAAGCCAATTGGTTGTGAGGATCAGCTGTGTCTACGCCAGGAGAACTGTGCTGGACTTAGCCTTAAGACTTGCAAGATTGCAATAGCCTCTGTGCTGGGCTTGGATGTGGTGGAGCCTCAAGGCTGAGCAGACAGCCTTGGCCTCCTGTCAGCTCTGCCCTACACGGCAACCCCTGAGTCTCAGTGCCTCTGGGTAATCTCCGCAACCCTCTCCGCGCTTGCTTCCAGACCTCTGCCTTTCAGGTCCCCCTGAATTACCATGCGCTCTAGGGACCTGAATGAGTGTGGGTCCCCAGGGTCTCATCCGAAACTGGGTTTTAATGCAGTCAGACCCAGATTTCAGTGCAATTGGGAGGTTCTGTTTTTCTCCCGCTAGAGAAAGCCAGCGGCACAATCAGCAGTCAGTGCTTTGTATGCACACTTTTGCGCACACTTTTGCACGCCCCCAGACCTCTGTCTTTCGCGGCTCCCCTAAGTTTTCCTGCATTTCTTCCTTTTCACAACAGTCCAGACTCCCCCATATGAGTCTCGCCTGGAACTGAGGTTCAGTGCAGTAAGAAGTGGGGATCAGTTCAGTCGGGATTTTCCATCTCCCTCCTGCTACAAGGAGATGGAAAACCAACAGACCCTCTTGTGCCTGTCCTCTCCATGAGCGTGTCTCCATACCTCAGCTTTTTACAGCTCCTCTGAGTCTTTGTGAGTTCCTCTCTTAACTTCTAGTTGTAGAATTTCTATTCAGCCAGCTTTCCTGTGGTTCTAGATGATGTCCTTTCTGCTTTTTAGCTATAGTTTTGAAATTGTTGTGCGAGGCAGCAGTTTAGGTGTTCACCTGTGCTGCCATCTTGGTTTCTCCTTTTCCAGTTAATAAATTTGGCACATCTACTGTGTACCTGGCACTTAGGCCGGGTATTAGAAGTTTCCTAGAACAAATAACCACACTATGGTAGGTGGGAAATGGGGTCTTGCTGCTATAGTGAAATGAAAAAAAGCTCAATATGGAAGTCAGGGCCATGGGAAATATCATGTTCATGTTGTGGCCAGAGTTTTTGACTAATAAGCAACCTCAGTGTTCTGAGAAAGTAACCCCCAACTTGGAACAATAAAATTGTTTTCTTGTGTAAGTATCTTTTCCCGGAAGATTTAGAATTAAATATGGGATGATGAAGTAAATCTTATGTTAGGCTTAGGTATAATTTGTATATTTTTGGCATTTTAAGTGTTTTTGATATTTAAAGGGATCTGGCTTACTAATGTAATAGTAATAATAATAGTAATAAAAGCTAATATTTATTGAGTTTCAGGATTCAGAAGTTGTTTTTTTCCTTTAGTATATGTTCTCTTTCCTCAGATTGGGAAGGATCGGTCACTGAATTTTGACCCCTGCTGCATCAGCTACTTTACTAAAGGGGAGTACATTTTACTGGGAGGGTCAGACAAGCAAGTATCCCTTTTCACCAAGGATGGAGTGCGGCTTGGGACTGTTGGGGAGCAGAACTCCTGGGTGTGGACTTGTAAAGTGAAGCCCGATTCCAACTATGTGGTAAGAAGAGGGAGTTCATTTTTATTGGGCATTGTCTGAATAGGAACTGAACATAAGGACTGCTTAGTCAGTCAAATCATTGATGTTTGTTCCTGAAAAATGGGAAGGTAGACTCTTTCTCCACAGAGAGCTGGGAATTGACACCTCTCTTTCCCTGCAGGTGGTAGGATGCCAGGATGGCACAATTTCATTCTATCAGCTTATTTTCAGCACTGTTCATGGGCTCTATAAGGACCGGTATGCATACAGGGATAACATGACTGATGTCATCGTGCAGCACCTGATCACTGAGCAGAAAGGTAGAGTCCCTCTACCCTCTAAATACTGGGAGACGTGTAGGTGGAGAGGACTGCTGATAGGGCAAGTGAAATGGTAGGAAATATTTCTCCTTGGTCTTTTGGAAACATGTTGGACCAGTGGTTCTTGCTTTTTGTGTGTGTGTGAGGAAGTGGGATGAGGGGAGAATGTAGATGTTTTTGAGAATCTAATGCAAGTAAGAAACCCTTTCTCAAAAAATACCAAACAGACTTACAAAATTTTGTAGATCATTCCAGGGGAACCTGTAATCCTTAACTAAGGGAGGATAATGTATAACAAGTCAGAGCCATGGTGGCTGACCTGCCTGGGTCTTTGTGGACCTGCATTCTTTCCAGTCAGAGGCACTTCTCGGGTACTTCTCCCTCAGCTACATCTCATCTTGCCTTCTGTCAGGTCCTTGCCCCAGAGTTAAGCAGTCACAGTGGGTTACCACAAGCTCAATCAGATCAGTGTTCCAGGCCTAGTGCAATCAGTCCAAAACTCAGTATTTTCTCCTATTTACCCAAGGGGGTGGGCTCTTTAAATAGGCTAAGAATCCACTTATTTCAAATGTATTCATATCCAGATATACTAGATACTGCACACTGCCAGATGCCCGTGCATAGGGCTTGTGGTTTGGAGTTGTCTTGCAGATTCAGATGACAGACATTCTTTGGTCCCCATCTGAGAGCACCTCTATTTGAAGATTCCAACAGTGATGGTGAGAGTATAGCACTTGGACAGCTACGAAGCATCCCTTCTGGAGACATTTTCTCCACTGGGTCCATAATGAGTGAGAGTTTAGTGTACCCCACAAACTACACATGGTTCACTGTTGTCAAGAGTGGTGTTTGGAGAGTGACCAGAGTTGATGATCAGGAGCCATTAGGGTCATGCAGAGGAGTTTAGATTTATGTTCAGCAAGTGATGGTAGCATTAAGCATTTCATTTTCCATACTCAGTTGTAAGCTTTGGATTACAAAAATTATGTAAGACTTGGGATCCCAGTGTTTAGCAGAGCTGATTGTACATGTTAGGCACTCTAAAGATTTTTTGATAGGAGTGTCTCCTTTAATTTCCAGTAGCATTAAGTAAATGATAGCTTTTCATTTCTCTGCCTTCTACCTTACTTAACAACCTCTTACTAGAACTGGATTTTTTTTCCCTTTGACAGTTCGGATTAAATGCAAAGAGCTTGTCAAGAAAATTGCTATCTACAAAAATCGATTAGCTATCCAACTGCCAGAAAAAATCCTCATCTATGAGTTGTATTCAGATGATTCATCAGACATGCGTTACCGGGTAAAGGAGAAGATTGTCAAAAAGTTTGAATGCAACCTCCTGGTGGTGTGCTCTGATCATATCATCCTCTGCCAGGTAAGCAGCAGCAGATCAGACTGAATCCACCTTATGCTTCCTCAAGGAAGGTACCCAACTCAGGGTTTTTTGGTCATTAGGAATTGGTTATTGCTTTTATTTTGTTATCTATATGGTCAGACTCTACTAGAAAGTCATGGGCCACAAACAGGAGACAACTTCTTTTTTGTATTGAAAAGTACTTTGTTATACTGGGATTATGTATATTTTAATGACTTAAAGTCTAAATTGATATCCCACAAGATGAAGATTGATTTTTTTTAAACATATACACAAAAAAATTATTATATCCTTCAGTTAAACAACAACAAAAAAAAGTATTTTAATTCAAAACAGTAAAGGGAGTTTTTACTTTCTGATAGATTTTTTTTCCCACAGAAAAAAAATTCTCTACTTAGAGCTTCCTAGAAAATGTCTAGGTCAATGCCAAGAGAAGTTTAGGGGTATCACAGGTTTATAGTATAGAAGTGGCAAACAAGTGTGCTTTTGGCTGCTTAGAGGTCTGCACAGAAGCTCTGAGGCTGAGTGAGGATTCATGGGAAGACTTTCATAAAGGATTAACGATACCAATCATGGGGACTAGGTTAGCTAGATGCTGAATATAAAGTGTTTTTCATCCCTCAGAGGCAGGAACACTCATTTTGTTGAATATCCATGCAGAGGGGGTATTGCTTTCTAGGAGAAACGGCTGCAGTGTCTGTCCTTCAGTGGAGTGAAAGAGCGTGAGTGGCAGATGGAATCTCTCATTCGCTACATCAAAGTGATTGGTGGCCCTCCAGGAAGGGAAGGTCTGTTGGTGGGCCTGAAGAATGGACAGGTGAGTGCTCTTTCGGGTTGCTCATTAGTCTATCTGCATGCAGATGAAGGCAACCAGTCAAATTATGATTCTGAGATAGGTTTTTAGAGCAAGAAAAGGCTTCTTTCCTTCATGGGCCCAGGAGAGCTACCTTTTAGGATAGGGATAACCTCAGGCCAAAGAAGAGGTGGTCCTCAGACTCAAAGCATGCCCCATTCTAACAGAGTTAGCACTGCACCCCTGTGCCAAGAGTTGAGTAGATTAGTTGGCTTAAAAGTCACCCAGATGGTGGGAGATATGTTAGAGGAGCAGTTTCTGTGGCTTGGTAGAGAGGGAGGCAGAGATCATTCCTTAAGTCAGATCCCTATTAGAGCAGTGAATGGATTAAGGCAGTGTGTTCTAGCATGTGTCCTAGAAGGTACTGGTGTATAGGCTATTACTAGATATTATAAGAAAAATGGGCCCTTTGTTCAAATAGATGTGGAAAATCTAGGTTTTACAAAGTTGAACAGTTTTCTATGTGTTCTTTGCTCAAAATAAAAGTTCTAAGTGGGCTTCTTGGAAATTTGAAAGTAAAAATGTAACTGCATTAGCCTGAGAGCCAAGCTGTCTAGCAGATGGCTTGTGGTGGAGGTTTGTCAGACCTTTCCTGAGGATGGCAGTCATGGAGTATGCATTAGCAGGGACCATAGAATAGCAATACCAAAGGAGAGGAATGTGTTTTTTGTCACAATGTCACTTCCATTGTGAGGCCTGAAAGCATGGGCTTTGGAGACAGGTTGATCTGGGGTCATGTTTGTGTTTAGCTACTCACTAGCTGTGACTTACGCAGGTGGCTTCACTTCTCTGAGGCTCAGGTTTTACAAATGAGGACAATATTTTACAGAACTATCAAAAATAGTCAATGACTGATTGCTTTTACCATCATCATCATCATCATCATCATCATCATCATCATCATCATTAATTTGCAGTGGTTATACCAGATGTCTTGTCAGTGTTTACAGTAGCCTCTTCCTGTGTTAGTTACTCAGACCTCTGCTGAATTATGTTTCCTAATCCTGCAGTTGGGTAATGTCATTAACAAATCCCAAGTCAAGCAGACTTTCAAGTAAGTTTGTCATGTCTTGGGGCCAACATGTCATTATTTCGGTGACCTCAGATGAACTACACTGTTCTCCTAAGAATAAGTCCTCATCCCTTTCTTTTGACCAGTCTTTTTTTCTCTACACAGAGCCTCTAGTGAAGTTAGTGGGAGTTGTTTTTTTAGAACACATGAGTTCCAACAGCCTTGCATTATTCCAGGGTCTTGTTGCCATGGTGACTCACACTTTTTCTCTGAAATTTTGCCAGATTCTGAAGATCTTTGTGGACAATCTCTTTGCCATTGTCCTACTGAAACAGGCCACAGCCGTGCGCTGCTTAGACATGAGTGCCTCCCGAAAAAAGCTGGCCGTGGTGGATGAAAACGATACATGCTTGGTCTATGACATTCACACCAAGGAGTTGCTTTTTCAGGTGAAGTCCCAGCAAGTGTCCAGGACATGATCCTTGGATTAGAGACCCTTCTCTAGCTTCCCAGTCCTTATAGGAGATGCTTGTGCTCTGGCTTCCAGGTGGGTCTCTGGAAGGAGCAGTGAGGTGTAAGGGTGTAGGGTCTAAGCAGGGGTGCAGAGTCTAAGAGGCCCCAAACACTGCCAACCCCTCATAAACTGCAGGAGCAGGGTGAGTTTCTTTGAACTTTGGTTTCGTTGCAAGTAAGATAGGCAAGTAACATTTTCTTACAAGATTACTGAGAGCAGTCAAAGAATAATAATAAATCTAAGTGTGGCATGTTGCAGGCTATCAGTGTATGTGTTAAAGTGATGATGATTATTTTGAAAAAGTCTGCTGCTTACCTCCTGGAAGCTGCCTGCATCTTTGAATGATCTAGGACACAGTAAGGAAACAGGACCAGTTTTGCCATCTGAAAGAAGGGGAGACATGGGAGAAGCCCTCCCTGCTATTTCACAAGGATGCTAGAACAGCCAACAAAATGTGAACTACTTTGCAGATAGGCATTGTTTACACATCATTTGATCCTGTGGCTGGAGGAAATATGTCATTGGAGAAGAGAGCCCAAAGGCTCTATGCCCAGTGTCTGCTTGGCTTTCTACTAGACTTGGTGCTGCTCTTTGCCTCTTTAGAGCTTTATAAGTGGTCAGGGTCTATTTGCCTAAAGTGAGTTTCCCCAAAGCTAAAACCTCCCCTGATTGGCTTTCTCAACCACTAAAAGTTTCCCAGTATAATGGGCAGATTAAGGTCTCCTCCCTGTCCTAGGCGACAGAATCAGCAGGGTGGAAGGGTGCTGCTGTAGGGAGCTACCTCAGTCATTTGAAAGGAGGTACCTGCCTACCACTAGCCCTTGTGACTCCCAGTTGATAACATTTCACTCATAACTGGGGAGGCAGAATGGTTT
Organism: Lasiurus cinereus; assembly: GCA_011751065.1. Lineage (NCBI taxonomy): Eukaryota > Metazoa > Chordata > Mammalia > Chiroptera > Vespertilionidae > Lasiurus > Lasiurus cinereus. The sequence continues at coordinate 7,007,529 of JAAGEH010000125.1, forward strand.
AGGGGAAAGAAAGAGCATAAGCTTTGCCTTCAGACAAATCTGGGATCCAGCTCTGCTTTCATCTTTCAAGCAAGTTAGTGAACCTCTCTGAGTCTCAATTTCTCCTTACCTCTAAAATAGAACTAATAATTTCCCCCTCATAGAATTGCTACAGGACTGAGTAAGACATCATAGTGCCTGCCACAAGATAGAGCCTTCAGTGTTACTTCTCATCTTCCCAGCCTCAACACAACCCCCTGTAGATAGGTTAGCAGTTCCCAGGTGTGAATCCGTGTCTAGCCTTGAACCACATAGGAGTGGAAAGGCATGTGTCCTTCCCTGTCCCCACTGAGGGTTTTCTATGGTAGGCCGGGAAAGGTAATTCTCAGCCCTTGCTAGGGGTCATAAACATTCCCAGCTATTTTTTTTTCTTTTTTTCTGCTGCCCCTATCCCTGCAAATAGCTGTATGTTTTCTTTCTCATTATAAAAATAATCTAGCCAAAACTGGTTTGGCTCAGTGGATAGAGCATCGGCCTGCAGACTGAAAGGTCCCAGGTTCGATTCCAATCAAGGGCATGTACCTTGGTTGTGGGCACATCCCCAGTAGGGGGCATGTAGGAGGCAGCTGATCGATGTTTCTCATTGATGTTTTTAACTCTCAATCCCTTTCCCTTCCTCTCTGTAAAAAAAAAATCAATGAAGTATATTTAAATATAATCTATGCTCATTATAAAAGATTTAGACATTGTAAAGGATTCTGGGCAGAAAGATATGAACTTCTGCTGGTCCTTGAGTCTCTAGAGGCTGAGCAGAAATCTTTGAGAGGAGGTGGGGCAAGGGAGTACCTCCCAGGATGATTGTATTTTTATAGTATGCAGATTATAAATGTAGAGACAATATATTATTTTTTAATTTTAAAATAGCTCACTGTTCTTTTTTCTTAATAACGGTGTTTTTTTTTTAAAGTATACTTTATTGATTTTTTACAGAGAGGAAGGGGGAGAGATAGAGAGTTAGAAACATCGATGAGAGAGAAACATCAATAAGTTGCCTCTGCCTACTGAGGATGTGCCCACAACCAAGGTACATGCCCTTGACCGGAATCGAACCTGGGACTTTTCAGTCCACAGGCTGACGCTCTATTCACTGAGCCAAACCAGTTAGGGCTGTTCTTTTTCTCATTATACAAAAAATAAATACTCATAACCAAAAGAAAATTTTAGGCAAATAAAAAACAGAAAAAATAAAGTACCCACTGAAAGATAATTATTATTAATTCTTTGGAATATAGTCCTTTAAACATTCTTTAAACATTCATACAGAAGTAGAATCTCCTTTGCTGATTTTCTCACTTTTTATGTAATGATTAATATTTGGGAATAATAATTTTATTCAAAAGTAATGCTTGCTTATTCAAAAATTCCAACATACAAAAGTGCTTACCTCTATCCCCCTATCCATTTCTTCCAATCCCCTTTTCTTCTCTTTCCCTCTATCCCACTGTTAGCAATTTAATGTGATTCAGGCTTTAAAAACAGAACTTGACTGAATGTAGGAATTGTGCCAAAGCCTATGATGATAGTTACAGGGTTCTCACCATCCCTGTCCCTCAGGAACCAAATGCCAACAGTGTGGCCTGGAACACGCAGTGTGAAGACATGCTCTGCTTTTCGGGAGGAGGCTACCTCAACATCAAAGCGAGCACCTTCCCTGTGCACCAGCAGAAGCTGCAGGGCTTTGTGGTAGGCTACAACGGTTCCAAGATCTTCTGCCTGCATGCCTTCTCCATATCAGCTGTGGAGGTGCCACAGGTAACCCGGGATGTCTGTCAGCTCTCAGTAGTGGCAGGACTAGGAAAACCAAGCCCCTCACTGGTGCTTTGGGGAGAGAGAGGTGAGGAGAGAGGGAAGAGAGACAAGAATGATAGTTGTGGTGTCATGGAAGGCCCTCTGGACTTGAATGTGAAATCCTGTCTCCATCCCATTCAATCTGGGTGTCTTTGGGCAAAAAGCTCAACATCAGAGAACCTGCATTCTTTCTGGTCTCAATTTCCTAGTTGATCCCCACTTCCTGGTAGGGGCAGGGAGGAGTATGCAGGGTTGTCTATCAGCAGACAGAGTTGTGTTTCACTGAGAGCTATGCTTGGGGCAGAGTAGAGTAAGCCAGCAAAGCTGGGAGTCCAGCATGGTGTATGCACAGGCATATGAAGCAGGTGGTGTATGTGAAAGATAATATAGGTGTGGGAGCTGAGATCTGTGAGCCAAAATGGGAGCATGGGACTATCTGCACAAGTCCCTCACACTAGTAGGAGGCCAGAATAGAAATGGGAGGTGGGAATGTGAGCCATTCCCACTGTAGAACTTCCATAAAATAAAGATAAGCACCAAGGAGAGACTAGCCCTCAGAAACTCATCCTGAAGAGAGAATCACTCTTAAACATTTTGGAAAATATCCTCCCAGACCTTTTCTATATGTATGCGTAATATATGCATAATATATAATTAGGAGTATAAGATCCTATATAATAAGTCTAAAATGCAAATAGATCGAATGGCAGAACAATTGGTGGAATGACTGGTCACTGTGATTCATACTGACCAGGGTGCAGATGCTCAATGCAGGACTTGCTCCCAGCCCCCAGGCCCCAGGCCAGCCAAGGCAAAGCGGGTGCCAGCGGGGGAGCCCCCTGGATCACCCTGCAGGTCACCCTGCAGAGGGAGGTGACTGGTGGTGGTGGCGGGGGATGGGGCTGGTGAGTGAGGGACACTAGGCCAGCCAAGGCAGGTGCCAGTAGGAGCCCCCCAATTGCCTCACAGAGGGAAGTGCCCAGTGGTGGCAGCAGACAGCGGGGCCAGCGAGCGGATGGTGCCAGACCAGCCACTGCAGGTGCCAGCGAGATACCTTGATTGTCCCACCGGTCACCCCACAGATTGGCCCTGATTGCCGGCTAGGCCTAGGGACCCTACCTATGCATGAATTTCATGCATCGGGCTTCTAGTTGTATATAAAATTTAAAAAGAGAAATCGTACTGTGAAATATGTCGTTTTGACTTTTATTATCTATAAATATTGCTTCAGTAGATGAAACCTCAGATTTACTGCACTTATTTTACTGACTGTGGACTATAAATAAGAGAGACTTAATTATCTTCCTTTTATCTCCATCTTCTGATTTAACCTACCATTTACATATTGCAGACCCATCACTTTGTATGAATTGTTGACTATCAATTAGTACTTTGCAATCTACTAGAAACATGGCTCCATGTTAATAAATGACCTTCTCTAGCTAAAGTGATTATAGATTCACATATAATTGTAAGATATCATACAGAGATACTTTGTGCAATTTGCCCAGCTTTCTCACTGGTAACAGTTTTGCAATGCTGCCATACAAATTTATCACCTGTATAGGTTGGTATATCCACACCAACAGTGCATGAGATCCCTAGTGTTGGTTTACCTTTTGCTATGGCCATACCTTCCTCCCTGCTGCCTCATCTCCACCCGGTACTGTTTTTAGTGATTATTTTTGTCCTGATCTTCCACAACTTACTGAACTCAGTCCCTGTAGTTAGAAATTTGTGCTGTTTGCAGCTTTTTACTCTTATAAATAGCTAAGTCTTTGCACCTATCCCATCTTAGCTCCTTGATATAAATTCCTAGAAGTGAAATTGCTGGGCCAAAGGCTATTTCTGCTACTTTTGAAAGATTTTTAGACATGTTTCCAGATTGCCTTTTAGCTAGGCTACATTAATCTATATTCTCTCCACACACCTTGCCCTGGCTTGGCTTCTTGTAAACGGTGGAACTGTACTTCATTTCTTCCTCATAGTTGATGATGTTACTCATTGATGCAGGGATTGTTTAGTATCTAACACAGAGCAGTTATTCAATAAATATTAACAGAATTCAGACCGAGGAAAAGGAAAGAGAAAGAAAGAAAACCAGAGAAAGAAGGAAGAGAAGTGGGTGGAAGTGGCAGCAGAAAGAGGGGGTAAGAACAGCCCCTGTGGACTGTTTCCTTGCAGTCCTCATCTGCTCCCCATCCCAAACTCATGCACCACTTCCATCAGAAACACAATCTTCCTCAATCATACCAAACATGCTATGCTGATAGAAAGTTTTTTCTACCAAGACTGCCATGCTGACCTCAAGATAAACGCAGTTTGCTGCTCCCTGACTTTGGCGGGACAAGAGGAGCTGAAGGGGCAGCCTGGGACTTCCTCTGCCAAGTTCTAAAGATTCTGAAGCCAGATTCCCCTGCCCCCAATGGCTGCATCAAGGCTATCCTGCTGATGCAGCAGGTCAGAACTGCCAAGGGTTAGGAAAGACAGCTTCAAAACAAAGGCTATTTATCTGTAGTTTCTGCCTCCAGCCATCCTGTGGTTTTGGCCTAGTGGGGAGGGAGAAAGCATCAGACCCACTCTGGGGATTTCTGGTTTCCTTTCGAAATTTACATCATCTTGTGCAAGAAATGGTTTGTCAGGGCTGCCAAGTAGGGCGGCAGGCCCTAGTCGGGCTTCTCAGGGTGGGTGGTGACTTCATGCTTGGAATGCGATAGCAAGATAAAATAGAGCTCAGAGGGCATTTGTTCAGTTAGAGTATTTTTAAAACTCCCACTCTCAGATTGTGCCTCCCAGGCAAGCCCAACTCTCGTGGGACTTTCAGCATGGTAAAAAGGAAAGGAGTTTAGGGAAAGGAGTACTGGTTTTCTGATACTAGCTGTGACCTTGAGCAACTCCATTCACTTTTTGGGGGTCTCATCTGTTTTCTGTGCAATGAGGTTAAATATATCTCTCTTTCAGGTTTTGTCTGGTCCAAATATTATTATTATTATTATTATTATTATTATTATTATTATTATCAACAGTCTTAAAATATTAAACACTACAAAACAGAACTAAATTAGAAGGTGCTTACTAAAGGAGTTTAGAAAGGAAAGCTCATTGTGAATGGGGAGTTTGAGAAAGCTTCCAGGTGGTGGTGACACTTATATGAGCCCTGAAAGGTTTGGAAAGGCAGGGAGGAACAGCGAGGGTATTTCAAACAGGGAATGTTGGGGGTGGATACAAGTCTGGAGGATTTGTCAGTCCACAAGGGGAGGAATTGGTGCTGAGAAAATACTATGGATGCAATGAGCACGCTCATTTTTTGCCCAGCACTTTATCAATTTTCAAAGTACTTCTCTTGTTTGCCCATGGTAGTCTGTGAGCCAAACAGAAGTTAATTGACCCCAAAATTCACACATCTGGGATGTGGCTGAGCTAGGCCTGGGTTCTAGCTCAACTATTCCTCTGCTACCTGAAGAGAGGGTACAGTAGGAAAGATGAGTGTTCAACAGCAGGCACATCTTGCTGTGAGAGGATGGAATGGCTTAAAAAGAAATTTCCTAAAGCCAAAAAATGGAACAGGAAATTTCAAAGATGAAGGCTTCAAATGGAGAAAACAGCACTTTCAGCTCCACATTTGGGAACCATTAGCACAGAGGTACTGACTGATTGATTTCCACTGCCTAGGAATCCAGGAGGAAAGACGCAGTTCCCTCAAACCACTGACTGGCCTAAAACAAGGGAGGGCCTTTAGTTATGAAAGACACTCAGGCCCAACTCAGACTTGTTCTCATGTATACAGACACATACCCACACATATCCAAGAGGTCATCCAGGCTCCAGCCCCAAGATCTTCTATATGCCACTACTAGTATGTGTCCTTAGACAAATCAGTTGCCCTCCCTGAGTTTCAATCTCGGGCTATAATCCAGGAGTGATAATACCTATGACACAGGACTATTAGGTCAGATCCAAAAGCCTACAAATAGAAGTTATTAGGAACTGTTCATGATATTACTTGAAGGGTCAGTGAAGACTTTCCAGAAGAAGTGGCACTTTAACAGGGTCTCGAAAGCCAAATAGATACTTTCCAGAGGGTAAAGAGGGACAAAGGCATTCTAGATGATGGAGAAATCTGTGGAGAGGCAGGCCTGGAGGTGGGGAAAGCCGGTAGAGGAGGAGAGGATGGGCAAGAGGTTTGTGCTGCTGAGCATGGTTCTGTTATGAAAGGGGTTGGCAGAGTGGAAGGCATGTAGGGTGAACTGGGATATGGCTGAGAAGGGTACTGATTAACCATTGCAGTATGGCTCTGCAGACTTTTGTAATTAAGTCAGTGCACACATATGGAGTCAAGCTTTGTATGAATCTGACTCTTTCCATTGCTTTGAAAATAGTCGTTTTTCCTTCAATCCTGCAGTCTGCTCCCATGTACCAGTACCTGGAGAGGAAAATGTTCAAAGAAGCCTACCAGATTGCTTGCTTGGGTGTGACAGACACTGATTGGCGTGAGCTGGCTATGGAAGCTTTAGAAGGATTAGAGTTTGAAACAGCAAAGAAGGTAAGCATCTAGTCAGAATGAGCAAGAATCTGGTCCTTGGAGGGTCCTTTGAGGAGCAGAAGATGGTCCATTCCAGGTGATATAGGGAGAGGCAAATGCATACTGCAGTGGGTGCTGGAATTAGACTGACCTGGCTCAGCCACCTTCTAAATATAAGCCTGAGCAGGTAACAGCCTTCCTAAGGTTGCTCATTGGTAAAATTAGGGTGATGATAAGCCCCATCTTCAAAAGTTATAAGAATCTAATGTGATAATGCCTATAAAGCTTGACATAGGAGAAGCATCTGATAGATTCCAGCTGTCACTCTTATTAGCTATCATTTATGTAAAGCACCTAGCTAAAAGCCTGACACATACTAGGCACTCCATAAATGGTAGCTTTTGTTATTAGCATAAACACTTATTGGTATTAGTTAATATATTACACTGCTGTTTTTGTTGGCACACTGCTAAGTATATTAGACAAGATGGTCGAGCTCTCTGATTCTGTCAGCAATGTCACTCCCCACATATCTTCATGGCATAATTCATGACCTTGATTCATGGTGTCATGTCCTGGCTCAGTCTATTAAAATAACAGAAATAGCTGAAAACATTTGACACACATTATTATGAAGAACCCAGCTATGTCTCCTGAGGTGTGGTGGAAAGGAATGGCCTTCAACTCTCTCCCCCATATCTCCCTTCTGTCTCTATCTTCCCATAGCCAATTAACTAGATACCCATTTTGTGTATACTATTGAGCTGATAGGGAAGAAATTGTGGAAGTATGTGATGCCATCTCCATGCTAGATCAAGACTTCTAAGCATGAAAAGAGAGTGGACCAAAACCAGACTAGGGTTCAGAAGCCTGGTTGAGAACCAGCTTGGCCATGTATAAGCTGGAAGACCCGTGGCAAGCCATTTCTCGAAGCCTCAGTCTTTTCTACAGTGGGGAGGGTGAAGACACTAACTGCCAACCCTGCCTGACACAGTATCATCCGGCTTAACTGTCACATTGTAAAAAGGATTCTAAAAATAGCAATGGTTGTACAAATGCTAGCTGTTATTAAAGCAAGTACAATTATCCTAAATAATAAAAGCCTAATATGCTAAGTGTTTGGTTGTCCAGTGACCAGTTGACTGTTCAACCAATCAAAGTGCAATATGCTAATGATATGCTAAGGCCGCTCAACTGCTTGCTATGATGTGCACTGAACACAAGGGGACAGAAGTTGACTGGTTTACCAGTCACTATGATGTGCACTGACCACCAGGGGGCAGATGCTACGACTGGTAGGTTAGCTTGCTGCTAGGGTCCAGCCAATTGGGACTGAGTGAGATGAGCCAGATACACCATGGAGCCCTCCTGTGATCCCTCCCTTGCTGGCTGGCCAGCCCTGATTGGCCCCGATTGGCCCTAGTTGCCCTGATCGGGGACTGGGCAAGGGGAGGAAAGGGGGCCCAACATGCCCTGGAGCCCTCCCGCGGTTTCTCCCCGGCCCCGATCGTGAACTGGTAAAGTCCCTTGGCTTGCCCTACACCCTCTCATAATCCAGGACCCCTCGAGGATGTCGGAGAGCCAGTTTCAGCCCAATCCTGCAGGCTACTCTCCTCTGGAGGGTGCCAGACACATGGCTCACAATTGGGCATGAGCTCGAGGCAGGCACAGTGGGAAAGGCATGAGCAGGAGCAGCAGGTAGGAGCTGCAGGTGGTGTTGGACTGCAGGTTTTGCCCCAATCCCAGTAGGCCACCCTGAGGGAATCCCACCCATGCACAATTTCATGCACTGGGCCTCTAGTAATTACATAATAATCATATCCTATCTAATAAAGAGGGAATATGCTAATTAACTCTCATGACATTGCAAAGATGGCGGTGCCCACAGCCAATAAGGAGGGAATATGCTAATTGACTGCCATGCCCTCAAAGATGGTGGCACCCATAGCCACAAGATGGCAGCACCCAGTCCCCTCAGCGCCGCCGGGGGTGCCTGCCTCTGGAGTCTCCCAATTCACTCAGCCCCCCAGCTGCTCAGGGCCGGCCCAAGGCGCAGCAGGCAAGCCTCAGTTGTTGCCTGCTCAGCCACCCAGGGTCAGCCCGAGGTGCAGGCAAGCCTTGGATGGCAGCTACCCATCCATCCAGGGCCATCCGAGACTCAGGTAACCAGGGCCAGTGGAGGCTTGTGCTGCTGGCAGTGACAGCAGCAGAGGTGTGATGGGGCATCGCCTTGCCCTGATCGCCGGGTTGCCTCCAACCCCTGAGGACTCGCAAACTATAAGAGGGGGCAGGCAGGGGTAAGGGACTTCCCCCCCCTCCCGTGCATGAATTTTCATGTACCGGGCTTCTAGTATATTATAGTTTTGGATCTACGGTGTCATAAAAGTGGTAGTAGTAGAGGGCTTTAAGAATCTAGGAGGAGGAAACATTTCCATGGAGGAAGCTTCCCTCTCCTGCCTCACCTTGAAATGCTAGGAGGGATGAAGAATAACAAAGGATTCCTAGAATATCTTTTATTTATTTTCATCATGGAATGAAATTAGACAGAAGTGCCTAACACTGTGTTAAATGCTTAGCAGTTTGAATGGATGAAAACTAAATTGGAATGAACTCCCATTTGCTTAATACCCATCCCCAATCCGTATCACTCCCCCGCAAAAAAAAAATTCCTGAGAATAGGAGTTATTATATGAAAGCCATAGATTTTGACCATAGACTATAACTTGATCACTTGACCCAAATTCCTAATCCCCAGCCTTACTTTTTTGCTTTGCCAAGTCACTCAGGCACCCTTGGAGGTGAATGGTTCCTGATGGTAGCCTGCTGTCCCCACTAGATGGCAGAGGAGAGCTGTTTAGCACCCAGGACCACTGCCGGAGCAGAACTGCAAAGCTTCTCTTCCCACATTTCCCTCCCCTGAGGTTATTCACAGGCCTTGTGATTCTGACCACACCAACCAGGGCACCCCTGACATTGCAGAATGTTAGGGCTGAAGGAACTCCTTGCCTCCGTGCTACTTTTGTGTTGCTTTAAGGAAGCCCAGGCCTCAAAGATGGCTTCCCTTTGTGTTGTTTTAAGGAAGCCCAGACCTCAAAGATGGCTTACTAATATAAGAACCTCCAGTTAAGAATACAGGTGCTCTTAGCTCTCCATCCCTTTGCTCATGTGATAACTGCCTTACCCTTTTAAGGAATTCCTCTCTAGGAATACCCATTTGCCAACATCTACTATGCTGCTTTCCTTAATCCTGCCCTCTGCTATTGCCCATGCTTAGACAGTGAATCTCTGTTCTCCAGGGCATCTAGTTCATGCTTGTAAAGCTCTTAGCTCTGGGAGATTTATTGATCTATTTAATCTGCCTGCCTCCCCTTTTAGAATATGAACACCTGAATTGGGGAGGGGGACAGGAGCCAAATTATATTCACCTCTCAGTCCCCAACCTATCAGGATGCTTGGCCCTGTGGGCCGAAAAGATGACAGTACTTTGTGATTATCTGTGGGCAGCCAGAAGCTGGATGACTTGCTCATTTCCACAAGTCTTTTTAAGATGGAGGATGTCATGCAGCTGAGTAGAGGCTACAAGTAGCCAGGGTTATTGTTCTGCATTTCATACTCTAAGGCATCCTGGACCTGGTGCCTCTTCTAGGGGTGTGTCAGCCCATTTCAAATGGGACAATGTAAAGAAGCACAGTTGAATATGAATGTTGACAGCAAAGCCACATGAAGATCAGCCTGACTTGGTGGGTCATGCTCCTCTAAACCCCATGCAGAATCTGAAAGCAACTAAAGAGGCTTAGTTAATATCAGTCTGCATGAAGATGGATGCCTGGAAACTTCCCATGGCTTAAAGTCTCTGGCTTTACTGTGAGTCCAAGGCAAGAGCTACACGTTTAGGATTTATGCAAGAGTTTGTCTTCCAGGACTTGGAGTGATTCATTCCCTACCTCCCCCTTCCTTCTAGAAACCATCTTTATTCTTTCTCAAATTTCTCTTTTCTTCCTTCATGGTGGTACTGAAGGCTCTGGATGTCCTGTGTTTATGCACTGTTGGTAAGCATAGCTTTCTCCTGTTTTCTGTTCAAGTCACCAAGATATATGTGCAGTCTTTCCTGAGTCAGTACGTCTTTTCCACTCACACTCAAATGCCACTGCCTCAGAGTGTCAGACTAGCTTGTTCTTCCATTTTGCATAGAGGTTCCTCTAAGCAGGCACCATCTCAGACTGCAGTATTATAGTTTTGTTTCACCTAATCCCAAAGTGATTGATGCGACCATGGCTTCTTTGTATGGACTAATCCCAGGGATAAAGCTGAACCTCAGTGGGTGGTAGAACCCTCCTGAACACTCAGTGATTAATCAATGTTTGCTTCTTTTCCCTCCTTCCTGGCTCACTTTCTAAAGCTTGACTTCCCACCCCCAGCCAATCACCTACTTTTGAAGCCCAGAAAGCAGCTGATTTTATTATTTTATTTCTTCCTCTGTAGGCCTTCATCAGAGTACGAGACCTCCGATATTTAGAGCTCATCAACAGCATTGAGGTAAAGATGAAGTGTTCTTTATTCTCAAGAAAGCACAGACTCGCTGTCAGTGGTTTACAAGCAGCTCTTCAAGAAGGAAAAAACCTTGAGGACATGTGCACAGAGCCTACTGGTGTCTGAGTATTAGGGCCACAGCCTTGCCTTTGGGGTACAGAATGCCATGTGGTGAGGGAAGACAGCACATGGGGGCAACAAGTGCAGTCTGTTACTTGGTCGGTAGGGGAGGTAAATAGATTCCTAATCTCTCTGAGCTTTGGTTTCTGGTTTGTAAAATGTTGCTGGGAGGATTACATAGGTTTTTAGTAACTATCTTTCATCTTTGCAGTGGTTGTTAGTTGCCATTTTCTAGGGCAGGGGTGGGAAACATCCAGCCATATAAGGCCTGCGAAATCATTTGGTCTGTCCCTGCCAAGGCATTAGGGGTGACTTAATTAAATGTTTGACCAAATATAGCAGGCTAATTTTTAAGCTGATAATTTTATATTGCCTGAGAATGATGTTATAAATATCCAAATGGTCCTTGGCAGGAAAAAAGGTTCCCTACCCCTCCTCTAGGGCTTCAATAACATGCCAGTGTAGTAGGCATTTCCCAAATGCATATGATCTATATGCCATTCATAGCAATGGGTCCTGGGAAGGGAGGTCTGAACTGGGCACCCAAAGGCTCTGGATGCCTCCCTCCAGCTCACCCTAGCTGAGAAAACCAGCCTCATCCATCAAACCCAGAGAGGGCTATGGTAGACGAAAGAGGCTGGTTCTACGAGCACCATTTGCTGGGTGTCTGTAAAAAGGCATACATATTTTTTCTCTGAACAGATTTATTGTGAGGCTATGGGAATGTGAGATAAATTTGAATTTCCATATGGAAGCAGTGAGGAAATCAGCAAATGTCTTGTCCCTTTGATTCAGTTTAGCATAATAAACACCTGTTGTGGGCCAAGCCTGTGCTGAGCCCAGTGGGCAGAGCTGAGTGGAAGAGACCTGCTAACCCTGACAATTTTTGTCATTTGCTGAATGCCTGTTCTTCCCCCGCATGATCATGATTGATGTGTATGCTATTTTAAATCCTCACAACTTAGTCAGCATTGTTTTTACTAGTATACCTATTGGATAAATAAGGAAACAAAGGCTAAGAAAGCTAGGTCATGTCCCTAAGGTTCCATAGACAAAAGTTCAGTTAGAATTCAAAGCCAGTTCTATTTCCCAAACTGTCTTTACTCTAGACAATACAACTGTCTAAAAGTTGCTCTGGCCCTGGCCAGTGTTGCTCAGTTGGTTGGAGCATTGTCCCATACACCAAAGACTTGTGGGTTCAATTGCTGGCCAGGATACCTACCTAGGTTGCAGATTTGATCCTGGTTGGGGGTGCATATGGGAGGCAACCAATTGATTTCTCTCTCTCTCTCTTTCTCTCTCTCTCTCTCCCTCTCTCTCTCTCTCTCTCTCTCTCTCTCCCCCCTCCTTCCCTCCCTCCCTCCCTCCTCCTTTCCTCTCTTCCTCCTTTCCGCTCCCCCTCCCCTTGTCTTTCTAAAATCAATGGACATGTCTTCAGGTGAGGATTAAAAAAAAGAAGTTGCTTCTGGTGCACCCCCCACTCTCATGCACCCCCACTTTCTTCCTCAGAACTATCATAAGGAGCATTTATGCTTTCTGTTGCTTACTTACCTTCATGGTGAGAGTTTGTTCAGAGCCATCTACCCATAATGCCTAGTATTGCTTATGTTTAGGGGTGGTATTTGTCATTCATCTGGTCTGGATCTAGGGGTCTTAATCTATGCAAAGGTAACTAACTTCTGTGGGGATCACTTCTTGTCATTTCCCAGGTCTTACTACACCTCATTTAGTGTGCTCAGTTGGTTAAAGGAAACTTGTAAGAATTGTCTCATGAGAAAGAGTCAAGTACTACTGAGTGAGGATACATTTTAGCTGTTCTGAGATCTTAGATGCTTGCATTTGGTATTATTCCAGAGAACCCAGGCTCCTTACTAGGCTCCTTTCAGATAAGTGAGATGTAAATGTACTAATAACAGGAGGAAGAGAATCTGCCCTTGTGACTTTATATGTAGTGAACATTCGTAAACCATATTTCTTGATCATGGTGATATTCTGCGATCTAGGATGGATATGGCCTAAATGCTATGCCTAGTGAAAACCTATTCTTTATCTCACTGCCAGATTTTAATCATTTCCTACAATTAGGGGTTAGTTTATTTGGCTGGTTATCCTAAAATGTGTAGTTTCTTTTTGTTTTTTTAAAATTATTTCTGTCAGTGGGGAAGGATGTTGCCTCCAGCTGTTAAAACTTTCACCAGATTGTCTGGGAGTTTGACTCAATGTCTCTTCTTCTACTGTGATACACTTGCTAGAAAACAAGCAAAGGGAAACTGTGGAGGATGAATGATTGGGTGCTATTGAGTGTTTACAAATACTTGAGCTGTAGACTAATGAATGTTCCCTGACACAGGAGAAAGGAGTGCACAGTTATTTCTCTCCATCCTCAGTACTACTGTGTGTGTGTGTGTGTGTGTGTGTGTAAACACATAGTAGTGTGTTGGAGAACATCACTTGTTTTTGTGGTACAAGGAACATCTAGAGTCAGACAGACGGAGTCCAAATGCCAGCTCTGTATGCCCTCAATATGCCACTCTTCTGAATCTCAGCTTCCCTCAGTGTGACACTTGGATAGCACCGCCTACCTTTGGGTGCATATGGGAAGTACCTAACGGGTGCTCAGCATGTGGTATTGTTCACCTTCACTTTAGAGACAGAGATATAATGAGACTATATTTTTATTTTGTTGGTTTTCTTCTGGAGAAGAAACCCTTAACTTTCTCCTTGTCTACCATCATCATGAGTCACAGTTCAGCCAAATTAAGCCTGGGGATTTGAGAGATCTTGGGAACTTGGAGGTCTCCAAAGAATGGGCAGTACACACCATCCTATGTTATTTCCTCGGAAGAATGTATAAGAAAGCAGCCCTGAGGAATTTCTTTTTTTTTTTCTTTTTCTTTTTTGAATTTCTATTAAATAAATAGAAGTTTGCTTCTCTTTTGACCTGCACTCATGGGGGGAGAAATCTGCTTTTGTTGTCAAGCATTCCCACCAGAAACCTAGATGAGAGATACAACAGCCCAGGAGCCAAGTGTAGATTCCAGTAGGAAGGCCCAGAGGCTTAACTTGAAATAGCAACATCTAACCTTTGTAAAGGCTGCTTCCTGCCATGACTGCAGAGGCCATTTCCTGTGCTTCTAATTTTTCCAGGAGAGGAAGAAGCAGGGAGAGACCAACAATGACCTGTTTCTGGCAGATGTGTTTGCCTACCAGGGGAAGTTCCACGAGGCCGCCAAACTGTACAAGAGGAGTGGACACGAGAACCTCGCACTCGACATGTACACTGACCTCCGTATGTTTGAGTATGCCAAGGTAATTCCCCACATCCTGGCCCAACCTGCCAGGTGGAACCCACCAATGTTCTGACACTATGTGTCCAGTTGTTTGGCCCCAAGAAGCAGTGCAGACAGAAAACAGCAATGGCCTCAGAAAGAGTGTGGGCAAATGGGTAAGCAAAGGAATCATCAGTGGCCACTGGTTGAGGCTGACCTAAAACTGACCCTCCAGGTGACATCAAAGGAACAGAATATGATAGTTCAGACCTTTGACAATGACAGAGCTAGATGAACCAGCAGTGCCCCTTATTTCAGGATCAGGGCTGTCTCTCACAACTTATCCCAAAACTTTATTGGAAGCCACCAAGAATCAGTGTCCTTAGGCATGAATGGTTCTACATACAGGAGAGTGTGATTTACCCCAGCCAAGGTTCCCTAAATGCCTGCTGTTTCTCTGGTACTGGCATTTGCACTTGGCCTTGGAGACACTGACAAAACCCCTGCCCTCTGGTGCTAGCATGGTGTGCCTTCACCTGGGCTGGTACAGCATGGCTCCCACATCATCTGCATGGTTGACCGTAGAGATTTCCCCTTGCATTTGGAGGGACCCAACAGATGTGGATACATGAAGGAGACCTTCCTGGAGCAGGCTTCTCATGGCTTGTGTGAGCATGAGTACCAGTGAGGAGCCTAGACCTTCAGGACACTTGCAGTATAGCCTAATGCAAAGTGAAAAGAACCTTGGGCGCATAGAGCAATCGGCTCTTCCTTCCATAGAAGTACCTTTGTTAACCTGCCTTTCCCAGTAATGTCAGGAGCTTCAGAGTGTTAGTGAGTCATCAGCCACAACCAATTAGTGGCTATTAATGGCAATTATCTAGCTCACAAGTTCAAGGTGAAAAATCATCCCCATTTTTTTCTGCTCTTTTCCTTAAGGCTGCACTCTTTTATCTTCCACCATGTATGAGTTTCTGGAGCCAAAGGTTTTGTCTGGGTCACTGTGATCTGACCCAGGAGTTTCTGGTCATCAGTAGATGGACAAGCACCTGGTCCCCAGCCTGTCTCTCCATCTTGGTGGTGGTTCCTTCACTCTATCCCTTATATCCAAATGCTTCAGGTTCTCCCACTTTGCTGTTTTCAACCCCCCATACTGCCACTACACACACAGAAACACACAATTTAACACTGCATTCATACTAAGAACACCTAAATCAGTATGTTTCTTTCTGGGGATAATAATATCTAAACCAAGGCCAAAATCTTCAACTGAAGGATTGAATCCTAGAGGTGGAAGTTAAGCATTAAGGAGAGCTGGCTCTCAGTGTTCTTCTGAATTTCTGGAACCTTCCAGCAAGCAGCTGTGGTGTAGCAGACAGTGCTTTCTCACCTTAGTGTCCAGGTTTTTCACTTTGCTAAGCCTCCATTTTCTTCTTGGAGGTGACAGTTGCATCTCAGCTTAGTTCTGAGAATTGCACAAAATAATGTCTGAGAAAACCCTTTACCAAGGCCAAGCTGTAGAAAGGTTAGGAAAATTAGATGGGCCAACCCTGACCACAGAGTAGCTGTTCTTCAGACCTCTCCTTGGTCAGCCCCACTCCTGCTTCTATATTGAGGCTCCTCCTCACACTTTGGGTGGGCTTTGTGCATCCACACTCTCCCACCCAGAAATGCAGCCTATTTACACACTCCATCTGGTCTGCTTCTCTATGAAGGTAAATACTCTGGGGGTTGTTTTGGTTGTAGTTTTTGGTCACAATTCCAAGTAGGTTGATTCTGTTTCAATCCCTTCCCTCCCCCACCCCCCAGTAGTTTGAATTTGAGAAAGTGTGTATATACACATTATGTCTGGGGTGGGGAGGGATACAGTACTTATTAACATGGCATGTTTTTGTTTATTTGAAAATTGCTTCCCAAGATTCAATCTGGTTTTCAGAAAATTTTTAAATTACATTCCCATGTACAAATAAATTATATGCTTTCCGGATAAGTGACATGTTTATTTGGTGATAAAGGGAATTATAATGCTCTTAACTCTTATGTAGTGTGTCCTTATCAAAATCACCAAGCATGAGAACACTGTTTAGTCTCATTCATCACTCACCACAGCCTCTTTCTGTCCACTCCAGGGCAGAGTCTTTGCCATGGCCCCAGATAATGTGTAGATTAGCTTCATGAAACCAAAGAAACCTTGAAAACCCAGTTTGTTGATCCTTCAAGGAACCAGTTAGAGTCAGCTTCAATTAGGTCAGATCTCTTGGGACTGGGCTATTGGGCTAGCGGAGGTCCCTTTAAGCTTATGAACTATGTCCCTGGCTGGTCTCCTTATTGATGATCCAAATTTATGGCTTGCTTTTGGTCTCTGAACCTTCTTACTATAGTCACCTTGAGTCCACT
Source organism: Lasiurus cinereus (assembly GCA_011751065.1). NCBI lineage: Eukaryota > Metazoa > Chordata > Mammalia > Chiroptera > Vespertilionidae > Lasiurus > Lasiurus cinereus. The sequence continues at coordinate 7,024,194 of JAAGEH010000125.1, forward strand.
GAGTGCTCACTTTGAAGGCTATTTCTGTTCTCTTTACCTGTTTTCCCCAGCTGCTAACCTCATTTAACCAACCAGGTTAGCAGAGTTTCCAGCTTTGCATTGGCATAAAAAGTACACATTGCAGTAGTTGCCAAGAGTAAAGACTATGTCTGTAGTGGCCCAAACTAGGCCTCTTCAGATGGTAGCTGCTTTCCAAAGAGTAAAGACTATGTAGTGGCCCAAACTAGGCATCTTCAGATAGTAGCTGTTCTCCTTTGTGAACTCCAGAAGGACCAAAGACCAATGAGGTTAGCCTATTTTTTATTGGACTCCCAGCATCAGGATAAATGATGCTCTTCCATCCCCCTCCCCCCCTTTAAAATGGTTGTCTTAGGCCAATCTAATATATTATTTTAGGGGCTACACAATTACTCTGACAGCAAATGGAGAAAAAAATAGAGCTAATTGTTCAAGTAGGATTTTAGCATACATTGACTGTACTTTCCTGACAAGTGAGTGCTAATCGTGAGGAAAGGAGTGCTTTTTTTAGACTTTGTGAGGTTGACAGTGCACTCTCTGCAGGGTACATTATCCCTAAGACAAACCGCTTCTTACTAGTTATGCAGATCTGGGCGCTCAGAGCTCTCAATTTCCTTTTTTGAAAAGCCCCACCTTTTAAAATATCAGTACCAAACCTCAACTATGGCAAACTTCCACATATGTTTTTTAGGTAACTGTACCTGAAAAGAGGTGATTTTCTGAGGCTGTTACTCATGCATTCTAGGGCCAACCTAGGGAAACTGGGCATGGCCCTTTGAGGCCCCCTGTTGTGGTAGAAGACACAGAGGCCCTGAAACTTGACCCTGTGAGCCTACAAATCCACAGGCCTCACTTCCTTCACGGATCTTGCCAGGCCTCTTCTCCTGCCTCAGAGCCTCCTTAGCCCCCAGCAGACCTGATCTCCAGACAATTGATACTATCCAGTTGAGAAGTAATTACCCAGTAACATTTTTACTCCTTATTTGCCCTAGACAAACACCTGGGGGCAAAGCCAATGGGAGATGCTCTAAGTTCAGGCAACAGAACATGAATAGAATCAGAAAACAGATGTGAATGGTACTTCCTGTGTGTGGTGAGGGGGAGGAAGGCAAAAGGGGCTATTCTAGACTCTAAATCATTTTATCTGTTTAAGTTTAGGAGACTATGTGCTCTGCCTCACTCTGGGGCATGTGGCATTCTCCCTATTATCTAAATAAAGATTGTAAGTTAGAATATTTGAAATTGTGCAACCAGGTTATAGAGTCACTATATTGAAGTAGTCATACATATATGAAACATACACACACACACACACACACACACACACACACACACAGAGAGAGAAATCTTATCATAAGTTTGCCACACTTCAGAGTTTGTGTACAGTACTGCAAAGAGTCCGGAAAGGATTGTTTAGCTAGAGAACAAATATGCATTAGTGGGCAGGACAGGAAACGTTGAAGGCCATAGTCCTTGACACTGTCTCAGTACCCGCCGGGAGCACCTGTGGGACAGCTTGTGAGCATTCCTCCCGTCACCTGGGACTGCCCCTCAGTCAGCTATGTAGGGATGGGCTCACACTTGCATCCTGATCGCCTGCTTCAGCCAAACAAGCCCTTCCTTGCTTCAGCTTTCAGCAGCCTGATGTAATGCTGGCAGCAGGAAATTCTAATTCAGAGTGTTTTTGTTTGTTGTGCTTCCTCAGGATTTCCTTGGATCTGGAGACCCCAAAGAAACAAAGATGCTAATCACCAAACAGGCTGACTGGGCTAGAAATATCAATGAGCCCAAAGCCGCTGTGGAGATGTACATCTCAGCTGGAGAGCATGTCAAAGCCATAGAGATCAGCGGTGACCATGGCTGGATTGACATGTAGGTTTTCAGTCCCTGCCCCAAGAAGCATTTGGCAGCATGTTGTATCTTGTCAGCTCTTGGTTTTGACTGACAAGGAAAAATGTAGTGTTTCTCTAAAGATTTAATCCGAATGTGATAGTGCTTAGGGTTTTGAGACACAGAGATTGGATGAAGCATTTTCTGTCTTTGAGGAGCTTATCAAATTTCTGGGGGAAAGAATAGAAGGGAGTGAGAAGGAGGAGACACCCAAGCATTGGAGTTGCCCTTCCCTGAGCCTTCCCTATGAGCCAAGAGCTGTAATATCTTGTAATATCTTGTTCTCACTGACACCCTAAGTATGGGTGTTTCCATGCCCCTCTTCCAAATTAGGAAACTAAGGCTCAAGGACCAAATGATCACACAGGCCAAATAGCTGGGAAATTGTGGAGCTGAGCTTCAGTCAAACTGATTTGGCTGACTTCAATGCCCATAATACCTATAATGGAACTGAAAAGGAGAAGAAAACTTGCTAGCATATCAGGGAAGGATACATGAATTCTTGTAGGAGGAACCATGGATATCTTCTCCTAGAAGTAGTCTTTGCATGAAGGCTCTTGGACAAATTTCAAAAGGCAGAGATAGTAGGAAGGGGCAGGATGTGCAGGCCAGAAGCACAGCATAATGGATTGGCTGTGATCAGAATAAAAGGTGTAGGAGGGTGAGAGTGAAGGACAGCTGGCTGTGGGCAGAAGGATCTGTGCTGGCCACTCTGGGAGGGCCTTGGGTGCCAAATTGAGGCATTTAGATTTGTCAGCAAGTAATGAAGACCCCTGAACAGAACTTTGCTGTCAGGAGCCCACTCAAACAGTGGGAAAACCAGAGGAAGAGAGACCAGGTAAGTGGTCACTGTAGTAGGCCAGGGAGAAATATGCTGGCTGAGGGAATGAATGAGAGGCATGGAGTAGGCAGAATTGACAAGACCCAACTGAATTAGAGATTATGGGGGTGGGCTGATTCTGAGATCTGTGACTTGTAATGCCACTTGCCAAGGTAGAGAACAGAAAAGGAACAGACTTTGGTGGGGCTGCTGGAAAGGGGATGGATTCAGTCTTGAAACTCTTAGAGCATCAGACCTCCGGGAGAAGATCAGAAAAAATAGGTACATATATGTACATGTGTGCATATATGTGCACACTCTGCCATGGCTGTTAAAGGAAAGCAAGTGAGGGAGCAGTTTCTGAGGTCAGCTGAGTCTGAACTTTAAAAACTATTGGTTGTTCTGGAAGCCACACTGTATTCATAGGGAGTGGTGGCCCAGATAGAACCTGGGGAGGGAGAGGGGCTGTTAAATAATGAGATCATCCCTATGAACCCCACTATGTGGTTGACATGTGTTCAAGAATAAAGTTTCTTGAAGAAAGAGGCACAGATTCCCCTCACCCCCCAAATTATTCTTTTCACAAAAGGGATGGTACGGGAGAGAGCCAGGCAGATTTAAGTCCCTCTCTCCTTCTAGTTTTTCATGACACTTTCTTTTGCAACTGATACGTACCAGGGTTACTTTAAGGAGACTTAGATTATTTCAGGAAAGAGACATTTAGCATGTTCTGCCCTTTTCCAGGTCTGGCTGTAAAAGGTGTCTCTCCTCCAGGGACATTTGGTTTGATGGGTGGGGCTGGGGAGCTTAAGGGGTTGCCTGTGCCACCTTTCCCTAAAATGTATTGTTTCTCCCCTGAGAAGTGTTATTTTTAGATCCATTATTATTCTAAGTACAGATTGACAGGCCTCCCTGAGCTTGCCTGTCTCTGAGACAGGGATCTGTTACAGCTGCTTCCCCTTTCTTTCTCACAAAGAGCAAGCTGGGTAGGACCCATTTCCCCTGGGAAAGCTGGTTTTACTCTAAATCCTGGCCTGACCAGAGGGAACAAGCACATTTCATTCAGCCCCTATGACTCCACAAGCAATGGGAGAGCCAGTCACTACTGGGAAGAAGTGTTGAGCAAGTGGTCCCTGCGGCCCCTCACTAATGGATGGCACCTTGGCCAGGGAGAGAGGCACAGTCAAGATTTCCTGCAGACCTCTTTTCCAGAGCTCAGAGCAGGCTCCACATAAGCCTCTTCCTCTAGATTCTGTCACTGAAGAATTTTCATGCCTCTGCCTCTACTTTCCCATGAAAATTCTCAAAACAGTGGTGGGAAGAGCCTTTTGCCATTTTGTGGTTGCAGTTTTGGTTAGGTTGCTTCACCTTTCACCCTAGCCTTTAGTCTACTCATCCATAAAATGGGAAAACAGTACCACCTCTTAGGGTGGTAGAGATTCAATGAGATCACACATGTGAAAACTCATGGCATTGTTCTTTATATAGTAGATGATCAGTAGATGCTCATTTCTCTCCTCAGGTTCCTGCTGGATAGATTAGTAACTCCCATGAAAGGCTCATGATGGGGGGATGGGGGACAGGGAGCAGTATCCTTTAGCAGGCAATCTCTCCCTGTCACTGGGCACTGTTTCTGGGTGTGTATTCACTTATTTAATAACTCCCTCAAGCACCAGGGGCCATGCTATTATATTGAGCACTGGACGTGAACATGAAGTGATATGGAGCCTGCCCTCAAGAAGATCCGCTTCCTTGCCTCAGGCTCCTTTCACAGGAGTCCATCTTCTCCCTGTGTGCTTGCCTCTCCAGGTTAATTGACATTGCCCGCAAGCTGGACAAGGCCGAGCGGGAGCCCCTGCTGATGTGCGCTCATTACTTCAAGAAGCTGGATAACCCTGGCTATGCTGCCGAGACCTACCTGAAGATTGGTGACCTGAAGTCCTTGGTTCAGCTTCACGTGGAGACCCAGCACTGGGATGAGGTGAGGGTGTCATATGCTTCATGGGTTAGGGGGTCCTGTCTGAGCCCTGGGCCACAAGGGACTTTTTGGGGTTTAGATGGAGAACATTGTGAGAATGAACATTAGCTGGCAGTCAGGAGACTTAACCTTGAATTCTCTAAGCCAGAGTATTTTGGCGGGCCTTTTGATACTAGCTTTCCATTTGTTTGCTCATTTTTCATTCAGAGCATCTTTATGGACTGCTGGCTCTGTACCAGCCCTGTGATAGAGACTGGGCATGTGACAGTTAATGTGACAGCCCCCATTGCCTGCTGTTGGTCTGAACTGTCTCTGATCAGCACTACAGGCTGACACATGTCTGACATGGAGAGACACTTGTGTGACATTTAAAACCTACTGGGTGGCAGAAAAGGTCACCCATACTTTCCAGGTGCAGGTTGCCAGAGCCATTTCAGAGGTCAGTTCCTCCTCCTCCTCCTTGCCTACCTGGCCCCACTTAAAGACCTAGGCTCCTCTTGCATGAAAGGCAGGTGAGAAGAATTAGCCATGTCAATAGGAAGATGACTGGAATGAGGTGCAGAAGCAGTGATGTGTGCCCCCTCTATATCTTGAACTTACCCTCTAGCTCACTGGCTACCTGTGTCCTGAATTAAAATTCATCCATGAAAGTATTAGAAACTACACCCTTGTATCTTACCCTACCCACCATGTTCTAGTTTACAGAGCCAGACTGTAAGACTTTTCTCAGTATGAGTTGTCTCACTCCTGTCTGCCCTCTGAGTGGCTCCATTTGGTGAGGTGACATGGTCAATTATGAGAAAAGGTGGAGCCAGGGACAGAGGTAATAATGACATCTCAAGATAAGTTTATCAGGAAATTTCTCAAGCAGCATAAATTACAACATCTTGGAACGACTCAGTCCTGGCTGTATATCAGGCAAACTTTCTCCCTGTTTCCACATACTTTCCCCTGTGACTCATTTCCAATTCTCCTCCCTGACAGGTGGTTCTGGGGCTTAGATGAAGCAGTCACTGGGTCCCATACAGCACCAGTCCATCATCATCTTTGACAGCTAATATACAGGATGATGATAATGTCAATTCGTTTCCTTTAGGTATTGCCTGCAATTAAAAGAAATCTGTTTGCAGCAGTACAGGAGCCCACGCAAACCCTCAAAATAAAATGTTTCCGATTCTGTGCTGCTTCTGTGGTCCAGAAACAGACTGTTGTTATTGAATCCAGTCGCTTGCATATAGCTGTTAATTGCCTTTGTTTTCAAAGAGCTGATTTGTTTTTGCAGTTCTGGAGGTTGTGGGGGGAAAGCACTCTCCCCCTCTGAGTTGTCAAGCTGGCAAAATATGACATCCCTGATGGATTCAGCCAAGTACCATGTTTTCAAGGGGCCTGCAGGGCCTCTTTTATTACAAATGCATTGGTTCCTTCCTCCAGGCTTTTGCTCTGGGCGAGAAGCATCCTGAGTTTAAAGAAGACATCTACATGCCCTACGCTCAGTGGTTGGCAGAGAACGATCGTTTTGAGGAAGCCCAAAAAGGTAAGTGACACAGACTGGCACCTTGTAGAAGGAGCAAGAGAAGGCACTGCACAGATACACATTTCAGGAAGGCTGCCAACCCCCTCCCTTTGTAGACTACCAAGATGTATGACTTTATCTGGGCATGTGATGTGTTTAGTGATGAAAGACTGGGGAACAGTGGAAAGAACATGGGCTCTAGAGTCAGACACATCTGGGTCCATCACTCACCTGCCTTCGGACCTTACACAGGTCCTATCTCCCCTCTGAGCAAAGCACCATGCACTCAAATGTATCTTCCCATTTAATCCTCACAAGCCCTATGATGTAGGTGCCGTTTTGTAGATGAGAAGACTGAGGTTGGAAGTGGTACAGGAATTTTGTCACAGCAAGGAAGTGACAGAGAATGAATTCAAGCCAGATTGGGGCGAGGACAAAATGAGAGGATTCGCACACTGTCTAGCACAGTCTCACCTGACACTTTCCCCTGCTATGGATAGAAATGGGTTCTATTTCTGGCTCAGATAAATGGGGTATCCTCAGCTCCTCAGTATTTCCAGAGGTAAAGTGGGCTACATACTATGTATGGCAGTATCTGAAATAGAAGTGAAAGAGAGTAGAAAACTTTGGCAATAATTTACTAATAATTTAAACATATGGTTGCCTTCTATGTCAGGCACTGGCTGGGCATGTAACTACATAACCTTGAATCTCAGCAGCAGCCTTGCAGAGACACAGAAACTAACTGTGCCCTGCAAAGTCACAAAGCCAGAGAGTAACAAAGCCCGAATTGGACTAGATCTGGCTGGCTGACCGGGGAACCTGATTCTTCTGCTAGGTTTTGCTGCCTCTTTGGGAAGTCTTCTAATTGAAGTTGGGTGTGTCATGTTCCATAGCATCTCATTTACAGGTCTATATGGTTGCCACCTCCGGACACGTTTTGGAACAAATGTCTCCCTGTTGAATCTCCTCAGCTTGGTAAAGCCCCCTTTGAAAGACAGCGTCTTCTCTTATGATTCAGCTTTTCCAGAGAACCCAGTTGTTAAAAGTATCTGCATGTTTAGGCAAAACATATCAACCTATCCATCTGTCTGTGTCTGCCCTTCCAAGAATCCATCGCCATAGTAACTTGGTACTCAGATGAGAGATTGCAGATGAGAATGGAACAAAGGCCAGACCTTTTCCTTCTCTAAAGCTAAGGATTTGGATAATCTGAGAGCCCATATGTGGGCAAGTGTCACAACTACAAGTGCTTCCCCGGCAGCCCCCAACATCTCAAGGTGCTGGCACATAATATGTACAAGAGATTTCTCTTAAATAGAATAGGAAAAATTTAGAGATTTTTTTTTTTGGCTTATTTTCACAAATGTTTGGTTGATAGAACCAAGCCAAAATTTTTTCAAGATTGTCATCAAAAAGCACTCAGTTGAAGACTGACGTGAGTTCTTGAGTTGTGCTCGGTACTGTGACCTTGGCATGCTACTTTACCTCCACCTTGCAGAGCCCATTAAAGTCTTCATAAGTCTGTTGTGATGACCCAGTGAAGTAATCAACAACAAAAGCACTTTTTAAACCACCAAACCCATTCAAATGTCAGGTCCTATTAGTGTCACCTCAGAAATCACAAGTCTTTCCCCTGGAATGGGATAGGAGCAAAACCTCATTGATGAAGAAAACAGTTTTATCTTTAGACTTTGCCCTGCAATTTCGTCCCTCAAGTTTTTCTTGCTGCCATGCCTTTACAAAGTTGGTTGCCTTTTCTCAGCCAAAAGGGAGCAAATCTCACTGTAGTTTTTTTCAAGATATAGCCGAGGTTATTTATAGCCTTCGGCCTGAGAGGCGCATCCCAGCAACGAAGTGCTGCTGATGCTCTGATGAATGTCCTACTTCTCAGCAGCCCCTTGCAAACCCTGCAAAATTCCTCCAATGCCCTGAATTGTATGTGTTTTTGTGCCCCGCCAGCGTTCCACAAGGCGGGGCGGCAGGGGGAAGCGGTCAGAGTGTTGGAGCAGCTTTCAAACAACGCTGTGGTAGAAAACAGATTTAATGATGCTGCCTATTATTACTGGATGCTGTCCATGCAGTGCCTCAATATAGCTCAAGGTAAGTAAACAACAGCCAGGACGCTTGTTTTCTCCAGCCCCGCTCTGGCACCAAGATAAACATCGAAAGAGCTGGGACGTTTTAATTAAAGCCTCGGGCTTGTTTATTGGGTGCATTGTCCGTAACCCTGCCTTGCAGTGCCCTAATCTGATGTGTCATCTTTTTTCAGTTTGCCCATAAGCTTAAAGATGAGGACCATCCTGGGGTTACAGTTGGGGGAAGTAGGGGTTGCGAATTCAGAGCATGTCTCTCCCCAGCTACCTGGGAGCCCATAACTGGACCTGGATGAGCTCCAGTTTTAAAAGTATTTTTAATTAAATGAAAAGATGAAGAAGAGATCACTTTACAATAATACACTCCAGATTCTCACTCATCCCAAGCAGAAAAGTAGTTTCAATGTTGCTTTCATTCACAAGACTTCCCACTGAGGGAGTTCTGAAAGCTGCTGAGAAATGTTCTTAACTAGACCGAGGCCCGTATTCAGGAATGGGAAAAACACTGGAATTGGAGGCAGCTAGTTGATTCATAATAAGTCACAATTCCTTCTTCAGCTATATGTCCTGTCTCTAGCATGGGGGTAATCCTGCCCTTCCTTCCTAAGGCTGCTGTGAGCCTCATAGAAGCCATGGTTACAGTTTGATAACTGTCAATACAGGGTGTAGGTTGGTGTTTTTCTCTTCTGGCCAGTGGTCTATGATTTTAATAAGGAACAGCACAGTGGAAAGAGGCTTGAGGTGAGCATGAATAAAATTGGCCCTTGCCCACCCTCCCTACCAGGCTCCTCTGGTATGTCGGAGTGCCAGTGATCACACTCTTGCCCTAGCTGGTGCTCTCTCAGTGGAATGACCTGAGAGAGTATAGGGTGGGATCTAGGAGAACCTGCAAGAAATATCCACAGACTTTCCCTGGCCATGTGCTCTGCCACACTGAGACAGTGCTCTGCCCTGTGTTGGGATGGCCCTAACTTCTAAGCAGAGCACCTTTTCCATTATTGCACCTCTTTGCCACTCTTACCAGCATAGTCCTGGTGTTGGGGGAGAACTGGCAACTGGCAACAGTGTCATTGCCTAGCCCACCCTTCTAGACTGGTTTGACACGCCTTCTCCTTCTTCCCCTTCTCCCCTCCCACTGCACACCGAAGATCCTGCCCAGAAGGACACGATGCTCAGCAAGTTTCACCACTTCCAGCACTTGGCTGAGCTGTACCACTGCTACCATGCCATTCACCGATACACAGTAAGATGGCCCGGAAATGGGTGCCTAAACTAGGGGCACTGGACTTGTCTTAAGTAAACCCACTGGGCAGGGTGACCTGAGAAATCCTGCTCTTCTCTTGAGAATCAAAGTGTGGAACTTTGATTTCCTTTGATTGGCTGCTTGTTTGACATATAGCAAGCTGTGGGCTTCTGAATTAGTCAGCCAGAGCTGAATTGGGCCTTTCTAGTTGCTTGCTTCAGGTTTGAATGACTCGGACAGACTCTAGGTTAGCCAGACAAAGGGCTGTCTAAAATGATGAGGGGTGAACAGTCCATGGGGTGAAGGCCCAGTTCTCTAGCTCTGCAACTGGCTTGATATGTGACCTTGAGCAATTTTTTTTTAAATTAAATCTTTATTGTTCAGATTATTACATTTGTTTCTCTTTTTTCCCCTCCATAGCTCCCCTTCACCCAGCTCCCACCCTTCCCTCTACCCTTACCTTCCTCCCATTGACCTCATCTATGGAGGTAGGTGGTATTTTAAGGTTTGGCAGTCAGGTCCCAGCAGAGCAGCTTTGATGCACAGCAGACTGGGAAGGGAAGCAGCAGACCCTTCCTGGCATAATGGCTTCCTTCCCAGAGGAGAGGTGCTAGTCCTGAGGAACTCCCCCAACCCCTGTTCTATCTGGGACATTTTTTAGTTTCCAACCTAGTGCAATGGAATCAGAGGCAGGCTTCTCCTTGGCTCTCACCCAGAAAAGGATGCAGTCTCAGGTTTTATTGGGTTCTTGGAACTAACAGAGGCTATAGACATTTAAGTGAGAACTGGAAAGAGAATGATGGGCTCTGAAATGAAGTGGTGTAAAGTGAGTCCTAGTGAATTTAGACCAAATAGGGCCTAAGTCCTGATGGCTCCACGATGAGAGTGGTCTAGCAAGACCTTTAAGGAAATGTCAGTTTATGGCCATTTAAGCACTTGAGAGGGGAAGGGTAACTGGCCTGAATTAGGCATTCTCATCTAAAGCAGTCTCAGTTTGCACACACCGTGCCAGATTCCTTCAAAGTGGTATTCTTAACGTTTTATGGACCCTTTCTGACAGAAAATTCCCTCTTGTCTGCTGTTCTGAGCTTCTGGCAGCCCCTACGTATTCATTCAGTTAATGTGTGTTGAGTGCCTCATCTTTTAGGGCCTATGCCAGGTGCTGGGGCACAGGGATGAGCAGTTGAGGGGCTCCACCACATGTGCATATTTGGTGGGCAATGAATGGGCAGGCCGCTGTTGGAGAGCAGAGAAGAAGTATGCGATGTTATACTGTGGGTTAACTACTTCCCTGCAGGTTTATAGCATGGTCATGTCCTAAATTGCATAAATATCTTCTTTTTTCGAGCTAATTTGAGACAGCTTGAGCTCAAAGAAATGGAATCATTACGTACCCCAGAAGCAGTGCCACTTGGGAGACATGTTTGGGCTTTGAAATCAGATCTAGGTTTGAATCCCAGCTCTGCTCCTTTCTAGCCAGGTGACCTTGGCAGATCATCTCCCTGAGCCTTGATTTGCTTGTTAGTACAGTGAGGATGAAAATACATCATTTACAGGACTGTGTTAAAGACCATGTAAGACAGTAGCTATAAAATGCCCTGCACACAGTAGGTGCTCATTAAGCAGATCTGCTCATTACTAAAGTATCTTAGAATTATTGGCATCTGCTTTTCGGCCTGACCCAGCAGTGGCTCATTTGAGGAATTCAATCCCTGTTTACTTTTCTTACTGTAGGAGGAGCCGTTCAGTTCCCATCGTCCTGAAACCCTCTTCAACATCTCCAGGTTCCTGCTGCACAGCCTGACCAAGGACACCCCCTTGGGCATCTCTAAAGTGTATCCTCTCTCTTACCCCACCCTCTGTCCCACCCCTCTTGTCTAATGGCCCTGAGAAGTTCTTTCCAGAGCACTTTGCTGGCAGAAGCTTCCCTCTCTCCAGCAGCCCTCAGGGAAGGCAGAAAGCTTGCCCAGCCGCTGCTGTTTGCTGTAGAAGAGGCCCCGCCAGGGAAGCCGAGGGGCTAGTGCCAAAAGATTAGTTTACAGGGTTCTCTGTGCTAGACCCAGCACTGCGTCTCCAGCAGCACACTCTCCAAGCCCCCCCGGAACCCACCAATGTGGGTGTGATTGCAGTATAGGAAGCACTGGGCCTTTGGGTTTGGAATTTTAGATACTTCCCGAGGGAGGGCGGTGGATGGAGCACCTGTTGTACCCCAAGTCCCTTGCCAGGCAGGAGGCAACAAAGCTGCCGTCTAATGGGAGAGGTGGAACCTGTCAGGGCCTGATTCAGTGGGATGCATGCTGTTTCCAAGGGTGGAATGCAACTAGGGTCTTGACCAAGGAAGGCTGCCTGGATGAGGTAATATCTATCCTACAGGATGAGGTACCCAGGGATGACAGTAGAATAGATGTGCCAGAAGAGTATCTAGCATATAGAAAGGCCAGGTGGTGAAGTGAGCATGGTATGCCAGAGGAGCTGAAGCCTGCTGAAGTCATAGGGAGCCGGCTGGAGAGACAGTGCAAGCCATAGGGAGGGCTATCAGCAGAGAAGAGGCAGAGGGCCAGTGCTGCCAGAAACTACCAGGAAATGACTAAAATCTTTAAGGTCCAGAAAGTCATAAAGGACATAAATATCCCCTCCTGTTGGAAATCTCGCCATTCTCTCAGCCCCTTTCCAGCTCCAATGGGGCTTTTCTCCTGTAAGGAAAAAGCCCTCCCAGGAGAGGGCTCAGAGGTACTAATCAGGTGTTCTAAAGGGTCCCAGGCCCAACATTTACATTTCAAAGGAAACTCCCCACAAATCAAGCCTTGCCTTCAGTGACAGAAACCCTTGCAAATGAGTGGCCAAGGACACACCTGCTGGGGTCTGACCACTTGCACCCATTCCAGCAACTCCATTCAAGTCAGCAGAGTTTGTTGAACACCTGCCCTGAGCTTCACCCTGTGCTATCGATTGGGGACCTGGGAATAGCTCCAGAAGTCTCAGACTTTGAGGAGTCACAGTGAGACCCAGACAAGGAAACTTACGCCATATGGCTGCTGGAGTGGAAGAAGCCACACTTGGAGTGTGGGGAGCAGGAACATCAAGGGGAGGAGAATGGGGAGGAGGCATGGGACTGGCTGGAGAATGGGGAGGAGGCATGGGACTGGCTGTGGAAGGTGTTCACAGATGGTCTGGGGAAGAAGGTCAGGCTGGGTCTGAGTATATCCAACATTTGAGCACCTGAGATTGAACACAATCTTGTCAGCCTCAGTCTGAGGAGCTCAGAGGAAGGCCTCAGAGAGCAAGGGAGGCTGCCACTCAGAAATCACCCTGGTCCTTGGGGAGGGTAGGAGAGAGAAGTGCACTGCACCCAGTGGCCTCTGTAAGCTGGACCTAAGGGCAGCTTCCCACGCAGTCTGGGACCAGGTTCTACATGGCAGGACTGGAGTAGGAGGGCTTGGCTGACAGGCTTGGCAAGGTGGGGAGAGCCATTTTGTCCTGGTCAGGATACAAGACGATCCAAAGCAGACCCAGAGAACCTAAGCAAGGTTAAAATAATGGAAACTGCACTGTCTTTATCTCTGAAAAAAATCTCTGGGCCTTGATATCCGAGAAATACACTTACATCCCATAAAAGAACAAAGTACTCCAAAAGCTCTTGCTTGTGCCCTCCTGGCACCAGCATGAGCTGTGTTCTGGCACTGGGTTCATTCTGAGGGTAGGTAGTGCCAACTCTCAGGCCCCAGTGTAGGCTTTGTTGTCCTTAACCCTGTAATTGACAGGAGAACACTCTTCACTCTGGCCAAGCAAAGCAGGGCCCTGGGTGCCTACAAACTGGCCCGGCATGCCTATGACCAGCTGCGGGGCCTATATGTCCCTGCCAGGTTCCAGAAGTCCATTGAGTTGGACAGCCTGACCATCCGCTCCAAACCCTTCCATGACAACGAGGTGAGGGCACAGCCCCCTCAGGTTCCTTCTCTTTTTTTAGTATCTTTGGACATCTCTTGATGCATGCTCTCAGATGTCTGTGTCCCTTCCCCTGCCTAAGCCCTGGCTTGCCAACTCCTGCTCTTTCCTCTCCATCCCTCTGTTCTCCACTCAGCCCTTTGTGCTCCAGTTGCAACCCTCAGCTCCCCTGAATCCCACAGCCCTGCCCCATCTTATTCCTGGCCTTCTCAATGTTCCATTTCTGCTGTGGCCCTCCTCTGTCTCTAGCCTCTCTTCACACCTCCATGACCAGGTGGCTCTGCCTTCATCTCATCCTAGGAGCCCAAGTCTTAGCCCACCTTCCTTCTGGAACCAGGTTATTGCTCTTCAGTAAATCCACCCCATGTTTATGCCCAGCCCTCTTTCTTCCAACCCAGCAAACTACTGTCTCTTTCACAATCCCCTCTTTAAGCTCATAAAGATATGACATAGCTTCAGATCCAAACCTCTCCATTTTCTAGCTGTGTCTCAATCTTTCTAAGCCTGGGTTTTTTTCTCTATCAAATAGGGGCACACGTAATAGCTTTCCCATAGTGGCTGAAAGGGTGAAAGAGCCAATGTAGGTGATGTGCTTAGCACAGTACCTGGAACATAGTAAGTGGCCAGTGAATGTGGCCATGGTTATTGGCATTCCTGCCAGGAGAACAGAGCTGCTGAATCCTGCCTGTGATGGAGGTGTCCAGGCCCCAAATGACGAGGCCTCCAGTGTCTCTGTAGACTCTTGTTCTGCTTCACACAGAACAGAACCCCAGGCCCAGTGCCCCACCCACCCACGTGGCCTTTCCTCTTAGCAGGTAGGCCCAGTCTGTGGTGCTTGTTTCTTTTTGCAGGAGCTGGTGCCCTTGTGCTACCGCTGTTCTACCAACAACCCATTGCTAAACAACCTGGGCAATGTTTGCATCAATTGCCGCCAGCCCTTCGTCTTCTCTGCCTCTTCCTATGGTGAGTCTGGCACATGTAGAAGGGGTACCAGTAAATGGCTGGGCTCAGTCCACTTCTTGTTGGTCACATGTGTCCGGATTTGTAAATCGGGGACAGTGTGACAGCCACTTTGCTCGACACATAGAGTCATTCAGGGTTCCCAGAGACGGGACGCACAGTGCTGTGCAAACCTGAAGCACCCATTTCTCAGTACCTTGTGTGAGGCTTTGCATAACATAAAAGCCCCAGGAATAGAGGCTGCTGGTCGAGCATTTGTTCTGGGAGGCTGAGATGGACTCTCAAGTCCCAGTTCCTTCTATGTTGAAATAGGATCAGAAGCCCCTTCCCAGTAGCTGGGCAGAGACCTTGCCTTTTCCCTCAGAGAGAAGCCCATCCAGCTATTGGGGGAAAGAAGGAGGGACTAAAGGCCCAGTTCTCATCCCCAGACACACAGACACACACACACACACACACACACACACACACACACCCAGCCCCAACACACCATACCCCTGCTCCCGGACATTGGGCAGGCAGGAGGAGTGTCCCTGCTGCTCAGCTTGTCTACGTGATTTCAGAGAAGCCTGCTGCTGGGTGAGGAAGGAACTCTGTGGTTCTCCCACCTCTCATGCTGCCTGGTGAGAGTATCCAGCCCCAAGCTTCCCACAGGGTGCCATCCCCAGCTCCTCCCCGTGTCCTGTGTCTTCCAGAGGTGCTGCACCTGGTCGAGTTCTACCTAGAGGAGGGGATCACTGATGAAGAAGCCGTCTCTCTCATTGACCTGGAGGCACCAAGACACAAGCGTGAGAACAAATGGCACGAGATCACAGGCAACAGTATCCTGGACATCAGGCTTGACCCCTGTGTGTGCCAGCTGAGCTCAGGCTGAGCATGAGGAGAAGGAAAGAGGGTCTTGGAGGATGACTGGGTCAGGTAGGACATGGCAGGAAATTGCTGAGTGAGTGGAGAGGCCCACATGGCGGCATTGTCAGGCCTTACCTGGGGCCTGTGTTTCTACAAGCTTCCAGGTAATGCCAATGCCACTGGGCCATGAACCACTTTTTGAAGAGCAGAAGACAGAGGAAAGCTCAAGAAGAGAGATAGAAACTATGTTCACACACTAGTCCTGTGCACATATACATCTGCTTAGGTTGGATTATTGCTGCTGTGTGAGGCCACATCCTGTACCTGACTCAGCACCAGCAGCCTCCAGTCTAGGGGGCCTTTCGCATGGGAGTCCCACTGCCCTGGCCTCACATCAGCTCCTCCTGGCAGAGGTGGCAGCTCCCTGAGGACCTTCAGCCTAATCTGGCCAGCCTCGGGATCTGCAGGAGCTCTCACCCCCTTCTCCATGAAACATGACCTTCAAGGCTGTCACAGAAATATGGCCTGCAAACCACCCAGGCCTCTGTTTACCTGGTGCTTCTGGCTAACAGGCCCATGTGAGTCATGGCATGGTCCCTGTGGGTCAGCAGAGCCCTTTTCCTCCTTTCCCACCTGAGCACGGGGGCCTGACTAGGTCTGCGTTTCCTACATTTCTCCATCTGGAAACCTGTCTCGCCAACCCTGCCGCTCTTCCCCAGAGCTGTAGGGAGACACATGAGACCTGGATGGAGCTCCTGTAAGTCTCAGCATTTTGGGGTGGAGGGTGGGACCTGTTTCCTATTCGGCCTCAGGGTCTATCCTTGACCAGACTCCTCCAGATTCTCAGACTCTGAGATTGGACGAGACCATGAATTCCATGGGAGATGATGACCCATTCACGGCAAAGCTGAGTTTTGAGGTGAGGGTTCCTGTGTGAGTGATAGGCTGCTGAGGCCAGCAAAGCCTATTGGGAGGGTGGTCTTAGTCTCTTCTGTATACATTCCTTGGTGTGAGGGAGAACTACTTCCTGTCAGGGCTCCCAGGAAGGGGGAGGTGGTGGGCTTTCTGTCATAGAGATGGCCAACAGGGGCTACATGACCTGGCAGGGTTCTGTCAAGGTACTTGGCAGGGGAAATCTCCGGGGTCCTTTCTGGCCACTCCCAAAGATTCTGGGATCGTGGCCCACATAAATGTGTTACTGAGACTGAGGGCACCAGTGCCCCCTGCTTCCTGCCTACCCTGCAGCAAGGTGGCTCGGAGTTCGTGCCTGTAGTAGTGAATCGGTCGGTGCTGCGTTCCATGAGTCGTCGAGAAGTCCTTATCAAGCGCTGGCCCCCGCCCCTGCAGTGGCAGTACTTCCGTTCATTCCTACCTGACGCCTCCATCACCATGTGTCCCTCCTGCTTCCAGGTACTATGCCCACTGCCTGCAGCTCATGTGTGGTGTCCAGTTTCTTTTTTCTGTTGCTTTTCCATTTCTCAAATTTCCCCTTGGGGAGGCCGGGCATCTGGGAGGAGTATAAGTGATCTCTGAGCAACCAAGGCCTCGTTGGGAGAAGAAACTCAGCTATCCTCCCTCCTTTGGGCTACATCCCATGTGCTGTCTGAAACAATCATGCCCTGACCCTGGGCTCTGCATGTACCCTTAATCCGGAAGGACCAGGAAAGTGTGATTCACCTTTGAACTTCATTTAGAAAAAATGGGGCCACAGACCCTTATTTTTTCCTCCAAGTCCTTGGACAAAGGTTTTCTGGACCTGATGTTCTAACTTGACGCACTGCCAAGCCACTTCCCATGGAAGGGCAACAGTCTTTGCCAGGCTCGGGGATGATGCACACCTAGAGCGGCTGCCTAGAATCACGGCTGTCTCTCCTCAGATGTTCCACTCAGAGGACTATGAGCTGCTGGTCCTTCAGCACACCCACTGCCCCTATTGCCGGAGACATATTGATGACCCCAGCCCATGACCTGCACCCTGGAGACCACCCATTCCCTTTGGGCCACCTTGTAGTTGGCAGTAGAAAGAAGAAAGAGGTAAATTGTTAGAATGTGTGTTCTGCCCAGATGAAGTTTATATTTTAGGGAGGGGCCTTACGTAACCACGGAATTCCTATTTATGTCATTTCATACCTTGTAAATAGCACCAGGAGATCAATAAGAGAATGTACATATATTTTCTTAAAAAAAAATAATCTGTTACTTTCAGCACAGTTCTGAGTTGTTCATGGCAGCCTGCTGAAGTCCAGAGATCTGTCAGACCATTAACATGTACACTTTGCAAACAGATTGCCTCAATAATTACAAATAAAGGGGCTACTTATTTTCATCAGTGTCTGCATTTTAGCAAATCTTCATATTGTCTGCAATTTAATTTCCTTATGCAAAAGTGCACCTGTTTCTAATTTGATCCAAGAGGAACATTATATTTGTGTTTTTTTTTAATTTAATCTAATCAAAATGGCAATATGGTAGTAAGTAAGGGAACAGGGTTTATTTATTCATATATTTTAGTTTAATGGGGCTCCATCTTGACAAGAAAATAAGATACCTGACTCCAAAGAAGATGGCAAAGAGGGCCCTCCCTGGAGGTTATACTTCCCAGCTGGGGCCAGGGCCCCTCCACCACCTTTCCTCCAGCGCCACATGGGCTCCAACCCAACCTGAGGCTTTTCCCTTCCCTCCAACCAGGTCCTAAAGCAAGTGGGTTCCACTTGAGATCCTACTAAGGTCCTTTCCCCTGAGCAACAATGTCCGATTTATAGCTCAAAGGCATGGGTGGGTAGCAGATGGGAAGCTGGGGAGGGAGAGCTGATACTTACTGGGGACTTTTTCTGTGCCAGATGTGTTTCATATGTTGTCTCAGTTCTCACAGTATCTCTGTGAGGAAGGGTTATGATTTTCATTATACAGCCATGGGGATGGGTGGAGGTGCTGGGGCTCAGGGAGCTCACTCCGCCCTGATGGGAAGTTTTTGAGCTGTCCATCCCGGAGGCCCACGGTATGAAAAAGCCCTTCACCTTCCACTCTGCCTGCCCAGGAGGGAGTGAGCAAGCACATCCTGTAAAGTCCTGACAGCAGGAGAAAAGGAACATGTCAAAAACCACCCTCATGATTAGATATTGATACAGAGCACAACACTGGTCCCCATTGGAGGGATGAAGAGGGGAGCAGCTGCAGAGGCCAGCAAGGGGTGCGTGCAGGAGCTGGACCCCTGCCACACCCTTCCTCCCTGCCTACCTCTGCATCTCTCTTTGGAGATAATGGAGGAAAATGAAGAAAAGGAGCCAGACAATTGTGCCAACAGAACTCCACCGTTGAGTGTGTAATTACTTATGATCATGCATGCTCTCTCTCACTAAACATTTATTAATGCATTAGGATTTCCATTAGCGCATTACTTGAACTGAAATCATTTGCATATAGCTGGGAAAAAGAGGGGAGAGGAAGAAAACAGCCTCAACTACCCAACAGGCAGGTGTCAATCACAGTGTCAGATCAGATGGTCCATGGCTGAGGGGAAAGGGAGGTGCCCAGGCTGAGACTTTAGCAGGCGTCCTTTCAGCTGAATAACACATGTACGCCATGCCAGGTCCTGCTGCCACGAAGCTGAGCTTTGGAGGCCTGGGTCTGAGAAACAATCACTGTAACTCCCATTAAATCAAGTGCTTACTGAGTGTCAGTCCCTGTGCTAAGCACTTTCACACATCATCTTATTTAATCCTTACTAAACTCTAAGGATTCTCCTTTTACTGATGATAAAACTGAGGTTCAGTATTGTTTTCTTTCACTTAAGGAATATTTATTGAGCCAAGACTGCATTCACACCCAGCCCTTACATGTAAGCACTGTGTTTAACTGCTCTCCTGTCCCAACCTGGAGGGGTCTTGACCAGGTCCAATTTTCTCTCCAAGGCTCAGTTTCCTGATGTATACAAAAACGCCCCCTCTAGCTCTGACACTGAGGTTCCGGCCTCATTCTCCATCGTTGACCCTGACAACCCCTCACATACCACGATGAGAGAGGCCTCACAGGGTTCCTAATGTGCCCATTTCATTAAGAGGAGACTGAGGCCTGGCCGGGGAAGAGTGTCTCCCAGAAGCTGCACAGCTTGGAAGAGGTTGAGCTTACAACTTTGTCTTGACCACTTGTCTCTAGTCCTCAACATTGTTCCCATATTCTTTTTTTTTTAAATATATCTTTATTGATTTCAGAGAGGATGAGGGAGGGAAAGAGAAACATCCATGATGAGGGGACTGCCTCCTGTACTTCCCCTACTGTGGATCAAGCCTGCAACCCAGGCATGTGCCCTGAATCGAACCTGGGACCCTTCAGTCCACAGGCTGACACTCTCTCTACTGAGCCAAACCAGCTAGAACCCCATATTCTTGAAAGGAGAAAGTGGAGAAGAGGGGCAATAGGTGGCCCAGAAAGAGCCCTAGGCCAGACTTTAAGTGGGCCTGGCGCTAGCCCAGCCTCAACCAGCTGGGTGTCTCCATCTATCCCCAGGGATGCTACCAAAGCCAGGAGCCTCTTGTGACTCTTAAATAGATAGATAGATGCCCCGTCTCCTGGGTTTAGCAGCCAACTGCAAATACCAGGTAACCTCCCACTTGTGCCAGCCCTGCCCTTGGAACAAGTAGGAGGCTACCACTGGGTGAGGGGCTCACCCTGAGCCAGGCTGTTATCCTAGTACTCCCTGATATTCCTCCACCCAGCTTCAGAACATCTTCCTAAAATAGGAACCCGATGACACCCCTCCCCTGCTTGCAGTTATCTGTGTCCCCTGCTGCCAGCCAGCTCGCACCCAACTCCAATCCTCCCTTCCCCTGCCACGTATCCTGGGGCCTCAGCATCTTCACACCAGCCGGCCCTTACCTCCCTTGGCCTTGGCTGTCTAGGTTGGGGAGTCTCTCGGGCTCCCTCCTGGTCCACATCTTCCTACTCTGAGCCCCCTACTTGAGGCTGAGAACAAATTCCCACCTCTCATGGTTTTTAGTTTTTTTGCCTTGTTTGCTGCCACCTGAGAGCAGGAGCTCCCTGAGGGCAGGGACATGTGGGACTCATATTAGTGTCCCGAGCACCCAGCCCTGGTGCCCAGAGGTGTTTGGCAAATATTGAGGTAGGAGGAAAAGAGGGAGGGAGGGAAGAAGAGAGGAAGAAGTAAGAGGAGATGGGAAGAAAAGAGAAAGGAAGGGGAGGAGAGTCAGTTTGTCCCTTTTCTTCCCCCTTGACATTCTCAGCTCAGTCTATGGCCTCACCTAGCCTGGTGACAGTCAGGTGGGACTAAGCCAGTGAAGGGGAGCAGGAAGGAGGAGGAATCTGCTGCTGATTAAGCAGCACCTCCATGCAGAGGCTAAAGAGCTATTTGTGCCCCCCCAGCTAAACCCTAATCCATGCCCCCGTCATAGTCCTGCTCCTGGGCTCCCAGTGGGGCGGGGCTGGGAAGCTCTGAGGTGGCTGTGTCTGTCTGCTGAGACAGCTAACCCCAGGCCCCCATTCCCACCACTTACAGCTCCTCACAGCTGGTTCTCAGCCTGGCTGAGAGAGAGCCCAAAGGGGCAGTGGCTCAGAAAGTTATCGACACTCAGGTTAGGCCACCGGTGTGCCCTGTGACCTTTTCTGGGCTGCCTGGCACAGAAACGAAAGAGCTCTGGCTGAGGGGTTAGATCAGCTGTCGCCAACCTTTCAGACCTCATGGACCACTGATGGCCCGCGGACCACCAGTTGGCGACCACTGGGCTAAATGGCCCAGGTTCAATTCCAGCTCTGCTGAGGAACCTGAACTCCCTGAGCCTATTGCCTCAGTGTTCAGAGAGGATTGAGGCCTCCGCACAGGAGCTAGGGGTAGTTGTTCATTTATTCAACACATATTTTTATTGAGCACATACTCTGGACTGTAATTTCAGAATGCAGCAACCCTGTGTTCTGGAGAGAGTCAGTGAGAAGACAAATAGGACTGTTGCTGATAGTGATAAGTAGTGAATAGAAAACGAATGGGGGGGGGTGAGGTGGGATGGGATCTGGTTTGTAGACTTGGGGTGTGGGGGCTCTCTAAGGATGTAAGCTATGAGCTGAAACCTGAGTGAGATTCAGAAGAGAATCACACTTTTTTCACCACTCAGTGATTACTGGCAGGCACCAGAGTAGGAAATAGGCACAGGGAAGGAAGGAGATGGGGCTGCACCCTGGCTGTGTGGCTGCAGAGCCCCAGTCTGGATGAAAGGGTAGGTATAAAGGGGGCGTGCCCATCGAGGGAGGATCATGAAGCTAAGTTGTGAGGTCCGAAGGTCCATGAGGCAGGCCCTGGTGGGAAAGAAAGCAGCTCAGGCTTATCCTGTAGTCAGGTGTGGATCCCTGAGGTTTCCATGGCTTATGGAATACAGCAAACTGAGGGGAGGAAGTGAACTTCCCAGGCTCTCCTGGTGGCACAGAGCCAGTGACATCCCCTGCCCTCAGGGCCACCTTTCACCACTCAGTACAACCTTTTTTTGGTGACTTATACCATGGTGTAAAGGACTGGCAGATCTTTCCTGTGAGCTGTCTTTGTGCTGGAGGAAGCACAGCCAGGCAGGTTATAGCTGGGGTTGTCACTGCTTTGTCATATGACATGGGCAACTTACTGCTGGGTTAGGGTAAGTGACTTTTAGTGACCTTTCAGCTCACCCCTGAGCCCATGGCTCTGAACAAAGAGCATTTTTTGTGGGTTTTTGTTTGTGTTTTTTTTTTTGGGGGGGGGAGGGGTTGCCATGCCTTATGGAATACAGAGCACCATTAACTCAGCAATGGCCTTTAATGCCCCTTCACCTGGCCCTGTGAGGGTGGGATTGTTAAACTCTTACAGAGGAGGAACCTGAGACTTAGAGCAAGTACTTCCAGAGGTAACTAAATACATTCACTCTTTCCACAAATGGTTGTTGAGCCCCGACTCTGTGCCAGACCCTGGGGGCACATCAGTGAACAACATAGACAAGAACCCCAGCTCTCTCTAGTTCCAGGAAAATGATTCTGCTGCGGCCACATGCTGGGCACCAGTCTGGGCTCTGAGGTCCCTGTGGGGAGGAGACAGCCTGGAAGATGGACCAAAAGCACAGGAACAGAACATGCATTAGAAGCTCCCAGGCTGTCATAAGCATAGGAAGGGACAGGAAAGTGCTAAGGTCGAGGGCTCAGCCCAGCCAGGGAGGGGTTGTATGGGGGCTGGTTTTGACTCAGGGAATCCAGGGCTCCTCCTACCAGGGACCAGGCTGTCAGAATCAAACTCTCTACCTTGACCTCATTAGCATTGGGCCTAATCACTGGGCCAAGCGCCTTAAACTACAAGAGGTCACACCCCACCCACCCTGCCAATGCCACCCTCTGTGTTCATTCCACCAACACACATTCCATCAGCCCTCCGTGTGCAGGCCCTGACACTGCCTGGATAGGCAGGGGTCTAGAGCCCCAGGTGGGCTTCAGGAAAGGGGTGGGCAGATAGGTCTAGGAAGCCCAGATAGGAAGAGAGATTGGATGTCAGAAAGCTCAAGGGATAGAAGTCTCAGAGACGGACATTCCCCGCGGCCTTGACTTTCCAACCATAGGGCCTTTGCACTTGCTGTTCTCTCTGCCCAAACAGCCCCAGCCCCCAGATCTTGGCAGGGTTGGCTCCTTCCACCACTGAGTTCTCAGCTCAAACTTCACCTTCTCTGAGCCTTTCCTGGGCTGCTCTAGATAACAGTGTCTTGGGATCTGAACTTTTCCTATATATTTTTTGCTTCATTACTTGTTTGTAATGAAATGTTTCCTGCAGGCAGGTGCTTGGTTGTCCTTGTCCACTGTGTCTCCCAGAACCAAGCAACTTGGTCGATGAACATTTGTGGCTGGATAAGCACCCTGCATGCCAGGCACTCCCAGCTGCCCCCTTTATTCCTAGGAGATGTCATCGCATTCCTGTCACAGGTGAGGGGAGCCTGTCAATATCAGACCTCCATTTGGCCCCAAAACTCATCCTGCTATTTCAGGACCCAACCTTGTGGGGTTCCATGGTATCCGAAGCCCACTGTCCTAGCCCAGAATCCCCGGACATGCCCGTGTGCCATAATACCCAACCATCCCTGTCTCCAGGGTCTGCCTCCCCTTCACACTGGAGTCCCCAGGAGGCCAGGACTGCACCTGCCTCATTCACGGCCATGATCTGGTGCCCAGCACAGGACGTGGTACACAGTCTGCCTCCTGGATGCAGGGCCTTGCTTCAGCATCCCTGAGAGCCTTTGTCCCTCCCTGCTTCAACCCCTTCCCTGTCCCCTTCTCCATTTGACTCCTTTGATAGTCCTTTGGGGGCATTCGTGTCACCTTTCTGTCCCTGAGATCTGCCCAGGCTACTGCCCACTGCCCTCCAGATAAAGCCAGGTTCCTCAGCTTGGTATCAGAACTGCCCCCAGCCCATGTGCAGCCACAGCCCACGTGCAGCCACAGCCCACATGCAGCCACAGCCCACGTGCAGCCACAGCCCAGATGTGCCTCAGGCCTCTGCCTAGCCTTTGTTTTCAGTGTGTGCTATCTTACCAACTTGGCAAAGTGCTCCCCTCCCTCAAAGACCCAAACATCATTCCTTGGTGCCTCTTCTAAGCAGGCATCTTTCCTCTCTGGGCTGGGGTCTGGTCTTCCCACATCAAAGTCTGCCTCAGCCTGTAAGCTCCTTCTTTCCCAATCTTTATTTCCCCAGTGACCTGCACACAAATAAGTGAGTGAGTGAATTCCCATTCAATTGAGCTCTTGGGCTATGCCAGGCTGTGCATCTGGCAGGTTGTGACCTCTGCCCTCATGAAGCTCAAAATCTGGCGAGATGGGCTAGTGTGTGTCCAGCACCTGGATGGGCCAGGAGGTGATTGGGTGGGGAAGGAGTACAGGGGCTCAGTGAGGGGATGAGAGACTGGGAGAGTAACCAGAGCCTCTGTCCACTGGGAGCTCACAGTCCAGGCGGTGGAAGACCAAGTCAGCTCACACCAAGCCAGAAAGGAATGGCCTGGGAGTCTGAGGTCCCAGTGTCAGGCCAGGGCCATCAGGCTGAGATGGACCTAGATTCCTGAGGACAGGCATCCTGTGCTTCCCCGGGGTCCCCAGCACCTCCCTCCCCACCCCCAGGCTTCCACCTGGAGTCACCTTGGCCCCTCTTGGGAAGCCAATTAGGCCCCCAGTTGCCCTTCCACAAATAGTTAGTTAGCACCTACTCCGGGATTAATATGATTAATAACGCCCTCAATCTCCCAGGTGCTGATTCAGCCAGGAGCTTAGGGAGGGGAGGTCACTTTATAAGGGCCTGGGGGGGTCAGGACCTGGAGTTGTCCAGCCAGAGCCCTGTGTGGCCAAGCTCAGGCCCCAGCAGCATTCTTGGGTCAGAGCTGCCCACAGGGCAGCCACAGGGACCTCAGCCATGAACGGCACAGAGGGCCCCAACTTCTATGTGCCCTTCTCCAACAAGACGGGCGTGGTGCGCAGCCCTTTCGAGTACCCGCAGTACTACCTGGCTGAGCCCTGGCAGTTCTCCATGCTGGCTGCCTACATGTTTCTGCTGATCATGCTCGGATTCCCCATCAACTTCCTCACGCTCTATGTCACCGTCCAGCACAAGAAGCTGCGCACGCCTCTCAACTACATCCTGCTCAATCTGGCCGTGGCCAACCTCTTCATGGTCTTTGGAGGCTTCACCACCACCCTCTACACCTCCATGCATGGATACTTTGTCTTCGGGGCCACGGGATGCAACATGGAGGGCTTCTTTGCCACGCTGGGCGGTATGAGTTGTGGTGTGGATGGGCAGGGGGTACAGAAGCCAGGGTCATGGAGGTGTCTGGGAACAGTTCCAGGCTTAGAGATGGGGGTTAAGAGGTCTTCTGCCCTCTCCAATCATTGGCATCATCTAAAGTTCTCACTTAATCAACAAACACTTTGTTGATGATGAGCTAGGCTGGTGGTCGGCAAACTCATTAGTCAACAGAGCCAAATAAATATCAACAATATAACAATTGAAATTTCTTTTGAGAGCCAAATTTTTTAAACTTCTTTTTTTTTAATATATTTTATTGATTTTTTACAGAGAGGAAGGGAGAGGGATAGAGAGCTAGAAACATTGATGAGAGAGAGACATTGATCAGCCGCCTCCTGCACGCCCCTTACTGGGTTATATGCCCGCAACCAAAGTACATGCCCTTGACCGGAATCAAACCTGGGACCTTTCAGTCCGCAGGCTGATGCTCTATCCACTGAGCCAAAATGGCTTTGGCTAAACTTAAACTTCTTCTAATGCCACTTCAAATTAGACTCGCCCAGGCCGTGGTATTTTGTGAAAGAGCCACACTCAAGGGGTCAGAGAGCCGCATGTGGCTCAAGAGCCGCAGTTTGCCGACCACGGAGCTAGGCTGCCGAATGGGAAGGGCAAGCATTGAGCACTGTTAATCTCACTAGGAGTGGTGCCATTGTCTGGCTTTATGCAAGGAAACTGTGAGAAGTCAAAGGGCCGGGACAGGGTCACATCTCGGCAGCAGTCACTTTGCAGCAGGGGCAAAGCTGTGCTCCAAGCCCACTTCTGTGGGCCCCACGCACATTCAGTTCCCCTCAGAACAGACACCCTGGGACAGACCATGCCAGGCACCGGGGGGAGATATGGACAAGATAGGTCCCGTACTCCAGGCTCCCAGCTCAGGGTGGGACCCAGATTCTCAGTCCTCCAGCCATTGGACTTGACCTATGCGGAGGCATGGGCTGAGTCCCTCCCCAGCCCACCTCCAGCCTCTCCCCAGCCCACCGTCAGCCTCTCTGCCACTCGTGAATAATTTTTGTGTTGAGCTCATCTGCTTCCGGAAAACCCTCCCCTAGGAGGCATGAGACCTTGTGGTCTGTAGCTTTGGAAGATGCTTTTAAATGTTTCTTTGATTGGAAAACTGACAGGAATGCTGCAGACAATAGATCCCATTTAGCAGATGAGAAAACTGAGGCATGGAGAGGGGAAGACTCATTTAAGGATGTACAGGGCAATGACCAGATCCTAGGTCTCCTGGCTGAAATCCAGGAACTTTCCCTGCCCTGTCCCTGCCCCTGGGACATAACACTAACCACAAGGACTGCTCTGCTGCCTGTCTTTTCTTGCCCTATTGTATCCAGGTTGCTGCCTCAGCCCTATTCCCCCGAATCTCTGGCTATCACTGGGTGTCAACTCCAGTGACCACAGATCATTCGGTCTCAGGCCAGAAGTCAGGGGCAAGACAGGCAGACACTTCTCTGCAGGGTCAGTCCCAACTTACAACTATTGTCCTGGAATAATTACTAGTGTTCCTGTTCACTCTGAGAAATGGCCCAGTTTGGTTGATAAATTCTATGATCCTCCTTCCTGAATTTCTGTGGTGGTGTGCAGCATGATGTCTGAACTCCATCATTATTTCCTCCTTAGTCCTCTGAGCCAAACATTATTCATCTTCCTGGCTCCTGAGAGAGGGTTGCACATGCCCAGGTTATTTTGTTTTCCTAGAGGGGAGGGGCCCCTGCTCTGGAGGGAAGAAGGTTCCCCTGCCTCTGTGATGCCTCTCAACAGGGACTCGTCCTGTTGCCCCAGGAAGGACACACTCTCCTGTAAAAACTGCCTGCAGGGCTTCCAGTCCACCCCTGATCCTTCCTCTGATTTCTGTGTCCCTCATGAGCCCAGAGCTTGAACTGAGCTAAACTAAGAGTTACTCCACTCCCACGGCACATCAGTCCCTCTGCCCTGCACCCCTCTCAATTCTCGATGTCTAACCCCGCTCCACCCTGAGGCCTCACGCAAGGCCTATCCCAGGTTGCCTTCCTAGCTACCTCCTTAGAGAGTGGAGTCTAGCCTGCTGACTGACAGCTGACTGCCTTGCAGGTGAAGTTGCCCTGTGGTCCTTGGTGGTCCTGGCCATCGAGCGGTACGTGGTGGTATGCAAGCCCATGAGCAACTTCCGCTTTGGGGAGAACCACGCCATCATGGGCCTCGCCTTCACGTGGGTCATGGCACTGGCCTGCGCTGCGCCCCCACTAGGCGGCTGGTCCAGGTAATGACATTGGGCAGAAGGGAAGGGTCTCCTAAGGGGTGGTTTTAGGGTCCCCCAGACACACTCAGCCCTGGGGCTGTCTGGTTCCAGGCACTGAGCTGGTAACTTTTCTGGGATTGGGGTTTAGGGCAGAGGAAAAAAGGATCAGACCCTGATGTTGCTATGGGACTGGTCCCACCTCCTGAGTCCCCATCTTAAGGAGAATCAAAAAAGTCCAACCCTTCACTTTGGCTGTGCCCCTAATCCTCAACTAAGCCAGGGCCAGATTCCAATCCTCTTTGGTCCAGTGCCCTGTGGGCAGCTTCCTTTGACCTTGGGCCTCAGCACCTGGGGAGGCTGAGCCTTCCCAGCGCAGGTGGTGACACTGTAGCCCCTGGGACCCGGGTCCTACACAGTCTGCAGGTCATTGTCTTCAAACGGAGCTGAGATGTGAGAAGTGGAAAAGGGAAGGCAGTTTGGGAAACTTGACTGGTGACTTTGCGGGTCCAGAGGCTTCATGCTCCCCTGTTTCCAGGAAATCCCCTCTCTTCCCTTTCCTCCTCAGTCTCTATAAAAGCTCCCTGCAGGGCTCCCAGTCCAATCATGACCCCTTAATCTGAGGTCATTTTCAAGCCCACCCTCGCTCCAGCCTCTTTCTCTGTCTGGTCCAGCCTGGTCCAGTTACATCCTCAGAGCACAGCCAACAGACACACCATTTTTTCTGAGGTCGGTGCAATATCACCGTCCTCTAGAATCATTGAAACAAATTCTAACCACATGCCCCAGAGGCCTCTCATTCCCCCTCTCCTCTTTTGTGCAAGTGTCTCTTAGTTACCCTGTATGCCCATCTTTGGGCTAGCAAATACTCTCATCCTGTTATTCAGTACAAACTATCTCAAATACAGGGGTAAGGAGTACTTCCCTTCTCCCCACCAACCTCTGCCTTACAGAGCCTGAGGCCTGGCTCCGGCTGCTATGGGGTGGCGGGGTCCAGGGAGAAACCCTGCACAGGCCAGTGGTATGCACAAGCCAGGGGAGAGATGGGCAGGAGACTGGGTCGTGTTCCAATAACACAGCCACCAAACAAACAGTGAAACAACACTGTTTTCACATGGCGCATTTGAGTCCCTTCTCTCAATTGATTTGACTCTCATAGTCTCACAGCCAAGCAGACATTTTATTATCTCCATTTTACAGAGAGGGAAAGCGAGGCCCAGAGCAAGGCCAGCCACGGCAGGTCACTCTGGTCAGCTGGCACCTGTTCCCAAGTTTCTCATATGTGGGTCTCCATTATGCCCCCTCCTGCCCCATTCTCCACCGGCCATCAGGTACATCCCAGAGGGCATGCAGTGCTCGTGTGGGATTGACTACTACACGCTCAAACCGGAGGTCAACAATGAGTCCTTTGTCATCTACATGTTCGTGGTCCACTTCACCATCCCCATGATTGTCATCTTCTTCTGTTATGGACAGCTGGTCTTCACAGTGAAGGAGGTATGGCCCTGTGCTGGGTGCTGGGGGCACACGCACTGAGTGGGTGGTGCCCGGCCCTGGCCCAGAGTGGCTGCAGTCTGCACACCAGGCCCTGTGTCCCTGCAGGCCGCTGCCCAGCAGCAGGAGTCAGCCACCACCCAGAAGGCCGAGAAGGAAGTCACACGCATGGTCATCATCATGGTCGTTGCGTTCCTGATCTGTTGGCTGCCCTATGCCAGCGTGGCATTCTACATCTTCACCCACCAGGGCTCGAACTTTGGCCCTATCTTCATGACCATCCCAGCATTCTTTGCCAAGTCATCATCCATCTACAACCCGGTCATCTATATCATGATGAACAAGCAGGTGCCAGGTGGCGGGGCAGGAGGGTCCAGGTCCCCAAGCCGCAGGCACGGCCTGTGGAAGACAAGTCACATCCTTGACTGGGTCTCAGTCTTCCCATCTGCAAAACTGGACTGGGGGTTGGTCTCCCTCAGGGCACCAGAGGCATCTAGGAGAAATGCAGATTCCTGGGCCACACCCAGACCTGCATGTCTAACAAGTCCTCCGGGTGATTCTGGGGCTGGCTCAAGTCGAATGGTTCTGAAGGCCCACTTTAAAAGTAAAGTGGCCAAAATCCCAAGCCTAAGAATGGGATGGTACCAGTCTCCATCAAGGAGAAAAAAAGAACTAAAAAGTCTGTTCTGAGGGGTAAAAGGATAAAGTAGTCTTTTAACACAGACCAGTGGTTTCTCTGCAGAATCCATGATCCAGTGGGGCAAACGTGCTCTCAAGTCAGGAATATTGAATCCAAATCCCAGCTCTGCTGTTTTCTAGCTGTGTGATCTTGCACAATGCATCACTCCCATTCTCTGGGCTTTGGGTTTTTTATCGATAGAAGGGGCAAAATTCCAAAATCTTGAGTGACATGAGATAATTTACAGATAGCCTTTGGCACACAGAGGGCATCATGGAATGTCATTAGTGACAAAGCCCCCTTGTGTTTAGTCGCTGGCATCTCTGGAGTCACATATATTTAGTAAATTCCCTCCAGAGAGCCAGATCTGACCCATGAGTGAAGGTTGTAAGGGGCAGAGCGGGAAGGGTTTATAGGCAAATCTTGCCAACCACACCAGGTTGCTACACACATTTTGAGTGGACCCTGATTCTGACTCGTGCCCCTTGCCTTCCAGTTCCGGAACTGCATGCTTACCACCCTCTGCTGTGGCAAGAACCCACTGGGTGATGACGAAGCATCCACCACTGCCTCCAAGACGGAAACCAGCCAGGTGGCACCAGCCTAAGCCCTGACAAGGACTCTGCTGCCGACTGTAGGAGTCTCCCGCCCCCCACCCACCCCCAGCAACAGCTGCCCCACCAGGATCTGTGCCTGTCAGACCAGGTCTCACAGGCTCCATAAGTTAAAAAAAAAAAAATTAACGAGGCTCTCCACTCATCACGAGGACGGCTTGACCTGGAGTCCTGAGTTCCCAGGGGCCAGTGGGATCTTACCCTCCTCCCCACAATGCATCTCTCAGGAACTCTTGCTGTCTGGAAATGTGCCCCAGTTTAGAGGGATAAGTATCTAGCACAGAGTGGAGCACAGAGTAGGTGCTAAATAAACGCTAGATGAAGGGAGGAAGGAATGAATGGGGGAATGAATGCAGAGATGGACGGGCAGGGAGAATATATCTGTCCTCTGAAAACCACCTCAGCAGCAGCAGTTCATGGCTGACAACCTTGAGCAGTTGTTTTCCTCCCTGGGCCTCACCCTCTTTCCCTGTAAAATGGGAATCCCAAGTCCCTGGTTCTACCATTCATGGCTGCTGTGAAGATCAAATGAGATGTGTGTGTGTGTGTGTGTGTGTGTGTGTGTGTGTGTGTGTGTGTTGTATTAAAGCACTTTGTAAAGGAGCTGTACAGATTGTAGTTAACATTATGAATAACGTCAAGTAATGTAATTAATTAATTGCTATTATCATTTCCTTTTCATAGTGACCATTTTGAGATTGGACAGACCCCCAGTATCCAGTCTCAGCAGGTTTTTTTAAAAATTAGCCAGGCATCAAGGCCAAACCACATTTGGGGACTGGGCTGGAGGTAGGGACAGTTGAGTGAATGTAGAATGCAGTCATCAGACCTGACGAAACAACATCGGACTGGAGTCTGGGACCAAGGTCCGGAGTCTAACCTCTGGCCTGGAGCACCAGCCCCAGTGCAGCCTGTGAAGAGACAGGCCTTTCTCTCAGCTCTGGAAACCACGTGCTCTCCTACCCAGCACTCGGGCTACTGCATAACTGGGCCAGGATGGAGCTTCTAGAAGCCATGCTCACCTGCCCACATTTAATAAAGAGCTGAGTCTCCAATGTCACCCTTGTCTTGAAGAGCTTAGAAACAAAAAGTGGGAAATTTGTTTGGGCCCACCTTCCCTGGGAACGTTGACAGGTCCCAGATTCCAACTCCCTTGCTGATGAGCCCATCTTTGGCAGCTCCAGTCCATACTCCATTCTGGAGAGTCCTTGCTGTGAAGCTGGGGCATCAGAATTGAGCTGCCTCAGGAACTGACCCCTCCTTCTTCACATAACCAAAGCTGGAAGCTCTATCTCTCCCCAACCCTGCCTGGAGACTAAGGCAAATTGGGGCATTAAAAGCTCAGCTCCTGTACCTGGTGTTAATGGTGGTGTTTTTTTCCTGCAGGATGGATTGAAACTGGGCAGCATCCATCTGGTCTCTGACCCTGAATGCCTGGATTGGGCAATCAGCAGAGCCTCCTGGGGGTGTGGGGGCTGGGAAAGGAAGGAGGGAGCATGCCCACAAATGGGAAAATTCCCAACTTTGGAGTTACAGGTGACCTGTGAAATGGCAAGCAAGTTTTGTCACCTCTCTGAGCCTTTTTGTCTGCATAAGAGAATGTTAAAACAGACCTTGAGGGGACTAGATAAGAGACTACAGTGGCCAGTCTGCACTGTGGGAGACTATTGACATTATTGGGGAACTCAGCTCAGAGTTCACTTTGCTGGGCACTCCATCTGCAAGGGAAACAGGATAGAGATATAGCTCCCAAGAGTTACTTACCTTTATCCTCCAAGGTAGGAAAGGGTTGCAGGAGCTTGAGATGGAGAGAGCCTTAGTGCCATGGTGGGGTTGGGGCAGGTAATAGTTGGGACCTCTATCCTTGTCCCTCTTTACTCTGTCTTCTTGGGTGATATCAGTCAGGGTTCTTTTGGCTGCAAGTGACCAGAAATTCCTATTAGGGCTGAAAGTAAAGGGAAAAATTAGTGTTGCCACATACAAAAAGCCCAGGGCTTTAGGAACAGCTGCAGACAGTTGCTCAGATTATGTTATTGGGCTTCTGTATCTCCTCTGGCTACACTTTTCTCTGTGTTGGCTTCATGCATAGGCTGACTGTTCCCAGAGGTGGGCAGAAATGGCAGCCAGTTGTTTCAGGCCCAGCAAGCCCTGCAGAAAGGGGGCTTCTGTTTCCCATCAGTTCCAGCAAATTTCTGAGTTAAGGCCCTCATTGGCCAAGCCTAGGTCACCTGATTGCCCCTGCAGCCCAATATTAACCCCACATAAACCAGATGGTCTAAGAGAGGGGACAGAAAGGTGCCCAAAGGAAACCTGTCGGTCTGATACCAGAAGGAAGAGGTGGGAGGCAGGGTGGGCAGAGAGACAGAGGCCCAAAGAGGATGGACTCGGAGTCACTGATATTTGGCTAGATCAGGCCCCCTTCCCACAACAGACAAAAGAAAGAAGGTTCCCATGGTTGCTCTTGCAGGTTACTCTCCATGTCAGGTGTTGTGTTGGGCCACGCATGGCGGTGGGAGGGACAGTGGCATTTCAGCTGCCCTGTCTTGCAGGCTTCCCTGTCCCCTTACTCCCCCACCCCACTTCACTTATTCTGAACTGTGGTATGTTTGTCTCAGCCTCACATCCAGAGGAAAAAACTACTCTAAAACCAGAACATTCTGTGGTTTTTCCTGGTAGAGTGGAAAGCCTCTCTATTTCTTTAATTTACAACTGATTTGACAGCTATGTATGGGGCACTGGCAGAGGAAGGCAAAGAGCTGCTGACTTAGCCTGGGAGCAAGGTATTATCCACCTCATCTCTAGGCTCCTTGAAGCCCGCAGGTGTATGGAACGCCTGTTGTACACAATCATGCCTCCACTCAACCCAATTGAAGGAAGCGGATCCTAGGCCACACGTGCCAGGGGGTCCAGAGATGGATCGGAGGGACCAAATCCCTGGGCTGTGACCTGGCCAGCCTCAGGGCCACAGAGCCCTTTCATCCCTCATCCTGCCTCTGGGAGGAGATTGTATGAACCCCACCCCAGTCCCCAAGGCAGCAGGGCCTAATGGCAGCTGGTCCCCCTGTCCCCAGTAGAGATGTGCATTCCTGACACCCCAAGATTCCCCCAGGGAGATGGTGGGTGTCCTTTCCAGCAGTGTGACTTTGGACCAAGTCTCTGAACCTCACTAGGCCCCAGACCCCTCAGCTTTAAGGGGAAGAATTGTCCCAGTTGGTAGATTTGTCTAAAGGGACAAATGAGATTATTGATCTAAAAGATGCAGTGCATACGAGACATTCAATAAATGCGAGTTCCCTTCCCAGAGACGTTAACCAAGTTCAAAGGAGCAGCCCCTGCGGCGGTCGAGATGGGCACTGAAGAGATTAAAGTAATGGAGGGGTCTCAGGGAAAGGGGAAGCAAGAGCCAACGGCTTCAGTTTTCAGCCCCTTCCTTCCTTTCAGTAATATCACCCACATTCTGGTGGCACCTTGCCACCCAGCACCAGGCTGCATCTCCCAGCTTCCCTTGCACCTGCAGTGGCATGACATCAAGGTCTGGCCAATAGGGCATAATCGGAAGTGATGCTTATAATCTCTGGTCTTACATTTCAGAAAACTGAGGCATCCCCCACTTTCTTCTTTCCTTTCCTGTCTGAAGGCAGGAGTTGGTCAGATGACCAGAGTGTCAGCAGCTCTCTCGGATCAGGAGGTAGAATCTGTGGGCAGAGACCAACAGAGCCTCCAGGCAAGGTCTCCCAGGCTGCCCTTCCCGCCCCGCACCATGCATTCTCCCAGAGTTTTGTGAGGAATGGTCTCACGGCTTCTTGTCCGAGCCACTGTTACTCTGGAGTCACAGCTGGTTTCTTAACGGACACAGAGCTTCCCGGTTGCAGCTCAGGGTCTGGATTCGGGGAGATCTGGCACAGGTCCTCTCTGAACTTCTGCTTCTTCATGTGTAAATAAAGTAGTGGCTATAAAATATTAACATAGATATTGAACTTGGCAGCTGCTTTTATTTCTACCCTGCCCTCTGCATTTATTGACCTAAAGTCACAGATACCCTGACGCTACAGAATCTAGAGTTACATAAAACAGGCACCCTATCACTACTCCAGAAAGTTGAGAGCTGTAACCTTCAGAAGCTCTCGTGCAGGTGGATCCTGTTCAATGCTCCAAGATGCTAAAAACATTTTCGGCAAAACTTAAGCTCCGTACAAGCCTCAATAAAAGAGTCACATCAGTACACCAAGCCACCGCTCCTCTCAGCAGGCTGATCCTC
This sequence comes from Lasiurus cinereus, assembly GCA_011751065.1. Classification (NCBI taxonomy): domain Eukaryota; kingdom Metazoa; phylum Chordata; class Mammalia; order Chiroptera; family Vespertilionidae; genus Lasiurus; species Lasiurus cinereus. Next base: position 7,058,565 of record JAAGEH010000125.1, read on the forward strand.
ACAGTGATCATTTCCTGAAAAAGGCAATCCTCTCGGAGAATTTTTAGATCACGCAGCACATTTTAGAACTTCTTCCCTCCAAATGCAAACCTCTATCCTGGCACAGCCCAGGAGCAGGGTTTCGGATTAAGCTTGTGGGAATGTTTGTATTGCTGAGTCTTTTTCTATTTCTCAATTCTTGGAAATTCCCCACAATGTGATCAAAACTGCTGCCCCCGTTTGCGCCAGCTTCCATATGCCTCTCTGCCTCATACTAGTATCTTCTCCTGTTCTAGCATGGTTCCCTCACCTGGTTTTCAGGCCTTCCTGCACTGAGCCAAACTGGGCTCTGACACCGGGGCTCCTACCACAATGGGTGCTGAGCACCGACTGTGTGCCAGGCGCTGGGCTGGGTACCAAGGATACCACCAGGAGCAAGACAGACATAGCCCTGTTCCCTCCCCTTCAATATCCGCCTCTCCCCGCACCACACTCAGGAGACAGGTAAGGCAGAGTAGTAACTCAGGATGCGGGAGGCTCCCAGGCAGCAAGTTCAGGCACTGTTGGGCTCACAACCTCCTAGGCCAGTGGTCGGCAAACTCCTTAGTCAGCAGAGCCAAAATTCAACAGTGCAACGACTGAAATTACTTTTGAGAGCCAAATTTTTTAAACTTAAACTTCTTCTAATGCCACTTCTTCAAAATAGACTCACCCAGGCCATGGTATTTTGTGGGAGAGCCACATTCAAGGGGGCCAAAGAGCCATATGTGGTTCAAGAGCCACAGTTTGCCATCCACGGTCCTAGGGAGTCAGGGAGGGCCTTTCTTAGGAAGTGGCATCTACACTGAGGCCAAAAGGATGAGTAGAAATCAGTCCAGAGAAGGTAGGTGGGGGTATTCTTCTAGGCATATTGTATCAGTTAGCTTATGCTGCATGACAAACAGCTCTTAAGCCTACATAGTTTAAAACAACACACCATGTATTGCTGTTTGCAACTCTGTGGGTCAGCTGGGCAGTTCTGCTTGCCCCGACCAAGCTTAGTTGATCTTCATTATGCAGATTCAAGTATGTGTGATTAATTGGAAGGTTGCTTAGTTGGCTGGGTGATAGGTGTATGAGCTTCTCTGCATTCATCAAGCTGGCCAGGGCTTGTTCATATGCCAAAGGGATTAGCATATAACATCACTTCCACCACATTCTATTGGTCAAAGAAAGCCACAAAGGCTAGCACAGATTTAAAGAGTATGGGAGGAACTGCAAAGTTACATTGCAAATTATACGGGCAGGGGAGAAAAATTGGGGATATTTCTACATCAATCTGACACACACACACAAAGGAAACACAGAGCAAAACCCAGATGTCAGCACCTCGCCCATTCCAAGAGCAACTGTGTGGCAGGATTCTGGGGCAGGAAGGCTCCAAAAGCCAGACTGCAGAGGCCAAACTTTCAACCCGGGCAGTGGGGAGCCATGAAGAGTGCTAGATGGGCACTTGGATGACCACTGCTGCCTCCTGGCAATGGAGAGTCCCCTGGGAAAGTTCCAAAAACAGACTATAGATAGAGAGAAAATTTTAAATCTGTTTTAAACCCATCCTATCCAAATCCTCTGCCCTCCTCCGAGGCAATCCCTGCTATTACCTTGGTATAAATTCTTTCAAACCTTTTGTGCCTTACACACACACACACACACACAGAGTTCTGTCTTCTTAGAAGGGAAAAGTATGTTCCTCAGATATATTCTGACACCTTCATTTTCACTGTCCTGTACTGTTTCACCGTCCTCCTGATGGACATTTAGGCTGCTTTCAAGTTTTGCTAAGACTGCAGTAAGCACCCTTGTGTATAATATAAGAATTTCTCCGATTTATACCTAGAGTGACACGGTGGGATGTGGCAGGAGTCCATCTCTAGTTATGTTAAATGCTACTAAATTGCTTTCCAATGCGGCTCCGACTTACCCTCCTAATGGTTTCGCCTTTCTTTGTGTCCTGGGCACTCAGCATTGATAGCCATTTAAATATTTGTTATTCTACTGGGTGAGAAATACAACCTCATCTTGTTGTAACCCAGCTCATCACTTTAAGTGACTGCAGAGTATTGTACAGTAAGGCAGTAATTTAGCCAGGCCCCAAGTGATTCACTTGGAAGTTAGTTCTATTTTACTTTTTTTCCCCTAACTAATGCACTTCTAGGACAGAGAAGGGGAGTTGCTGGGCTTAAGGGGAAACCTTTCCAAAGTTGGCTGCACCCCAATCTATCCCCCCTGGCAGGGGCAGCGGCAGCCTCTGCATCCAGCTCCCTGCCTCTTTGCCAACACCTTGTCATCAATTTTTGTCATTTTTATGGCAAAATAATAGCTCGTCATTGTTTCAATTTGAATTTTCCAGGATGCCAAGGAGGTTGAAGATATTTTCCTGTGTTTATAAACCGTTTTGTGAATTGCCTATTTATATTTTTTGTATTTTTGTCCACTTTCGCAATGGCCATTGTTAATTTTTATAGACTTTTGCTAAGTAATTTCATTTAAAATGACAAGTTTAAATAAAATAAAAGAAAGTAATTTTATTTTAAAATTACTCTTTAATTCCATAAAGATGTCCTATTTTTTAAAATGTCTTTATTGATTTTAGAAAGAGGAAGGGAGGGGTAGAGAGATAGAAACATCGATGAGAGTGAAATATCAATCGGCTGCCTCCTGCACCACCACCACCACCACCACCCCCTCTCCCCCCGCCGGGGACAGAGCTCATAACCCAGACATGTGTGCTGACTGGGAATCGAACTGGTGACCTTTTGGTTCATGGGTGGGCGACCAACCACTGAGCAACACCAGCTGGGGAAAGATTTCTTTCTTAAATAAATAAATAAATAAATAAAGGCCCTCACCCGTGGCTCAGTGGTTAGGGCGTCAGCCCACATACTGAAGGGTCTTGAGTTCAATTCTATACTCTGGTCCTTGCCCCGTCTGGATGTGTGCAGGAGGCCACCAATTGCTGTGTCTCTTTCCCATCGATATTTCTCTCTCTGTCTCCTCCCATACACTCTCTCAAAAAAATAAAACAAGATAAATTTAAAAAATAAGAGTGGCCACAAGTTGACCTAGGTGTGTCTGCTTCAGGCAAACCCCATTCGTTGGCCTCCAACTGCTATTTCTTGAGAAACCGAGGCAAGCAGCAGCCAGGAAACAGGGTCGGACACCTGGGCCGTAGGATCGGAGGGCCTCGCCTACACAACCCAGCTGTGCTCAATTCCCCTCAGCATCTCAGCCCCTGGTGGGCAGAGGGTGCAGGAGGGAACAAGGGTCTCAGCCACCATCATTTCACCAGGGAGGGCTGACACTCAGAGAAGCCAGTAACTCCTCCAGCTTCACACAGGGGTGGATGGCTAAGCTGGGGTGTCAGTCCCCTAGGAAGGGTTCCAGTGCCCCATCCTCGCCCTCCTGCCCGGGTCAGGATCTTAGCACCTCCCCGTCCAATCAGGGGCTAATTGGCGTCACGGGCCAGGCCACTGGGGTATAAGACAAGCAGGCAGGCTAGAGCCTCATCTCTGCGTCTGTATCAGCCTCGCAATGGCTCCCGGGATCTTGGCCTCTAGTGACGACACTTTGATCTCCTCGGCCTCGCTGACCTCCATGACCTCCACCTCCGGGTGGTCTGGGACTCTAAAGCCAGGTGAGCAAAGGGAGGCAGCCCTTCCCTCGTACCAGCAAGACCATTCCCTGGGTGTCCCAGACCGTCCTCCTCCCCCACCGTCCTCCTCTCCAGCCTGGCCCCAGCGCCCATCACAGAGGCTGCTGAGTTAGATGCCAGCAGAGGCAGGGCAGGCAGGACCTGAGAGCTGGGGCTGCCCGGCTCCAGGGAAGTGGGCAGAGCGGGCCTCCCCAGCTGGAGCCCATTTCTTCCCAGGGGAGCGCCGGTAGCCCTCTGCAGCCAGTTGAAGGGATTAGGGAAGCAAGTGTTGGATTTAGGGCTGCATCTCAGTTTTCAATAACACTTCGGGGTTTCTCCGCATACAGGGTCCACGAGACAGACCTGGTTCATTCCCTACAGTAGCTCCCAGTCTGATGGGCAAACCTTCCTTGTTGATAGATGCCACTTGATGATGTGGCATGCATATTAACTGTGGGAACCCAGAGGGCTGTAGGGCCCAGGGAGGTCCCCTAACTCACGCTGGGAGGGCACGCCTGCACCGTGGAGGAGGGGACCCCTGAAGGGAGGATCAGTCTTACCCAGAGGAGAGAGGGTGAGGCAGGGGAATCTTCCTGAGGATTTGCAAAGGCTCCTTTGGAGGAGAGGGGGCTCCAGGTGCCCAGGGAGGAGCTGTTCACTCTGGCTGGGCAGCCAGGGCAGGTGTTCAAATCACAGTGCCATTCGAAACTTAAAGGACGAGCGAAAGCTGCCTGGGTGACTCATGAGGAAGGCCGTCCACATGGAAGGAACAGCATAGGCAAAGGCCCGGAGGTGGGAGTGTTGGTGGAGCATTTGGGCAGTTGCAAGTTTTCCCTCTGGCTAAGGGCAGAGTTGGGGAGAACACCTGTGAGGGTGGGTGGGGCCCATCAGACGGAGCCTCCCAGGCTGTGGTCAGGTGCGGCAGCCCTTAGCCTGAAGGTAATGTGCAGGTGAGGGATGTGAGATGCAGTGAGAATGAGTTGGCCAGGAAATAAGGCAGCAGGTTGCCGAAACCAGTTTGGATAGAGCATCGACCTGCGGACTGAGAGGTCCCAGGTTCAATTCCGGTCGAGGGCATGTACCTTAGTTGTGGGCACATCCCCAGTAGGGGGCGTGCAGGAGGCAGCTGATCGATGTCTCTCTCATTGATGTTTCTAACTCTCTATCTCTCTCCCTTCCTTTCTGTAAAAAATCAATAAAATATATTAAAAAAAAGAAGAAGAAGAAGAAGAAATAAGGCAGCAGGAAGGAGGCAAGGGCCCGGGGTGGGGCTGGCGATGAGTGAGAGGAGAGGCCAGATGGAGTGGGGGGAAGCCTAGGGGGAGTCTGGGGCGGGGGCAGTGGGAATGGTGGTGAAGGGGAGGGGAGGTCCAGGATGTCTCTGGGTTCCTTTTTTTTTATTTTTTTTTATTTAACAAATCATTATTGTTCAGATTATTACATTTCTTCCTCTTTTTCCCCCCATAGTTCCCCTCTACCCAGTTCTCACCCCACCTTCTGCCCTTACCTCCGCCCCCACTGTCCTCATCCATAGGTGTATGATTTTTGTCCAATCTCTCCCTGCACCTCCCTCACCCCTTTCCCAATTCTATTACATTCACCAGTTTATTCCATTCATCAGATTTTTAATTCACTTTTTAGATTCACTTGTTGATAGATATGTATTTGTTGTTCATGATTTTTATCTTTACCTTTTACTTCTTCTTCCTAAAGAATACCTTTCAGCATTTCATATAATACTGGTTTGGAGTTGATGAACTCCTTTAGCTTTTTCTTATCTGTGAAGCTCTTTATCTGCCCTTCAATTCTGAATGATAGCTTTGCTGGTACAGTATTCTTGGTTGTAGGTTCTTGCTATTCATCACGTTGAATATTTCTTGCCACTCCCTTTTGGCCTGCATAGTTTTTGTTGAGAAATCAGCTGACAATGATATGGGTGCTCCCTTATAGGTAATGAACTGTTTTTCTCTTACTGCTTTTAATATTCTCTCTTTGTCTTTTGCTCTTGATATTTTAATTATGATGTGTCTTGGTGTGGTCTTCTTTGGATTCCTTTTGTTTGGGGTTCTGTGTGCTTCCTGGACTTGTAAGTCTATTTATTTCACCAGGTGGGGGAAGTTTTCACTCATTCTTTCTTTCTTTTTTTTAATATATATTTTATTGATTTTTTTACAGAGAGGAAGGGAGAGGGATAGAAAGTCAGAAATATCGATGAGAGAGAGACATTGATCAGCCGCCTCCTGCACACCCCACACTGGAGATGTGCCCGCAAGCAAGGTACATGCCCCCGACCGGAATCGAACCTGGGACCTTTCAGTCCACAGGCCGACGCTCTATCCACTGATCCAAACCGGTCTCGGCCAGTCATTATTTCTCCAAATAGGTTTTCAGTATCTTGCTCTCTCTCTTCTGGCACCCCCACAATTCTGATGTTGGTATGCTTGAAGTTGTCCCAGAGGCTCCTTAAACTATCTTCACATTTTTGGATTCTTTTTTCTTTTTGCTTTTCCAGTTGAGTGTTTTCTGCTTCTTTGTATTTCAAATATTTGACTTAATTCTTGCCTTCCTCTAGTCTGCTGTTAGGTCTCTGTATTATATTTTTTATTTCAGTCAGTGTATGTTTAATTTTTAGTTGGTCCTTTTTCATCTTCTCTTGGGTCTCGCTAAATTTATCCATCTTTTTTAGGAAATTCTTGAAAAACTTTGTAAGTGTGGTTTTGAACTCTATATCCAGTCGTTTGCCTCCATTTCTTTCGTTTGTGGTCTGTTCCTTTATTTCTGCATTTTCACTATGCCAGGAGAACTTCTGTGCTGGATTCAGCCTTATGATGCAAGATTTGCAAAACTGCAAAAGCCTCTCTGTTCAGCTTGGGTGGGGTGGAGTCTCAGGGCTGAGCAGTCAGCCCCGCCCTCTCTGGGTCTCAAGTGTCTCTCGGTAATTGCTGCGGTCCTTTCTGTGTGCATTGTCTCCAGACTTCTGTCTTTCCGGTTCCCTTGTGCTCCAGGACCCGTATGAGTCTGGGTCCCCAGGTTCTCCCCCCAAACTGGAGTTCAATGCAGTTAGAAGTGGCACAGGTGGGAGGCTCTGTCTCCTGCCCACCAGAAAGAGCCAGCAGCACAATCAGTAGTCCGTCTTCTCTGCGTGCATTGGTTTATGCGCCCCAAACTTCTGCCCTTTTTCGGCTCCCCTAAATTTCCATGCACTTTTCCCTTTTCACAACCCAGACTCTTCCTGCCCCCCAACCCCCATGAGTCTTGCCTGGAGCTGGGATTCAGTGCCGTAGGATAAGGGGTTCCGTGAAGTTGGGAATTTCCTTCTCTCTCCCGCCAGAGGAAGCCAGCCAGGCACACTGCCTCCCACTCTCTCCATGTTGAGGTCTCCGCACCTCAGCTTTTTGCAGTTTCTCTGAGTCTCTGTGAGCCCCTCTCTTTCCTTCTCGTTGTAGAATTTTCACTTGGCCAACTTTCCTGTGGTTCTGGATGATGTCCATTCTGTCTTTTAGTTGTAGTTTTGAAATTGTTGTGTGAAGCAGCAGTTTAGGTGATTACCTATGCCGCCATCTTAGTTTCTCCCCCCTGTAGTTAAGTCTTGATTGATGTTGGTATCACTGGGGGGAATTGACCTCCAAGCCAAGTGGTTGTGAGGATCAACTGTGTCTACACTGGGAGAACTTCTGTGCTGGAGTCAGCTTTATGAGACAAGAATTGCAAAATTGCAAAAGCCTCTGTGCTCAGCTTGGATGGGGCAGAGTTTCAGGGCTGAGCAGACAGCCTTGGCTTCCCGTCAGTCTTGCCCTACATGGCCCCTGAGTCTCAGTGTCCCTCAGTAATCATTGCAGCCCTCTCTATGTGCACTTGTGCTCATGTGCCTCCAGATCTCAGCCTTTTGCAGCTCCCCTGAGTTTCTGTGCAGTCCGGGGACCTGTATGAGTCTGGGTCCCCAGGGTCTTGCCCAAAACTGGGGTTCAGTGCAGTTGGAACTGGAGTTCAACGCAGTTGGGAGGTTCCACCTTCCTCCTGCTAGAGAAAGCCAGGAGCAAAATCAGCAGTCAGTCCTCTCTGCACGCACTTGCACATGCCTCCAGACCTTTGCTTTTTGCAGCACCCCTAAGTTTTTGTGCGCTCCTCCCTTTTCACGAAAATCCAGACCCCCCCCCCCCCCCCGTATGAGTCTAATCCGGAGCTAGGGTTCAGTGCAGTATGGAGTGTTCATCTCTCTCCTGCTAGAGGAAGCCCACCAGGCCCTCCACCACCCATCCTCTTCACATGCATGTCTCCATACTTCAGCTTTTTGCAGCTCCTCTGAGTCTCCGTGAGCCCCTCTCTTTCCTTCTAGTTGTAGAATTTTCACTCAGCCGGCTTTCCTGTGGTTGTGGATGGTGTTCGTTCTGTCTTTTAGCTGTAGTTTTGAAATTGTTGTGCGAGGCAGCAGTCTAGGTGTTCACCTATGCTGCCATCTTGGATTCTCCTCCCCTGGGTTCTTGTTGGGTGTCTGGGAGGTATGGGGGGCGGGGAGGGAAGGTGTGCCATTCCTGGAGGGAAAAGTTGAGGGCAGGTGTGGGGCAGGTGTGATACTGGACGTTGCAGTATTAAATAGCTGCCAAATGAGGAGCAGAATCCTGTGGGGGTCTGGGGAGGGAGGAGACTTGGATGTGGCTCCCTGGGCCAGGAATGGTTTAGGGAGAGGCAGGAGCGGGGACACTACAGCGTGTGTCAGCTCAAACCAGGCTGAGGACCCTGTTGGAAACCGTCGAACACTGCAGCTTGAGTGGGCTTTGGCCTCCTTAAAGGCCCCATTCCTGCTATCCAGCTGGGAAGACGGAAGCCCAGCGAGGAGGGTAAAACCCCCAAGGCCTGGGGTGACTGACCCAGGACTCCACCAATTCACAGGCTTTGGCCCCAGAATGAATATTCCCAGACACGGCTCTTCCTGGCCAGGATACAGCGGTGGTTCAAATGGATTAGGTCTTTGTAATTTTGGGGTGTTTTTTTTTCCTACTTTAAAATGTGTTTTTAAAATATATATATTTTAGCCAATTGATTCCTTTCTGAGGTCTTTAATTTTTGCAAGTTGATTAGAAAGTAGCATTTCCAATCACCTAATACTTAAATCAAATTTTCTATTTAAACCACTTTTTAAAATTGTTGTTTAAAGTATTATGTCTCCTTTCTCACACCATCCAGTTCACCCATTGAAAGTGTACCGTAGCTTTCAGTATATGCGCAGCTGTGGGTCCATTTCCACAGTCGATTTTAGATTATTTTCATCGCCTCAAAAGAAAACCTGCGCCCACTAGCAGTTGCTCCCAGCCCACCCAACACCCCCAGCCGCTGGCAATCGCTACTTCCTGTTCCTGTGATTTGCCATCCAGAACAATGCGTATACATGAAGTGCTACATGGCGTTTTTTGTGTGACGGACTTCTTTCACTCGGCATAGCGTTTTCACGGAAGCACTTCACTCCTTCTCTTGGCTGGGTGATATTCCATTCTATTGCTAATCCATTTTGTCTATCCACCCATGAGTTTATGGACGTATGCGTTGTTTCTACTTTTGCGCGATTTATAAATACCTCCGCTATGAACATTGTGTGTAAAAATGTTTGTGTGGACATATGTTTTCATTTCGCTCGGGTATATATTTAGCAGTGGAATTGTTTTGTAACTTTTTTATTATGAAAACTTTCAAATGAACACAAAAATAGACAGAGTGGTACAGGGACCCTCCCCCACCCCCGCCCCAATCCCACCTCCAGCACCCATCATCCAACCTCAACGGTCATTAGTGGATGGCTACTCTTGTTTTGTGTGGGGGGCTATTTCGAGGCAGGTGCCAGAAGTAGAACCTCTTACAGAATAATTCCAATACTATTAGCACACCTGAAACAATGTCATCGCTAACGTCATCAAATGTTCCCGGTGTTCACGTTTAGCTAGTTGTCTTGCCTCCCCCCTCCCCTCACTTCCCGCTGTCTCATCCAAATCATGTTCAGAGTCCCAGCAAGGACCCCACCTGGCATTTGGTTGAAAGGGTTCTCCAGAATCTCATCTCTGGGGACCACTCCCCCTTTTTGTCTTCCTCCTTGCGGATGTGCAGATGGACCTGGGGCTTTGAGTCCTGCAGAGGTCCTCACAGCCCGGGTTCTGCTGATCTCATCCCTGCGTCCCTTTCGGAGAGCCCCTGGGTGCCCTGCCTGCAGTTAGATCTAGACACTGGACCCAGTTTTTGGTTGTTTGTTTGTTGATAAAATTATCTCTGTTGTTGGAAGTATTACAGACGTCCCCTATTTTTCCCCCTCTGATCCCCCCATGCCCACTCTCAGCCCCTCCCAGGCCTTACCACACTGTTGTCTGTGTCCATGGGTTACGCATATATGCATCTAAATTCTTTGGTTAACCTCTTCCCCCTACCACTGCCTCCCCACTTTTCTCTGAGATTCGTCCATCTATTGCACGTTTCCTGTCTCTGGACCCATTGTGCTTGTAGGGTTGTTTTTTCAAAAGGAACACTTCATGCTTTCCATGGTGTGAGCCCAGACCCATGACGGGCCTAGGAGACAGCCTGGCCACGCGGTGTATCCTGTCCTTGGGGTGCTCACAGGCATTCCCTGGGGGTGACTGGATCCCCCAGGCCCTTTGCCCACCGTGGGGCCTGGCTGGCGCCTGGTGTGTGCCTCACCAGGCATGCTGGTGGTCCGTGGGCCTGACGGCGGTTTGGGCTCTGGGTGGTGTCCTGCTGTCCGTCCGCAGGTCCGTGCCAAGACACCGTCCCGCCGCCGCGGCGCAACCCCCCGATGCTGCGCATGGTGCTGGAGGCGCTGCAGGCGGGCGAGCAGCGCCAGGGCACCTCGGTGATGGCCATCAAGGTGTACATCCTGCAGAAGTACCCTACGGTGGACGCCATCCGGCTCAAGTACCTGCTGAAGCGGGCCCTGGACACAGGCATGCAGCGCGGCCTCTTCATCAGGCCCATCAACTCCAGGGCCAGGGGGGCCACTGGCAGCTTCAAAGTGAGCCTGCAGGGGCGGGGGGAGGGGGCACAGAGACTCGGCCGGGGTTTAAGCTCCAGCTCTCTCTCCCTGACCTCTGTGTGCTGTGCCCCTGCCCGTTGCCCGGTCTCCCCGTCTTCTCTCCGTTTTCCTGTGTGTTCTCGGAGACTCCCCCTTCTCCAGGAAGGCTGGTGGGTGAGCCCCATCTGAGCCCCTACACAGCTCTGGTCACTATGCTGTGTCCACCCTCATCCCTGTCAGGTGTGTTCAGTGACCAGCGACCATCTCCGCTGGGTCTCCTTCTGCCCACCACCCTTTCCGGGGACTCCCTCACCGACGACGAGGCAGCCCAACCTGGGGCCCCAGGTCGCAGGGTCAGGTTTACGCCCCCAGGCTCTCTGGCTCCAAACCAAGGCTGACACCCGCCTAAGCACCCCATCCTCCTCTTTCAAAGGGGAGGGCTCCAGAGGGGTCAGATCTGTCACAAGATTGAACCCCAGCACCAGGCCTGCCAGGGCCACAAGGGAAATCCCGGGACCAGGCGGCAGGGGTCTGCCGGTCCTGGCTGCACCCCAGCAGGGAGCAGTTGCTCTGGCAGTTGCCCTGGAACATTCGCAGCCCGCGGCGTTCCAGTCCCTGGGTGATGGTGGCTGCGCACAGGAAGTCCCGTCCCTGTGGAACACCTGGACGTGGGCCAGCGCTTGGCCAGCCATGGCAAGGCCCGGGGCTAGGGTGGGATGCGGGAGAAGAGAGGGTGCTGGGGGACCCGTGGCTGGGTCAGGCTGCAGGGCCTCGGAGCTAATCAGGGCAGGGAGGCAGGGAAGGGCCTAGGGCACTCAGAGGTGGGGATGCGTCATGTGCTGGGAGTGGGGCTTGTTTCTGGCCTGGGTGGGAATTGGGGAGCCAGGAGGGCTGGGGGTGAGGGGGCCACAGTGGACTCTAGAAGGCAAGGACCACATTTTTGCCAGGGGCCCTTGCATCCCCGGATGCGCACACTTTCTCCGATGGCTCCCGTGTAAAGATGGGAAGGCTGAAGTTAGCTGGGGCCGAGAAGACTCTGCTGGGGGTGCTGGGGGAGTTGTAGACGCTGGGCTGTGTGGCCGTGACGTCCACGTTCCACTGGCAGGCATCGCGGGCAAGGCGGGGAGTTTGGAGACATGGCAGTGTGTGACGGGGCAGGCTTTGTCAGGAAGAGGGAGGGCGAGTCGGAGCCACTGGCCATGGACCCTGTGGGCAGGGAGGATGCCAAGGAGGTTCACAGCTTAGCCTCTCAGGATGGAGTCGGGCTCACAGTGTGCATCACTTGCTCCCAGTAGTCTGGCTTTGATGCTTCCAGATATGGGGGGGAGAGGGTGCCCGTGGCCTCAGGAAGCAGGAAGGGGCAGCTTGGGTGAGACTGGGAGACTCGGGCCCCCAGCTCCTCAACGGCCGCAGCCCTGCCTTGCAGGGCAACGAGAGGCCTGACTGCGCTCCTGGCGGCAGGCATTTGGCAGATGCTTGTGTGTCTTCTCCCCCAGGCCCTAACCACCTCCATCTCCTCTCTTTTTGAAGGGGGCCTTCTTCCCTGAGCTTTACGTGGGGAGTGGGGACATGAGCCCGTAGAACCTCAGCTCTCACCCCACCCCGTTCTCTCCTCTGCCAGTTAGTTCCCAAGCAAAAAAAAAAAGCCAAGCCCAGGAAGACAGCCACGGTGCCGGCCCCCCGGAGACCTAGGGAGGCCAAGGAGGAGGCCCCCAAGAAAGAGGACCAGACCAAGGGCGAAGAGGCAGGAGGGGGCAAGGCCAGGAAGGCCCCCCAACAGCCAGACAAGGTCACAAAGGCCCCTCCTGGGGCCAGCGGGCCCCATGGGAAGTTAAAGATCAAAGGCAAAAAGGACAGCTCGGGTAGGTGTGTGAGAGGCGAGTGGTGAGCGTGGGCAGCCGCTGGGTGTGAGGAGGGAGGGGCGGGCTCTGGGGAGCAGAATTCCCATCCGGCACCCGCGGAAGCTGTGGGAGCTGACTGGGGGTGAGGGAGGAGCCTGACTCATCCCTAAGAGGAGTCAGGGAAGGCTTCCTGGAGCAGGTGTCCTAGGCAGAAGAGCAGCCTATCAAAGGCCTGGAGAAATGAAGATAAAGCATTTGAAGAAGTGAAAATGGTTCTGTGTGCATTTAGGTGGGGGGAGGGGGAGGATAGAGGGGCAGCAGCAGGGGGAGGCTGGGAAGGGCAGCCTGGAGTCTGGACTTGAGCTGGAGAACAAGGAGGAGCCATGGAAAGACTCTGAACAGGGAGCAGCTAGGGTCTGAGGTATTTTAAATGTGTCTCGGCCGCCATGTGGGAAACGAACTAAAGACTAGAGGCTAATGATCCTGTTAAGCCCTTCGTTGTGGGTGGGCACAGAGCATGGGGGTCAGAGCGAGGGAAAGAGGCAAGAGGGGGCAAGGCTTAACTATTACATGGTTAAGATGCCGTGCAAGGCTGAGAGTGAGGGATGGTCCCCCACGGTCCAGTTCCGTGGTCAGCAAACTCTGGCCGGCGAGCCACATGCGGCTCTCTGGCCCCTCGCGTGTGGCTCTTCCACAAAATACCACGGCCTGGGCGAGTCTATTTTGAAGAAGTGACGTTAGAAGAAGTTTAAGTTTAAAAAATTTGGCTCTCAAAGAAATTTCAATCGTTGCACTGTTGATATTTGGCTCTGTTGCCTAATGAGTTTGTGGACCGCTGCCTTAGGGAGATGCTGTCATTCCCAGTTTGCAGACGAGGGCAACCAGGCTCAGAGGCTAAACCACTTGCCCCACGTCAGTCAGTGGCAGAGTGAGGAGTGTGGCTCAGGCAGGACCAGGGCTCTGGAGCCCCTGAGCTGTCCTGCCCACCAGCAGTTCCTCCTGAGAGGGCTCCTTCCTACATCCTCTCCCCACTTTCCAGCAGATGCCAAGGCCCACAGGACCACCAAAGCTGGGACTCAGAGTTCAAAACCCACAGTCCCCAAGGTAGGTGCCTGTGTGGCTCCCCTGGTCTGGGTCTGCGCCCTGCACAGGCCAGAGTCTGGGCCCCCTCCCCAGCCCTGGAGGTCAGCTGGGGAAGCGGTCACTTGTTTTCCTACAAAGCCCAGTGCAGTCTCTCCTCCTCCCGTGTGTGCAATTGCTGGTGGGGGAGGGGAGGATCCTCCAGCGCCCCAAGGATCACCATCCCTATTTCCAGGGAAGAGACTGGGTCTCTTGGCCAAAGCCCACCCAGAGCTGGGATTTCAACCGCGCGCTGGCGGCTCCGAGCTGTGTGACCCGCCCCACCAGCGTGGTTGCCTTGCCCCTGGGTTTGCTCTCTTCCAGAGTGAAAATGGTGCGACTTCCCCAGCCAAAAAGAAGACGACAGGGAACAAGGTCCTTAAAGAGGCCACTGCCCAGGGTGCCAGGAAAGGGTCGAAAGCCAAAGCTGCCGCTGCGGCTCCTAAGGACAGCGAGCCCAAGGTGGTCCCTGGACCACTGAAGAGGAAGACGGAGGTCTCCAGTGGCCCCAGGAGGCCCGGCATGCCCACCACGGCCTCATCATCCAAAGAGACCAGCGTGAAGGCAGAAGCCAAGAGCTAGAGGCGAGGTGGAGAGACACTAAGACTCAAAGTTTTTACTCCCCCCAAAAAATATCAATTTATTTTACTGTAACCTATTCATCAATAAAGAATTTTTTTTTCTCCCTCACAAATTGGTGTGGAAGAAGGCTGAGGCCTAAGGACCTGGCCATGCAGGGCCAGGGCCCAGGTAGAAGCTCCAGCCCTGCGGAGGGGGACAGACCGTGCGATGGAAAGGGCTGGTGCGGGGATCGGAGAGCAGAGCAGAAGTGTTTAACTGGCCTGAGGTCTGGGACTGCTGCCTGGAGGAGGCAGCTTTTGATCTTAAAGGATGAGCAGGAGTAGCCAGACCGATGAGAGGAAGGGCATTGCAGGGAGAGGACCCCAGCCTGTGGTGTGGTGGCAAGAGGGGGATTTGTGGCTTTGGGAGCGGCGTGGGGGAGGGGTGGGCATGCAGACTGGGGAAGGTAGACCTTCTCTCAGGGTGGTGGGGAGCCAGGGAGGTTATAGGCAGGGGAAGCGATGGTGTGTGTGTGTTTAGGAAAAGCCCTCTGGCTGTGAAGAGGAGAGAGGAGAGAGGCTGAGATGAGTTAGGGACCATTCAACCGCTGGTTACTGAGCACCACCCCTGAGACCCACAGAGGGAAGAGAGAGAGTGGGGCCCTGCGGTGGGGGCGTGCTGAGCAGGCGTGAGGAACCTCGGGGAGGCCCTGTAGCTGCAGCCCCGGGAGGAGGAGCAGCAGTGGGACGGGAAGCTGGGTGCTTTCAGAAGGGCCGTGGCGCTCCTCCCAGGGAGAGCTGGAGTCGGGTCCTGGCCCTGGACTCTGGGCTGTGATTGCTTGACGGATACGGCACCGTGGACGTGACTGGCAGGGCCCAGGCCTCAGGAAACCGGGAGCTTCTACTTCCTGTGTGTTTTTAAATCCCATCCCCTTGCCCCCTTCCCCTTTGGCCTCCCTCCGCCTGTCCTCTGTATCTGTGCGTCTGTTTCTGTTTTTGTTTAGTCATTTGTGTGGGTTTTTTGTTTTTTTGTTTTTCTGTTTTTAGATTCCACATGTAAGTGAAATCAGACGGTATTTGTCTTTCTCGGACTTATTTCACTGAGCATGACACCCTCTGGGCCCATCCATGTTGTCATAAATGGTGAGACTTTATTTTCTGTTATGGCGGAGGAATGTTCCATTGTGTATACGTGCCACATCTTCTTGATCCTTACGTCTTATCGATGGCCCCTTAGGCTGCTTCCCTATCTTGGCTACTGTGAAGAATGTGGGCAATAAACATCGGATAGGGGTACATATATCTTTTTGAATTAGTGTTGCTGTTGTTCCTTTGGATAAATATCCACCAGTGGAATTGCTGGATCACATGGCACCTGGGTTTTTAACTTTTTGAGGAATCGCCATACTGTTTTCTGTGACTACATCAACATGCAATCCCATCAGCAGTGTACTAGGGCTTCCTTTTCTCCTCACCATCACTTATTTGCTGACTTACTGACGATAGCCATTCTGACAGGTGTGAGGTGATGGATATCTCATTGTTGGTAGTAATGTGCATTTCCCTGTTAGCGATGGTGCTGATCTTTGTGTGTGTCTATTGGCTCTCTCTCCATCCTCTTTGGAGAAATGTCTACTCAGGTCCCCTGCCCAGTTTTTAATTGGGTTATTGGGGTTTTGGGGCATTGCGTTGTATGAATTCTGTCTATTTTGGACACGAACCCTTTATTGGATGGACTAGATTACTTGCAAGTATCGTCTCCAGTGTAGTAGGCTCTCTTCTCTGTGTTGATGCTTTCCTTTTCTGTTCAAAAGCTCTTAGTTGACATAAAGCTGTTTGTTCATTTTTTATGTTGTGGTTGCCCTTGTCCAAGGAAGCATCCCCACAAAGATGTTGCTAGAGGAGATGTCGGAGCCTGCTGCCTGTGTTTTCTTCTAGGAGTTTCATAGTTCCAGGTCTTTAAGTCTTTAACCCATCTTTACTTTTATTTTTGTATATAGTGTAAGAAAGTGGTTTGCTTCATTTTTTGCATGAATTTGCTATTTTCCCAGCACCACTTATCGAAGAGACTGTCTTTACTCCATTGTATATCCTTGCCTCCATTGTCATAGATTAATTGACCATATAAACAAGGACTTATTTCTAGGCTCTCTATTCTGTTTCATAATCGATCTGTTTTTATGCAAGTTCCATGCTTGCTTTATTGTTTTAAATATATTTTTATTGATTTCTGAGAAGAAGGGAGAGGGAAAGAGAGAGAGAAACATCAATGATGAAAGTCATTGATCAGCTGCCTCTTGCACGCCCCCTACCAGGGACCTAGCCCACAACCCAGGCATGTGCCCTTGACCAGAAACAAACCTGGGACCCCTCAGTCCACAGGCTGATGCTCTATCCACGGAGCCAAACCAGCTAGGGCCCATGCTGTTTTTTATTTTTAATTAATTGTGGTGACATTGGTTAATAAAATTACACAGGTTTTAGGCATACAAGTCTGCAATACATCATCTGTATGTTGTATTGTGTGTTTATCACCCCAAGGAACCATGCTGTTTTGGTTATTGTAGCTTTGTAATATAGTTTGATATCAGGGCATGTGATACCTTTTATTTTGTTCTTTTTCTAGATTTCTTTAGCTATTTGGGGGCTTTCTGTGGTTTCATATGAATTTTAGGATTAATTCTAATTCTGAGAAGAATGTCATTGATATTTTAATAGGGATGGCATTGAATCTGTATATTGATTGCTTTAAGTAATGAGGATGTTTAAACAATAATACTTATTCTATACTATGAACAAAATAGATCCTTCCATTTATTTGTATCTTCTTTAGTTTCTTTTTTCAATGTGTTATTGTTTTCAGAGTACAATGGTACCTCGAGATATGAGTTTAATTCATTCCGTAACCTTGAGGCGTGGGAAACTATGAGACGCGCGAGTCACGGTAAACTGGTGGGTCGTGTGCAGCCTGCCGATCCGTGCGATTACTCGTATCTCAAATGTTGCTCGTATTTCAAAGCAAAAATTGCTTGCTGGATGGCTCATATCTCAAAAATCTCGTATGTTAGGGCACTCGTATCTCGAAGTACCACGGTATAGGTCTTTCACCTCTCTGGTTAAATTTATTCCTAGGTATTTTGTGCTTTCTGATACAATTGTAAGGGTAAATGGGATGGTTTTCTTAATTTCTCCTTTTGCTAATTTATTATTGGTGTACAGAAATACAACAAATACTGATCTGCATATTGATTTGGTATCCTGCAACTTTACTGAATTCATTTATTAGTTCTAACAGTTTTTTGGTGGCCTTTAGGGTTTTTGTATGTGGTATCATGTTATCTGCAGATAGTGTTTTACTTCTTCCTTTCTGATTTAAATGCCTTTTATTTCTTTTCCTTGTTGGATTGTTGTGGCTAGGACTTCCAATATCATGTTGGACAGAAGAGGAGGTGGTAGGTACCCTGGTCTTGTTCCTTATTTTCACCTTTGAGTGTGATATTAGTGAGTTTGTCATATATATTATTTATGAAGTTGAGACATATTCCTCCTATACCCACTTTGTTGAGAGTTTTTATCATAAAAGAATGTTGAACTTTGTCCAATGCTTTTTCTGCACCTATGAGCATATGATTGTTTTATTTTGTTAACGTGGAGTATCATGTTAATTGATTGATAGATTTACTGGTATTGAACCATCCTTGCATCCCACTTGGCCATGGTGTACAATCCTTTTTATTTTATTTATTTTAAATTATTTATTTGTATGAATCCTCACCCAAGGATATTTTTCCCCCATTGATTGAAAGGGAGAATGAAAGGGAGGGCAGAAGGGAGGAGGGAGCCATTGATGAGAGAGAGAAATATCGATGTGAGAGGAAAATTGATGGGTTGTCTTCCACATGCACCCAAACCAGGGTCGAGGATTGATCCCAGGCATGCTCCCTTCAGTACATGGGTGAATGCTCTAACCACTGAACTCACCAGCTAGGGCTATAATCCTTTTTTATTTTTAAATTAAATTTTTATTGTTGAAAGTATTACATATGTCCCCTTCTCCCCCCCCCCCACTGACCCCTTCTAGCTCACCCCCTCCCCCACCCAGGCCTTCACCACCCTATTGTCTGTGTCTATGGGTTATGCATACATGCATACAAGTACAGTGGTACCTCGAGACACGAGTGCCCTAACATACGAGATTTTTGAGATATGAGCTGTCAAGTGAGCAATTTTTGCTTTGAAATACGAGCAACAGTTGAGATATGAGTAATCTCGCGGATCGGCTGGCTGCACACGACCCACCAGTTTACCTCGACTCAAGTGTCTCATAGTTTCCCACGCCTCAAGGTTACGGAACGAATTAAACTCGTATCTCGAGGTATCACTGTAATTTAGTTGATCTTCTTCCCACCCACCCTCCTCCACCTTCCCTCTGAGATTCCGCAATCTGTCCTATCCTTCTATGTCCCTGGGTGTATTTTGTTAGTCAGTTTATTTTGTTCATTAGATTCCACATATAAGTGAGATATGTGCTTGCTTGTCTTTCTCTGACTGGCTTATTTCACTTACATAATATTCTCCAGATCCCTGCATGCTATCTCAAGGGTAAGAGATCCTTCTTTTTCACTGCTGCATAGTATTCCAGGGTGTAAATGTACCACAGCTTTTTAATCCACTCATCTTCTGATGGGCACTTGAGCTGTTTCCATATCTTAGCTATTGTAAATTGTGCTGCTATGAACATAGGGGTGCATACATTCTTTCTGACTGGTGTTTTGGGTTTCATATTCCTAGAAGTGGGATCACTGGGTCAAATGGCAGTTCCATATTTAATTTTTTGAGGAAACTCCATACTGTTTTCCATAATGGCTGCACCAGTCTACATTCCCACCAGCAGTGCACTAGGGTTCCCTCTTCTCCACATCCTCACCAGCACTTGTCATTTGTTGATTTGTTGATGGTAGCCATTCTGACAGGTGTGAGGTGATACCTCATTGACATTTTAATTTGCATCTGTCTGGTGATCAGTGACTTTGAGCATTTTTTCATATGTCTCTTGGCCACCTGTATGTCTGCTTTGGAGAAGTGTCTATTTAGGTCCTTTGCCTAATATTTAATTGAATTGTTTATCTTCCTTTTGTTAAGTTGTATGAATTCCTTATACATTTTGGATATTAAACCTTTATCAGATGTCTCATTGCCACATACAGAGTGGCCAGATTATTATGATCTCTGAATGCATAATAATCTGGCCTCTCAGTGTGTGTGTGTGTGTGTGTGTGTGTGTGTGTGTGTGTGTGTGTATGCGTGCGTGTGCGCGCGTGCAACTGCCTGCTGGTCAAACTCCTGGTCAAGGGGACAATGTGCATATTAGCCTTTTATTTTATAGGAAATACACTGAATGGCCAGATTATTATGCATTCAGAGATCATTGTAATCTGACCACTCAGTGTATGTTCTCCCAATAGAGTGGGCTCCCTTTTCATTTTGTTGATGGTTTCTTTTGCTGTGCAGAAGCTTTTTATTTTGTTGTAGTCCCATTTGGTTATTCTTAGTTTCCTTTGCCTTAGGAGATGTATCTGTAAATATATTGCTAGGAGAGATGTCTGAGATTTCTGCTGCTTATGGTTTCTTCTAGGATTTTTATGATTTCATGATTTACATTTAAGTCTTTTATTCATTTTTAGTTTATTCTTGTGTATGTTATAACTTAGAGGCCTTGTTTCATTTTTTTGCATGTAGATGTCCAATTTTCCTAATATCATTTATTGAAGAGACTATCTTAATTCCATTATATATTCTCACCTCCTTTGTCAGATATTAATAGAGTATGATGGCTTGGGTCAATTTCTGAGGTCTCTGTTCTATTCCATTGATCTATAGACCTGTTCTAGTGCCAATACCAGGCTGTTTTGATTATAGTGGCTTTGTAATATAGTTTGACATCTGGAGTTGTGATTCCTCCACCTTTATTCTTCTTTCTCAAGATTGCTGTGTCGATTCAGGATCTTTTTTTAAAATTTCATATAAATTCTTGGAGTATTTGTTCTAGATCTGTGAAATGTGTTGTTGGTACTTTAATAGGAATTGCACTGGATTTGTAGATTGCTTTAGGTAGAATGGACATATTAATGAGTAGTATGGACATTTATTTTAATTCTACCAACCCATGAACACGGTATATTCTTCCACTTGTTTATATCTTTCTCTATTTTCCCCTCCCCTCCATTCTCCATGTACTCCAACCAGGGTCTGGTTGTGATCCTCTGATTGTTATCAGCCTTGATTGGCCTCAGGCTTCAACCATAGAGGGAGCGAAAGTTCTTCCAATCAGGTGTAGCAACTGGCTTTCCCCCAGGCCAGTGGTCAGCAAACTGCAGCTCTCGAGCCACATGCGGCTCTTTGGCTCCTCAAGTGTGGCTCGCACGTACAGTACGATTGAAACTTTGTGGCCCATGCGCAGAAGTCGGTTTTCGGCTCTCAAAAGAAATTTCAATCGTTGTACTGTTGATATTTGGCTCTGTTGACTAATGAGTTTGCTAACCACTGCCCCAGGCCAAAACCACCTGGAGAGCAAAGGTGCATATGAGAAAGAAGTCCTCTGCAGCGTGTGGGAATGACTCAGCACGGGAAAGCTGAACATGTGGTGGCTGCCCTCCAAGCTCCAACCCCAGAGCCACAACCATGGACTGTCCTCATGCAGCTCCAGTCCCCTCTGCCCTCCCCCTGCTGGAGCCCAAGGTGAGTGGCTCACACAAATTTTGTGTGTTTGTCCTTTAAGAGGGTGCCTGCATTTCCAGCCCTCTCTTGGGTGGCAGGCAGCAACCCTGCTGCTTTTCATAGCCAGATGTTATGCGGGCTCCTTTCTCAGTTCTGGTGCTCTGGGCTGGGGAGATCAGTGTAGGGTTTAGACCCCCAGAGTTCTCAGTAGGAACCTCACACAGCTGAGATATCCCTCCAGACCATCAGCTGCTGTCTGTGGGGACCCAGCCACCCCTTTCGTGTCTTCAAGTTCCTACTAGTCTCTATGTGGTCTCCACTTTCCGTCCTTGATTATCAGAGTTCTCTCCAGCTAGTCTTCAGTTGATTTTTCTGGGTAGTTTTTCCTGTATTTTAGTTATATTTCCAGTTTGGTCCTGGGGGAGTGTCAGTGTAGCTTACTAGTACACTTACTCTGCCACCATTTTTAATCCCCCTGTAATCCTTTTACTGTATTGCTGAATCTGGTTTGCTAATATTTTGAGAATTTTTGCATCTATGTTCACCAAGTATATTGGCCTGTAATTTTTGTATATAATATTTTTGTCTACTTTTGTTATAAGGGTAATGTTATCTTTATATAATGAGTTTGAAAGCTTTCCTTTCCCTTTAGTTTTTTTAAATAGCTTAAGGTTTTAGAAGAATATATAATAAATAGAAGCCCAGTGCACGAATTCATGCATGGGTGGAATCTAGCCGGCCCGCCCTGATGAGGGCCCAATAGAGCCAGGCCAGCAGGGGGAGGGGCTGCAGGCAGTTGGCTAGCTGGTCCTGCCCCTGATCAGGGTGTTGGGGGCAATTGGGGGCTGGGCCGGCCGGGGCAGAGGGCGGCACTGATTTGGGGTCCAGATCAGGCTGGTTGGCTGCTGCAGTGTGAGTCATAGCCCCTGGTCATTCTGGTCATTCCACCCATTCCAGTTGCTGGGTTTTTATATATATAGATTGTTCTTTGAATGTTCATTAAAGTTCATATGTGAAACCATTTGGTCCTGAACTTTCATTTACTGGGAGGTTTTTGGTGTACTTTTTTCTCTGCTTCAGTTTCATTGGTAGTAATTGGTTTGTTTAGATTTTGTATTTCTTCCAGATTTAGTCTTAGAAAGTTATATACTTTTAGAAATTTATTTGTTCTAGATTGCCAGATTTGTTGATGTACAATTGTAGTATTCTTTAATGATTCTTTGTACTTCCTATGGTGTTCATTGTCACTTCTCTTTTATTTATGATTTTATTTATTTGGGTTCTCTTTTTTTTTTCTTGATGAGTTTGACCAAAGATTTGTCAATTTTATTTATATTTTTAAAGAAATAGCTCTTAGTTTTATAAATCTTCCCTATTTTCTTAATTTCTTTTTCATTTATTTCTGTTCTGATCTCCATTTCTTCCTTCTGTTTACTTTGTGTGTGTGGGTGTTTTTTTTTTTCTAGTTCCTTTAGTACAAAGTTATAGTATTTATTTGGAAATTTTTCTTGTTTCTTGAGGTAGACCAGTAAAGAGTTCCCTCTTAGAACTCTATTTGCTACATCCCATAAATCTTGAAAAAGTTGTGCATTCATTTTTATTTTAAGATACTTTTAAAAATTTCTTCTTTGATCCATTGGTTGTTTAGTAGTATGTTGTTTAGTCTCCACACATTTGTGGGGTTTTTTTCCTTTTCTGCAGTCGATTTCTAGTTTCATGTCATGGTGGCTGGAAAAGATGCTTGATATGATTTCAATCTTTCTTGATTTTATTGAGGCTTGTTTTGTGACCTAATATGGAGAATATTTTAAGTGCACTTGGAGAGAAATATGTGTTCTGCAGTTTGGGGATGAAATGTTCTAGGGATGTTTATTAAGTGGATCTGATCTAATGTGACATTTAAGGTAATTATTTCCTTATTTTTTGTTCATTATGGATATATGTCTATGTATTCATTGATGTGAATGGAGTATTAAAATTCCTTGCTCTTGTTGTATTATTGTGGGTTTCTCCCTATGTGTCTATTAATAATATTGCTTTATACATTTAGATGCTCCTGTGTTGGGTGCATCGATATCTACGATTGTTATATCCCCTTCTTGAATTGACCCCTTTATAATTATGCAATAACCTTGTATTTTTTAAAACATATTTTTGTTTTAAAGTCTATTTTGTTTGATATGAGTATTGCTACCTCAGATTTTCTTTCCAGCTTTCTCTTCACTTCTATCTGCATGAAATATCTTTTTCTATCCCTTTACTTTCAGTCTGTATGTGTCTTCCGATTTGAAGTCTCTTGTAAGCAGCATATAGATGGGTCGTGGATTTTAATCCATTCAGCACCCTGTGTCTTTTTATTGGATAATTTATTCATATTTAAAATAATTATTGATAACTGTGTACTTATTGCCATTATGTTAATTGCTTCTTGTTCTTCTCTGCTCCTTTCTTCTTTTCTCTTCCCTTGTGGTTTGCTGGTTTTCTTTAGTGTTTTCATTTGTCTTTTCCTCTTTATTTTTTGTATACCTATTATAGATTTTTGGTTAATATGTGTGTGTGTGTGTGTTATTCAGTCTACTTAAGGTGATCGGTGTTTAAATTTGACTATAGTCTATAATGACTACATTTTTACTCCCCCCTCTATGCTCTGTTAGTGATGTCATGTTTTAGATCTTTTTGTGTTATATATCTCCTACCTACTAATTGTAGTTTGAAACTTTTTTTTTTTAAAGCCCACTCTTTCTTTGTTTTCTTCAAGATATTTCTCAGTAGTGTACTGTCTTTTTTTTTTAATTAAATATTTTATTGATTTTTTTACAGAGAGGAAGGAAGAGGGATAGAGAGTTAGAAACATCAATGAGAGAGAAATATCCGTCAGCTGCCTCCTGAACACCCCTTACTGGGGATATGCCAGCAACCAAGGTACATGCCCTTGACTGGAATTGAACTTGGGACCCTTCAAGCTGCAAGCCAGTGCTCTATGCACTGAGCCAAACTGGTTAGGACTCTGCTTGGTTCTTTACTATAGTACTTTCTAAATCTTTGTTGAAGCTTCCCCTAAGTTCCTCTGTTCATCCTTATGCTCATTTCTTTGAATTCTTTGTCAGGCAAATTACCTGTCTTTGTTTCCTCAAGGGTTTTTCCCCTGGGACTTTTCCTGTTCCTTCATTTTAGAGCTATTCTTCAGTCTTTACATTTTGTTTGACTTTCTATGTTTATTTATATACATTTAGAATCTCTCTCCTACTTTGCACAAAGTGGCCTCAGGCAGAAGCGGCCTCCGTGTGGTTTGTCTGTGACAGGTGACGTTGGCAGGCTGGAAGGACCTGAGCGGTCACAAAGGCATCTGGGCCTGCCCAGCTGGGGCGGCTTTCGTTGGGGAGGCCAGATGTGTATAGCAATGCTCTACTGGTCCCATCTGCTTTCTTTGTTTGGCACCGTAATTGTCTCGGGCAACGTGTCTGGGAACAGGCTGTAGTGACCTTGCAGGTAGGCCAGAGCTCCTGGCTAGACCCCCGGCCAGCCCAAGGTGGAGTGAGATGTGAACAAGGGCGCTCACTGGCACCTCCAACCCCAGAGAAACCCCCACCGTCCCCAGTGAGCTCCCCAGCCTTCTAGTGGTCTTGCTTAGAAGCGGCCGCTGTGTGGGCTTTACGTGTTAGGTAGTTAAGAAGCGGGGTGACACCAGGCCCGTGCTGGCAGTGCGTGGGGCACTGGCTGAAGCGGCTCCTGGAAAGGAGACCAGAAGTGTGTGGTAACACCTTATTGTTCCTGCGGGCTCCCTTTGTTCAGACGCAAAGGGCTCCAGGCATTGTAGATCCTGAAGGTAGGACGCGGCACAGGCGGCACCAGAGCAGAGGTCCCACCTCCTCCTCTGTGGAAATGCCTCTTAGCAGCTCTTTGCCCCTGAGAGTTCCGCACACAAACCTCACACAAGGATGCCTGTAGCGCAAGGCAAGCCTGCAGGGCTCTTGCAGCTTCCTAGTGTTCTC
>JAAGEH010000125.1:7083461-7136597 GCA_011751065.1 Lasiurus cinereus
TCTCTCTCTCTCTCTCTCTCTCTCTCTCTCTCTCTCTCTCTCTCTCTCATTGTTCAGAAGCAGTTTCTTCACCCACAGCTGTCTCGCAGGTGTAACTGTTCTCTATTACACACATACATGATTAGCGTTTTCAGGGAAGGGGCAAATGTAGCATTCTATGTTGCCGCTGCCTCAGACCCCCCCCTCCCCCCAAATCGATACTTGCTCTTAAAACTCAGGCCCCATGCTGTGGGGAAGCCTAAGCAGCGGATGGAGAGGAACCAAGGCACCCCAGCTTTGACCCCTGCTGAACTCCCTGACCAGCTAGCACCAATCTGCCAGCCATAGGCGCATGCTGTTTTGGATTTCAGTCTTCTAGCCCTAGTAGAGCTACTCCAACCTACACCACGTAGAACAGGGACAAGGCTCCCAGCTAAGCCCTCCCCAGTCACACACGCAAGAGGCACATACGTGATTGCTGCTGTTTGAAGCCACTGAGTATTGGGGTGGTTTGTTACTTAGCAGGAGATGGCCGGAGCAAGGGCTGCAGGGCAAACAAGGGCTCGATCCTCAAGGGCCCTGTCAGCCAGGGTAAGGAGGTGGGTTTTGTTTTCATGTGGGAAGGAGCCGTTAGAGGACAGTGAGCGGCAGTGACTCCCGGGCGTCCTTCTCCATGGTGAAAGGTGGCTGTGGGGGGAGGGGTTAGGAGTGGTGGAACATGGGTAGGTGTGGAAGCAGGATGGACGGGATTTGCTGAGGGATGGGATGTAGAATGGGGTCAATGACGGATCCACAGTTTGAATCACAGTTTGAGCTAGCTGACTGCACGGCAGCCTTCCCCTGGTGTGAGGACTCAGCCTGGCCAGGAGACTGCCGAGAGGGGTGACAGCCAAGCCAGGCTGGAGGCCGAGAAGAAAAGATGAATTTGAAGGGAGTCAGGGGTAAACTGGACGGTCTTAAGAAGGGAGCGGAGGGCACACAAAGGGAAACTGAGGCAGCCCAGCATGGGCTTGCCCTGCTCTCTCTACCCCGCTCTCTCCTCCCCGAACCTCACACAAGGCGTTGTCTAGATGTGCCAACGGCTTCCTTGGCGTGTCTGCCGGTAGGGCCCCAAGGGGCACCGGGAGCTGCCGTGGGGGATTAGACTAGCACGTCACAAGGTGGTGTGTGTTTCTGTCTCTGCTCTTCTCGTGGCTTGGCCAGGGGCTTAGGGGCATACTGCCCCAGGCAGGGTCTTAGGGGCATCACTGGGCATCTCGCCTCCATGAGCTGCGGGCAGGGCAGTACCCTGGCCTGGCAGAGGCCGGACATCACTGGGCACCCAGGAAACTCGGACAAGTCTCCTCCTCTGCGTGACGACACGGCGCCAAAGCCCACCTCCCGTGACCCTCGGAGCAAAGGGATGCCTGTGGCGCAAGGCAAGTCTTCAGGGGCCCCAGACAAGGACTAGGGGTGGGGGACTCGCACAAGTTGGTCACCGTCTGTGCTGAGAAATGACCCTGGAATCTAGAGATTTCCTTCATTCGCAAATACATTTCTAAATGTCAAGAAGGAATTGCATGTTAATTAGGCATTAAAACAGGCTGTGGAATATTTAATGACATAGAAAGATGTTACTGACATATTGTTGCATGGGGAAAATACAGGTTTCAAAATGGTGTGTATACCCTGGTCCCGATTTTTCTTCTCTGCCCCCAACCCAGGCAAGTAGGAGATGTGGCATTCTGAGATGTTAACCATGGGTGGGTTGAGATAGCTTTTCTTTTCTCTTTTTTTTACTTCCTGATGTTTCTGTAAGAAGTGTATTTAATTCTAGCACCGCACAAAAAAAAAAATTTTTTTTTTCTATCAAATGTGTCAATAACTTAAATTAGAAATCTGCTGCTTAATAAGCAGGAATCAGTGCTCGGAATAGGAAATTTGAAAAGATAACGAATCTCTACCCAGAAGCTACCACAGGAAAAGGCTATTTTTAAAGCTAAGAATTGTTTACTTTTCTCTTTTCACTTTTCTGTTCTCATTAATTTAAAAACTGGCATTTGTAGGGTTTTGTTTAAATGGTATGAGTTTTCCTATCCTAGTTTTTACCTTTGATAAATGTGTGTGCTCATTTCTTTTTTTTCGTGAAGGCGGGGGGGGGGGGGGGATGAGTTGCTTTGCTTTCTAGTGACCTCTCCAGGAGGTCGGGGTGAACCTCCCCCCACCCCCCAGCTCAGGCCCAGCTGGGTGGGCTGGGGGCTTCTGGTATTTGCTGGCCTCCCGTCAGGTGAACCGTCCACCTGCCCTACTGCTCCTGGCCTGGGGAAAATGGTTTCCTCATCGTTAAAATGGCGTTAGTGATGTGTTTTTTAAGAGGAACCAAAAATTCGGGGTGTGTAAACGTCAACTCTCTTTCCAGTGTGGACCACCCCAACCATTAGAGGTTGCTGTGGAGACTGGTCTGGCAGAAGCAGGGCACTGAGGAATGAGGGTCCAGGCAACCTGGCTGTGCCCACCCCACACCTCTGCGGCTCTCTGGCTGGGACCTGGGGGCAGTCCTCCTCTGCGCTGTTCCTACTCCGGTAAACCCTTCCCCGTGGGCTTGTTCACTACAGGTGAGTTGGGAGCAGGGCCCACCAGGGCTGGTGGCGCACAGCAGCCGTGACCTCTTCCTGCAGGTCCCCTGGTGCCTGAACGTTGGTGCCAGGCCCAGGGCAAGCAGCAGCCACACTGCCCCAGCACCATCACTCCTCCGAGGGCCGAGGCGGGGCCCCTGCCTCTTGTGACAAGCACTGCCTTCCCACCTCGGCCACCCCAGGATAAAGGCTGGAGCCCGCAGCAGGTTTTCCCATCAGGCTTTTATTATAAAGAGGGTTCCGTTCAGAGCATCCCGGGCGCCATTCCGGCCCAGGCCCTGCGCTGGCGGGGGCTCTGGGCAGCCGGAGGGCACTGGCGCCGGGAACAGAGAAGGCGTGGTTTTCTCAGGGGGGCGGGCCCGTGCCAGAGCTGCCCAGCCTCTGAACAGTCCTCTCCAGTGTGGCGCCGGAGCCCCTCGGTCCCCTCCCAGGTCCTCTGCACAGGCGGCAGCTGTTCACAGTTGGTGCACGATGAGTTTAATATAGAAAAGCTTTCTTAGAAAAACAAAGTGGTGCTCTCTTTAGAAATACTTCCAGCAAGATCAAGTAGCCCAGCTACATCCTTGGTGCAACTTAGCCCCGCTCCCCCCAGACCCCGTGGCCCAGCACCGGTGCCCTGGCCTTCCGCCCTCCTGGCTCAGGGGGAGCCCGGGAGCCTCTCCGCGGGGAGTGGGCGCCGCCCCCTCCACCGGTAGCCACGTAAGCAGCGAAACCCTGACGCTGCTCGAGACTGTGTGGCCAGGGTCCTCTCGGGGAGAGGGGAGACTGAGACGCCGTTTTGGTGGTTAAATCGGAATCCGATCCCGATCCCGGGCTGGTCCGGGGAGGCCTCCCCTCCATCAGAAAGGCTGAGGTAGTGTTTCTGGCTGCGGCCGAGGGGCCAGGCGGTCTCTCTACGTTTGTCTGTCCCTGGGCAGGACCGAGTCGGGCGGGGCTCTGAGCAGCTGGCGGTGACAGAGCGTGCGGGGCACCGTCCAGGCTGTCCTGTGGGTGGCGGGAACCTGACCAGAGACTGGCTGTGTCATCCAAGTCCCCATCCCAAAGGCTGGGCCTGGGGACAAGTGGGAGGGGACAGAGGTGCCCCAGGGCGGGGCCAGGACCTGGGGGGGGGCTCCTCCTCCCCCCTCTCCAGTGACTCTGCTCAGTCCTGGCCCAGCCGGCGTCGGAGGCACTGGGGACCAAAGGAAGTCGAGGGCCAGGGGCCGGCTCCTTCCCACACGCTCTCCGGCGGCGGCGGCTCAGGCCTCGCTGTAGCACTCGTAGATGTTGTCCTCCATCAGAGCCACCACCTGCTCAAACTTGTGCTGCAGCTGGGTCCGCCGGGCCGTGGGGTTTGCCTCCAGGGCCGTCATGATCTGAGGAGACGCAGAGGGGCCATGAGGCTGCAGGCCGCGGCCCCCGGGGGTCCCCTGGCAGTCTTGGGGGAGCACACCCTGCCTGGATTTCCACAGCTGCTAGCCCGCCCGAAAGCACAAATGTCCTGGGATGTAAATGCTGGAGTGGGGGGATCTCTGTGGGGGAGGGGGGCGCTGTGGCTGCGAGGGTCGGTGCCGCACACCAGCGGTACCCACCTGCGGGCGATACCTCTTGGCATATTTGTAAATCTCTGCCATGGCCACATTGGTGTTGAATTCGTTCTGGTACTTCTACAAGCGAAGAGAAGGCGGGGAGTTGGGAAGGGGGCAACCTGTCGAACCCGGGCTCAGCCCACGCTGCTGCTTGTACACAAACCCATCCCTGGACAGTCAAAGGCCAGCCCGCCCCCCCAGCCCCGCCGCACCCTCGACTCCTCGGCCAGGTGCGCGTTCATCTCCTGCTCGCTGAGGGGCGTCATGTCGTGGATCTGCTTGTAGTAGCGCTGCACGATTTTGCGGTACTCGGGGATCTCCTTGGCGTAGAGGAGCTTGTTGGTGGGCGAGTCCTGGAGGGAGAGAGGGAGGGGGGAACACGAGGAGGAAAGGCTTTGTCTTCTTCTGGACGAGCCAGCGCTCTACGGTCCCACGAAGGCCCCATCACTGCGTGTCCCCACTCCGCCAGCTCAGACCAGGGGCTCCTCACCCCCTCCCTCCGTTGTCCTTCCACACTGAGCCCCTGCGCTGTCTTCTTCTGTGGGACGGCCCGGGGATGACCTGGCAGGGGATCTTCTTTTAGGGGGAAAGTACACGGGCCTGGTGCCAGCTCTTGGTCGCACCGAGGCCGTTCTGTTTACATCCTTGCTTCGGGTGATGGGTCGTGGTGGCTAAGATTTCTGGAAGCCTGATTGCTGGCTCAGTGGAATATTTCCCACCACATGTTTTCAACATGCGAAACGTGCCAAGTACACCCCCAGTTCTTTGTCACAGGCATCCTGCCTTCCGAGATAGTCAACGCAACCCTTCTCCACACCCTCTCTTTCTCTCGTGGCTTGTCTCTGAAAGTCACGGGCAAAAGGCAGGGCCATGACCCCTCCATCCTGCCCGGCCAGGCCTGCTTACCCATCTCCTTCATGCTCAGAGCAGCGAGCACTCTGTTATGCCTCCCTGCTCGCCCATGCTGTTCCCTCTGCCAGGAACACAAAGATGCCTCAGGAGCCCCCTCCTGAGGGTATCCCAGAGGTCTTGCTCATCTGTTGCCTCTGCCCACCCCTTCTCTGGGCTCCTGACCATCGGGACTGCTGCCTGTAGCCCAGCTGGCTCTCAGGTGACGCTGTGCTTGACCAAGCAGGTTTTCTACATGTGCTCTGGCTTCCCGGACCTGGCTGTATGGCCTGAATGTTGGGAGCTGATGCTGGGCCCACCTGAGGCAGGTGCAATTGGTCTTTGGCGATGCCGTTTCTGACTGTAGTTGCTGTGTCTGGGGGCCTCCTCCAGCCCGAATGTCCCCCAGACCTGAGCGCCTACAGTTCCCCGCCCAGAAGAATCTCCGTCCCATCATTAGCACCCAGGCTGCCCCCAGGAGCAGCTGACCTTGCCGAGCTGAAGGTCAGAGATGGAGCAGGCATCGATGAAGGCCTGAGCGATGACCGAGAGGCAGGCGTCGATATGGTCCGTCTTGTCAATGTCGAAGACAAACTGGGGGTTTTTCAGGATGTTTACCCAGAACCGGAGAGGAAGGCTGTGGGATGGGGGTCACGGAGACGGTGTGAGCCCACCCCCAGGGTAAGGCAGCCAGGCCCAGAGGACAGGCTGGCTGTACCCTTCAAGGTTGGAGTAGCCCCCTCACAAGATGGAACCTCTAGAGTCCTTGGTCTGCTCACCCACAAATAGGGTTGATGACCATCCCTGCCGGCTGAGAGCTACCAGCAGCTAAGAGCCAGGTTTCCTGCGTGGAGCAGGGCAGGAGGCTGAGTCGGGAGCTGCAGGCCTGGCTGGGGTGGAGGGGGCCTGAGTCCACCCTCACTGCCCACCCCGTCCCCCAGAGAGTCTCCAGCAGGAGCCTCAAGCCAGGCCCTGGTTCTCATTAGAAGCTCCCCCAGCAGCCACGGCTCCTCCCTTAGCCTCTCACGGCAGCAGGAAGTCCACCATTAGCAGCAGGCAAGGGGGGCAGGAGGGCGGGGCCCGGATCCTGGGCCTTGGCCTCAGGACCCAGAGGGTTGGTAAAACCCCCACTCCCACCGCAGCGCCTCCCTGTGACCCGGCAGCCAGGGCTATGCACCCCTCGAGCTCTGAGAAGCCCCTAGAACTGCACAGAAACTTCTGGGCCTGTGGCATTGTTTTATGAGGGTCAGCTGAGGCTTTGTGTGTGTGTGTGTGTGTTTTCTTTTTTTTACAACTTCTTGTTGGGATCTGTGACCCCAAGAAGGAAAGACATGACTCAAAAGAAGGCGACAAACTGTGTGTGGGAGTCAAGATTACGCGGCTCTGAGCCAGCCCAGGGCTGCGTGATCTTGGGCAGCCATATCTCGGTGAGCCTCACTGTTCCCCTCTGTCAAAGGGAGCTGACAGTGCTGCCCAAGAAGAACGGAGGGAGGAGGATGGTAAGGGCGACCCTACGTGATGCTCGCTTCTCCGTAATTCTTATAATTAAGGTGAATTACTTTTATTGGCCTTGTTTGACAGCTGGGGGTGGGGGGTGTCAAAGGGGTGACTTAAAGCACAGAGCAGTCAAGTCATTTACCCAAGATCACACAGCTGGAATGGGGCATAGTAGGGACTGAACCCAAGCAGGTGGTCTGAGAGACCCGGCTCTGAACCCCTGCACTGTGGCTGCCCCCAGAGGATACACCACCCACCTGTTGGTTTTCCAGATGTGCAGGGTGTCAGGATCTGAGATTCCCCTCTTCTCGGCCTGCTCCTCCAAGAAGTCGAAGAAGTACTTGACGGCCAGAGGGGGCTTGTCCTCACGGATGCTCAGAATGGCCTTGAACAGGTCATCCAGGAACTTCTGCAGTGTGCCCTGCAGGAGAGCAGCGTGGCTGCCATCAGCCCGGGACCCCATGGAGAGGGTAAGTGGGGCCCTAATGGCTCTGGGGAGACTGTGGGGCTGCAACTGGTGAAGGTGGAAGTCACGTGGCATCGAGCCGTCACCTAACCTCTCTGGGTCTCAGTTCTCTCACCTGTGAAATGGGTGAGACCTACCTCACAGGGGAGCTGAAAAGTCTGGGGCACAGAGCGGGAAATCAGGGGAGCCAGGATGTGGTATGTAGGGTGCAGCTAAGCCGTGTGACCTTGGGCACATGGTTGGCCCTCTGCGCCTCCTCTGCCCTGTCTGACAGACAGCTTCTACCTGAGCCCGTGTAACAACCACCTTTCACGGCTCTAAGCGAAGGCAGGACCCTAAGCCCTTAGCCTCTCACCCTGGGAGCCCCGCTGGCTCCACGCAGGAAGAGCTCTCGCCCCACCCAGGCAGGTGGACAGCTGACCCTCCGAGCGCGGCGAGGCGGCCGGGCCTACCTTGGTAGACAGCAGGCGCGTCAGGTAGATCTCTGGTAGCACCTTCTTGCGGTGGCTCTGCCGGTGGGACTTCTTGGGCTCTGCCAGCTCGTCCGTGGGCAGCACCTGGGCGGCCGGAGTGAGGTCAGTGCGCTGCCAGGCACCGTCCTCCGCCTCCCAGGGGAGTCCCGTCCTTCTCCCCGGGCACCTGGTCCGCACACATGACCAGGTTCCCCCCTGATTCCGGGTCCCATCTCCGCTCCCCACCCCCAGCCTTTCCCGGAGCCTGGGAGCCTTCTCCCCAGAGGACCACGGCGGCTGGAGGAGGCCAAGTCCACACCCAGCGAGGGGCGGGGCCCGGGGCCAGAGGCCGGGCACTCACCAAGTGGAAATACTTCTCTGTGTCCAAGTCTTTCACTGCGAGAGGAAAAACACACAGTAAATAAACAAGGGAGGGGAGGGAGAGGGACAGGGAGCAGATACGGAGTGGAAACCAAGAGAAAGGGTGAGTTCCACAGAGACACACGGAGAGAGTGAGACAGAGAGAGTCAAGGAGAAAAATGTGAAGAAAGAGATGAGAGAGATCCAGAAAGACAGAGGCAGGAAGAGCAAGACACAGGCAGGTGAGGGGAGGGAGCGAGGGCGAGGAGCAGAGACGGGGTCACACAGGGGGAGCGGAGAGGCCCCAGGCAGGAGGGAGCTGCCCTCCCTCACTCCCCCGCCCGACCTCACAAGCTGCGGGGAGAGAACCAAGACCCAGCTCCTGACCTCAGAGGGAACCCCAAGACCCAGAAGCATGAAGCCTGGGGCCTCGGAGGGTGTGGACAGTGGGATTTGAGGCAGAAACCCAACCCAAAGCCTCGATGGGCATGCCAGCCACTCCTCTGGCCTGGCGGCTGCCCAGACCCAGGGTAACCACGTCCCGCCCCTGAGGCCTCTCTCTGGCTGCCCGCAGGAAGTCAGCCTGAGAGGCCTGGTCACAGGCCCTGCCAAGCAGTCCTGGGTCAGCGGGGCCTGGCTTGGCCCCTGCCCCAACCCAGGAGGCCACAGCCCGGCCCCGCCTCGCGAAGCCTCAGCCTCCCCGCCCTGGAACTGCTCAGAAGGGGCCCTGGCCACCCTCCCCGTGTCCCTCGGCGCTACCTCGGCCCAACGTGTTGTCCTTCTTGTCTGTGAGGCTCATGGCCAGGGAGGCACCTTCGGGGATCTGACAGGAGGGGAGAGGCTGAGGTCAGAGGTCAGGTCAGGGAAGCTGGAAGTGGGGGCTGGCTGGGGCGGGGGTCCCACCTTGTAGTGTGCCAGGGTGTTGAGCTTCTTGCGGCCGTCCTCCACCACAGAGGTGTCGTCCAGGTCCCGGAGGATGTAGCTCTGAGTGCTCGAGGCGAACCACTCTGGAGACAGGAGCAGGGGGTCAGGGGCAGGGCCGGCTGAAGGGAGAGCACCTGCCTGGCCACACGGGGAGGGGCTGCTTGTTCTCTGTGGACCCTGGGGCATGCCACGTTTCTCTCTGAGCCTCCATTCCCCCCTCTGCAGACAGAGTGAGGAGAAAACTGGGGAACAGGGTGCTGGGAGGCCAGAGCCATGCTCGATCCCCGGGAGGAGCACAGAGCAGGAGCTCTGGAAAAGTCCTCCTCCTCGGGGTTGTTCCTGTTGTTACTGTCGGTGAAGTAAGAAAAGGTCCCACCAGCCCTGGCTGGGGTGGCTCGATTGGGCATTGTCTGTGCATCAAGAGCTTGTCAGTTTGATTCCTAGTCAAAGGCTCATGTCCAGGCTTGTGGGCTTGATCCCCAGTAGGGGTGCACTTTGACCCTCTCCATGTCCAGTGCCCACGTCTGTGTCCGTGTGCTGAGGGAAAGGAGTGTACTAGTGTGATGAAGGCAGGGGCTGGCTCCCACCCAAACAGTCTACCACCACGGGGCGCTGCCGCCCCTGCCCACCGAGGTCGACGTCCTCGGCGCGAGGCCACTGGGAGTAGGGCACGTTCTTGCAGAAGGCCTCCAGGATCTTCTCCTTCACCTGCGTCAGCGTGTCCGTGTCCATGGCTCGCACGCTCAGCGAGTCCATGCCGCAGCCCTGGAAGGACACGTTCAGGTTCTGCGCGAGAGGAGGAAGGAGAGGTCCGTCAGTCAGTCCTGGCTGACACTGCCCCGGGCCCAGCAAGTGACAGCCCGCCAGAGGAGGCCGGGCCAGGTTGCAGCCTGCAGGCCTGTGGGGACCCCTCCCAGCCAGTCCCCCCTTGCTCCCCAGTCGCCCTTGCCCCCCGCACACGGGCTCACCCGGGGCTTGGCCTCAATGTTCTCCCGTAGCAGCCACTCCTCGTTGAGCGTGTAGCGGGCCTTGCCCGTGATGGCATCAATGGAGCCCTTATTGATCTGCTGCTTGATGGCACACAGGAGCAGGAAGAACGGCTCCCCAACCGTCTCCTGGGTGGACAGGGGCTGTGGTCAGGGGCTCCCTGCCCTCCCTCCATATTCCAGCTCCCAGGCCTCCAGAACACCTCCACCTCCCACTTCCACCAAGACCTTCATGGCTGCCTGTTCAATATCCTTCTTTTGGGTCCTGGTGCCGTCCCCCCAGCCCCTGATGTCTCTGTGGACTCTAAGGCGAACACCCCTGGCTGCAGGCGAGCTCATTCATTTCATGCCACTGCTGAGGCTGAGCGCAAGTAACCCGCCCAAGGTCGCCAGCAGGAAGGGGCACAGCGGGACCTGGACGCTGGATTGGCTGACTCCCAAGCCTGTGACTCTTTCTGCTAAGCCTCCCAAGGTGAGTTCGGGTGGAAGCAGAACACAGATGTGGTCCCCACCTCAATCACAGCACCGTGAGAGTGTGGTGAGTCCTGGGCTTAACTGGACTCTTCTGCCCTTCATCAAGTTCATAGCCATGAGCTGATTTTCATGGTCATTTTATAGCAAGTGATCAGGAATTACACTGATGGTAGGTATTTAGTAAAATGGTAAGCTGATTTAAGGAAAAAATTAAGTACATAATAGTGTTAGGCAGATTTGGCAAGAAGATGAAGACAGCATGCCAACTCTTTTTTTTCTTCTTTGTTAATCCTCACCCAAGGATATTTTTTCTGCTGATGTTTAGAGAAAGTGAAAGGGACAGAGAGGGGGGAGAGAGAGAAACACTGATGTCATATCGATTGGTTGAACCTGAGACCCGTTGATGCACAGGTCTAGCCAACACTCTAACCACTGAGTGCACCAGCCAGGGCAAGCATGCCAACTCTTACTCCGGATCTAGTTCTCCAGGTCTGGTGGTGGGAGCCGTTGATGCCCCACTTTCTGGAGCAGGAAACAAAGGCTCAGAAGGGGAGCCACACAAAGAGGCCTCAGGAGCCGGGTCCAGAGTCCACTGCAGCCCCTATGGGCCCTGTTGCAAGGCAGTGCTAACCAAGGCCAGGAACACTGGGAGAGCCTCAAGGGGCTGTGTGATGGCCCCGTCCTAGGCCCGACCTCCTCTGGTCCATCCCCATCCCCCGTCCACACCACACGGCTCCTCCAGGCTGCCTGCCCTCACAAGCCCCACACCCAGAGGCATGGCCCACATGACCGACAGCAAGACAGAGAGAAGGCAATGCTTTTCCAAGGTCGCACAGCTGGTTTGTGCCAAAGACTGGACTCAAACCCAGGAGCTCTGAGGCCCTGGTTCGGGGCTGTAGCCAGGCCTCTGCCTTTCTCCTGGGATCCCCAGATGACTTCCTGGCCTCTGCAGAAAAGCCCTAATGAGGTCCCTTTGGCAGAAGGCAGACGGCCTGACCACCTGGCCTCCCTGGACTTCCCAGCCTTATCTCATCAGACTCGCCGACTTCCTTCAGGTCCTTTCAAAACAGCCCCTCCTCCTGGCTTTGCCCATGCTGTCACCAAAACCTGGGCCGCCCTCCCCACCCAATTCTGTAGCTGGCTCATTCCTATTCTAACCTTTACTCAGGCCGCCACTGGAACCCTCAGCGGTTGAGCTTTGCTGTATTTTAATTTGTTTCCACAACTCTCTCCCTTAACGTTGGGAGAGCTTCCGTGGCTGAGGGTTGATGACTGAGGACAAGCTCCTGGACACAGCCTCTGTTCTGCCCCAGCAGGCCCTGCACCTCGTAAGAAGCCAGGCCTCCACTGAGCCTCGGTCCCCGTCTGTATAACGGGCCCCAGGGCCTGTCCCTGCCCTCCTCTGGTCCCTCTCCCATCTGCACACAGGAATAACTCCTGAAGAGTTGGCGGAAGGATGAACAATCTATCACAAGGAGACAGTGGTCCCTGCCGTAGCGGTGGCGCCTTCACGCCTGCCTCACCCTCAGACAGCTGTACATGCAGATGGACATCCAGTTGGTGAGCATCTTCTCAACCACGGACTCCGTGCGCCGCAGCATGAGCTTGGGGTTCTTGGCGGCGGAGGCGTCGATGAGGTCCACCAGCAGCTCCTTCATGATGCTGGTGTAGTACTCGAGCTTGCCATGGAGTGCGATGGTCAGGAGGGAGGCCAAGCTGCACCTGTGGGTGGGCATGGGGCGTTAGTGGGATCGGGGTCGGGGTGGGGGCACAGTGGCGGCTACAGGTGGCCTTATCACTGACGTGCCTGTGTGGTGGAATCCAGGCCCAGGAAGGGGAGGAACCCTGACTTGATGTTGGAGGCCAGCTGCCCAGACGACGTGATTTGCAAACTTCCCGAGCCCAGGGTCCAGCCAGGCTGACCCAGGACCAGTGGGACCTCAGACAGAGCCCACCCCCCGAGCCTCGAAGCCTGACCTGTCCCGCACCGCGAAGTCCTTCTGCTGCTCCAGGGCATGAACAAAGACGATGAGGAAGTGCTTGTTGTTGAGCAGCGAGGAGAATAGGCCAATCCCCTCTTCCATGTTGGGCCGGCAGCTCTCGGGGATCTGCAGAAGCAATCAGTGAAGGGACCCTTGTATGCCTCCTGGGATGGGGAATGTACTACCTTTTCATGGTGGATGCCTCCTAACTCCTCATGACGGGGAACAAGGGCTCAGTTGAATTGAAAAGTGGGGCACAAAGGAGGGTAAGAGTGCCTGAGGCTAACTCAGCATCCCCATGAGGGACCCTCTCAACTCTCCTCTAAGCCACAGACAGAGTGGAATATCTAGGGAGGCCCAGTCCTCTCCCCTCTCTTCCTGGCCTGGGGGCAGCACTTATAACACCCTGACGGGCTGCTTCAATGCCTCCTGGGATGAAGGCGCACTACCTTCCAATGGCAGATTCTCCTCCCCCACCCCCATCCCTGTGAATGGGGATCAGTGGACCCGATGGGCTGGAACGTGGAGCTTGACAGGGACTGGGTGGGCAAGGCGGCTGAGTGTGTGTGTATAGAGGAGGGGGGGGTGGTTTGAGGTACTCACCTTCCACTCTCCCAGCAGTGGGTGTGTCTCTTGCACGGAGGAGCCGCCCTGGGAGTTGAGGGTCTGGGAGGGCAGTATGTAACGCTCTTCATAGAGGGAGGAACACTGTGGAGGCAGACCAGCACCTCAGCAGGCGAGACTCCCCTGACTGGCATGCAAGGACGCTCAGCAAAGGCAAAGGGACACTTTATAGAGAAAGACAAGGCAATGGGCCACGACTGCGGAGTCCTATGATTCCAGAGGAGCGGGGAGGGGCAACCCCAGGGGCTTCCGGGAGGAAGAAGAGTGGAACCAGCCTGCACCAAGCTGCAGCCATGCAAGAGGGCACAGGGCTTTAAAGAAAACAAAAGCAGCCGAGTGTGGAATGAGGGAAACTGAGGCAGGGAGGCTGCTGCCTGGTGTGAGCAGGGCAAGAGGAGGGCGTTGGCCATCAGCACCAATGCTCTGGGCAGGCCAAGGCAGTAGCCAGGAACAGAAAGGGCCATGGAAGGGATGGGCAGAGTCCTGGGGCAGGAAGAGGGTATGTGGAGACCAAAAGAAGCCTGGCTGGGAAGGGGCCCGATATGAGAGAGGCTAGCAGGACACATGAAGCCTGGGCCGCCTCCGCTCACCCCCTCAGGGAGGGGAGAGGCAGCCAGCTTCTACATGGACAGTTAAACACTGAGTGAATAATGAAGGAAAGTGGGGGTAGAGCCTGGGCACCCTCCCGGCAGGCCCTGTGGATTTGCACTGCCCATGGGGCCCGTACTACACTAGCCAAGTTTCCCCGTATGCACAAAAGTGCCCTCTAGAGCCCCAGCTGACCTTAGGGAAGAAAGTGCGGGTCACAAAGTGCTTGTACTCCAGGAAAGGGATGCCCTGGCTTCGGTTCAGCTCCTTGGTCAGATCCGTCATGTCCGTCTGCAGCTCAGCAAAGCCTGGTGACAGGAAGGGAGAGGTGAGCGGATCTCACACCCATTCCCCAGTTGGGAAAGCCGAGGCCCACGGTCCTGCATGGTCCCCACCCACTACCTTTACGGATTTCCTCTCGGATCTGAGACTCCATCTCCTCCATCTGCAGCAGGGTCTTCTGCCAGTAGCGCTCAGCTCGGCGGCTCTTGGTGCAGAAGACAAACAGGGCTGCGGGCATTGGAGAGGGGATCAGGCCTCGAAGGCCCTTTGGAAAGCTTCTGGTGGCACCTGCTGTGCGCAGGGCCTGGCGGGAGAGGTCCGGCCTCAGCTCCACCTCCTCTGGGACAGGTGTGGTGAGCTGGCCCAGGCCCCCCTCCCCAGGGGGCTCACTAACTCCTAGGGGTAAAGGGTTTGGAGAAACCAGTAAAGGAAGGCTCAGTATCCCGTAAAACAGTGGTAAGCAGTGGCTTTCCCTATTCATGGATTAATTGTGAGAGAATTATGGTGATTTGTGTGTGTTTTCGTTTTAGCATTTTCAATTCTTTCTACAATGACCTAGTGTTACTTGTGAATTGAGAAACTTTTAAAAGCAGATTACAAAGCAGTATTATATTATAATCCCTTTCTGAGTTGGGAGAAGGGATATATATGTATGTGTGTGTAATATATATATTATTTTATATTCTTATATGTAATATATACTTGTACATATTAAAGTATTATATAAAGCTTTAAGAGACTGGCAGGAAATATACCAAGATATACAGTGTGTTAATGATGGATGTGTGTTTTAGTTCATTGATTCCCTAAAATTTTCTACATTTAGTATTTTTTAATAACAGCTTTGTTAAGATATGCTGCACACGCCATGTAATAATCCATCCATCTAAAGAAGACAATTCTAATGGCTTTTAGTTGTGCATCCATCACACGGGATCCTACAATGTGTGGTCTTTTGTGAGTGGCTTTTCATTCAGCATAATGTTGTCAAGGCTCAGCCATGATGCAGCACGCGTCAGTACTTCATTCCTTTTTATGACTGAACAGTATTCCCTTGTGTGTCCATCAACTGGTGAATAAGTAAAATGTAGTGTATATATACATTCAGTTGTTTCTCTTTCTGGCTATTATGATCAATGCTGCCATGAATTCTCATGCACAAGTTTTGTGTGAACATGTTTTCATGTCTGTTGAGTAGACACTCAGGAGTG
Organism: Lasiurus cinereus; assembly: GCA_011751065.1. Lineage (NCBI taxonomy): Eukaryota > Metazoa > Chordata > Mammalia > Chiroptera > Vespertilionidae > Lasiurus > Lasiurus cinereus. The sequence goes on from JAAGEH010000125.1 coordinate 7,098,358, forward strand.
GGATGGCTGGGTCACATGGTAGCATTCTGTTTAACATTTGGAGGAACTGCCAACGTCTCTTCCAACCCCACCAGCAGAGTATGAGGGTTCCAGTTTCTCTGAGACACTGAATATATTACCTTTATAACCACTGCTTTCATAGTGGTATAAGAACCCTCTTTTAAGTACCTTCAACAGCTCCCTGATTAGATATAAAGGTTCCAAACCCCTCGGCATGCCCTCCCAACAGCTGACCTCCTATTAGTGCTGTGGCCAGGCACCCCTCTCACCCCACCTCTGGGTGCAGGACCTGTTCCTACCCCCACGCATATGTTCAAGCTGTGCCCCCAGCCCACTATGCCTTCTCTTCTATCTGCCCATCATCACGGGGGGAGGCCTGCCCTCCAAGGTGTCACAGGGTGGGGGGTCCTTACCAACCACAGAGAGCAGCAGCAGGACGCTGCAGATGACGATGGACACGATGATGGCGGTCTCGCTGCCGCCCAGCTGCAGCGTGGCAATGGTCTGGTTGAAGTTCCCTACCTGGATCTGCACAGACAGGGGAGGGGTTGTAGCTTCCCTGGACTTGTGCCTCGGCCCTTCTCCTAACTAGCAAGTCACCTAACACACAGACAACCACGCCCACCTCCGGGGATGCTTGAGGACTAAGTGGGATAATGCTTGTCATGCTTTTAGTCCTAGGCCTGGCACTGAGGAGAAACTCGGTGGGGGTGGGGGTAGGGAGAGAGTTGTCATTATTACTAAAGCCTGGGAGGTGTGGCAGAGGAGCCAAGGCTGTTCACAGGGCGTGGCTCTGTCCCCAGGTAGCTGTAGGGTTGTCCTGGGAACAGAAAGTGTCTGAGGACTCCGAGGGCAGAATTGGGACCGAGGTGCAGACGCAAGGGAGTTTTCCCAGTCAGAGCTGCCTGGAAGGAAGTGAGCTCCCCAGCCCAGGAGGCATGCAGGCAGGTGCCGTGCAGAAAAGATCCCACTTCCTGGGCCCTCTCTGTACTCCATGATCCTGTGTGGTGACTGGCAGCCCAGTCTCTGGGGAGAGCACCTGGAACAGGGGCAATTTCTTATGGCCTTTCAGAGTCCAGCCCCATCAGCCCCATCACGGACCTCGAGCAGGTCCCTCCGTTCTTGGCCCTGTGTCCTCATCTGTCACGTGGGGGTGTCAAGCTCTGCCTGCCTAAGCTGAGTATGAAAATGCTCAGTGCCCATGTGCCAAGCCAGGGACAGGCACCTGCACCTAGGGCTGGCAGCCAAGCCCGCCTCTGACTCCAGGGCCCCATCCGCTCACCGTGATGGGCAGCTGCCCCTCAGCTGTGCCCAGGGACTCGTTGACCGAGCAGTGGATGACTCTCTCCGACACAATCTGGATGTCGCAGGCCACCTGGCCTATCTTCACCCGGTACTCGTGGCTCTCCAGCCCCAGGCTGTCCTGCTCTTTCTGTGGATGAGGAGGGGGGTGCTCACCCAGGTTCCTGGCTGAGCTCCGCCCATTCACCGCCCTCACCCGGCTCCCGCTGGCACTCACATGGATGACGAGGGTGAGGGGCTCCCCGGGGTGGTGCTTGATCCACTTCTCCCTCTTGGCTGTAGAGAACTGAGGGTCAGGGAGGTAGTCCAGGCGGAACCGGCTGCCCCGCTGTGCCTCCTCGGCGTCCAGCAGCTCCTCGGCCACTGCCACCTCGTCGGTGTAGGCCCGCCCGTTGATGAAGAAATCCACTGGTGCCGACGCATTGCTCAGGGCCCCCGGGGAAGGGCAGGTGATGAGGGTGGAATTGAGAACCTTGCAGAGCTGGTGGGAGAGGGCCAAGGTTGGGGTGGGGGATGAGCAGACAGACATGAGAAATGGGGAGAGTTTGAGATTTAAGGAGAGAGAGACAGATGGAGACACACAGCAGAGCGAGGGCTGCCAGCCACCCCTCCACCTCCGGCCCCTGCCCCGCTCACTGTGGGCTGCCGGCCGATGTGGTGCACAGCCATGGACACGTTCTGCACCATGTGGAAACGCTCACCAGCCACTGTGATGGTCCTGCCACCGCTGTGGGGACAGCAAGCCCGTGAGCCCCCCTGCAGCCCGAGAGAGCCAGACAGGCTGGGGGTCGGGGTCGGGGTCAGGGTCCCACCTGACGGGGCTGCGGCGGGGACTGATGGCGATGATGACCGGGTTCCGCATGTACCAGAAGGTGAGGTTGCCACGCACACAGCCACGGTGCTCGAAGCGCACACACACGGGCACGGGGGCGGGCAGGGTGCCGCCGGGCACTGTGCAGGTGATGCTCGTTTCTGTGCGCCTGTGGGAGGGCAGCCAGCTTCGTCAGCAGGGCCCCACCCCCCATGGCTTGCCTCTGCCCAACACCCCCCGCCCCACTGACCGGGGCACAGGCCTGGGCCCCAGCCTGCTCTTCTGCCATCCTGTACATAAATCCGTTCCCATCTTCCCACGGCCACGCATTGCCCGGGCTGTCCTCTCCACCTAGAGTATCTCCCTTCTCCCTGACCCTGCCTGCACTTCCCAACGGCCCAGTCCCACCTCCTCCTCCAAGAAGCCTTCCCACAGTTCCTCTCCCAACTCCTGCCCCTGGCCAGGGCCCTGTCCTTAGCTCTGAAGCCCAGACTTTTCTCCCAGTCCAACCCCACTGGACATTTCTGTCTCCGGGGGGAGGATCTGCTTTTCCCCGAGGGCGGAGACTGTGTTGGGCTCATCTTTTTGTCCCCATCCACGAAGCCTGGCACACATAAGTGCATAATAAAGACAGAGCTATTTCACCAAGGGCTAAGGATCTCTGAATGTATGCAATCACCACCATTTTACTGCCGCTGTCCCTTAGGAAGCACCTCCTGCATGCTGGGCACAGAGTACTTCCCACAGCTCCCTGTTCTCACCAGATGAGGAAGCGGAGGCTCAGAGGGGAAAGGGCGTGGCCAAGGGGCGATGCTTGACCCCAGGGTAGCACCCCCACCCCTGCAGCCCCCTAGCCCCATGGTTGCTCTGAGCTGGAGGGGCGGCTGGGGCCAGGGGCTTACATGAGCTCCGTGCAGGGCTCCGTGTTGTTCAGCAGGACCTGGAGCTCGGAGCCCACGTGGAGGTCGCTCCCGTGGATGGTGACCCGGGTGCCCCCGGCCTTGGGGCCCATGGCAGGTTCCAGGGAGTGGACCAGGGGCAGCTGTGGGGTGGGAGGAAGGCAGGTGGTCAGGCCTCGAGCCAGCCGGGGGGCTGAGCCTGGCGGGGCGGGTGGGCAGGACCGTGGGCGGCGGCCCCCCTTACCACATAGGTGAAGCGCTCCCGGGACTTGCCCTCCTTGGAGACGTTCACGGTCACCACATCTGAGAACGCCCCGGGGGCTGGCCCCGTGGCACACACAATCCTGGGGGAGGGGCTGTGGTCAGGAGAGCAGCTGGCGGAGCCTGGGGCCATTTCTCCCTTGAACAACGTCCGCAATTGCACCCCAGGATGTGTGTGCTCCCCAGGATGTGTGCGTTCCCCATCCTTGCACTCAACCACCTGTCCCTCCCAATGGGCTGGCATTCAACAGGGACATACCTGAGGGCGTCACCCCGAGTTCCCTCTCAGCGGGAAAACAACCACTAAGCCCCCCCCAAATGTCATCCTGGCTGTTCCCAAGCACTGTACCCCCCTTCCCCCTTCTACAATTTTCCCACAATTCTGTAACTACATGACAAGGGGCGAGACGAGATAGTCTCTTAGGACACTTGGAAGTTCTGTGACCATAGAACATTTGCAGGGCTGGTGGCCTTCTCTGCAAGCCTGACACAGGGGCTCCGAAACAACATCCCGTTCGTTCATTCCCGGCTCCCAAAGGTGTCCTGGGGCCCCTCAGGCCAGGCCGGTAGCTACAGGCCGGGATCTTTGCCCCTCACCAGCAGCCCACACTCTCTCTCTCCTAACTGCACTTGTTTTCTTTTCATCAGAGCAAGGCTTCTGTGGAGGTGGGACTGGGCGAGGGGCGCCTGGGAGGGCCTCCTGGAGGAGTGGGTGCTTGAAGGGTGAGCGGTGTCCGAGCAGCAAAGGGCATGCTGTGTGGTGGGAGTGACGGGAGCAAAGCCCAGGAGACCTGGGAGGGAGGATCTTCAGGGGGTGGGGGTCAAAGAGTGTCTGCTGAGGACGGTGGGATGGCCAAGAGGAGGAGGGAGGGCAGAGATGAGGTGGGCACTGCCAGGCGGGGGCAGGGGAGGCCAGAGGTCACTCAAACTGCCCCAGGGAGTGCCTGCCACTTACTCTTCGGACACGGTGTATCTGTCAGCCAGGGGCTCGCAGGCCACGCCGCCAATCCACACGCCATGGGCCACGTCGCTGAGCCGCCGGCCCAGGTTCCTGCCATGGATGGTCAACAGGGTCCCACCGTCCAAGGGGCCACTCAGGGGCTCGATCTGCCAGGTGGCCAGAGAATAGGGTGCTGAGGCTGGGACGCTGGCAGGGATCCCCGCCGCTGTCCCAGGCACCGAGGGGAGGCGGGGCCTCACAGACCGGCCACTCAGGGGAGGCTCTGAGAATGCTGGGATTGCCAGTCACTTCACAGGTCCCTGTGTGTGATTGAGCCCACTAGGGTCTGGGGCCTCAGAGTGTGTACAGAGTGCATCTACACACTCAATGCTATTGCGGGGGGTGGGGCGAAGATACCGAGGTTCACCCTTGGTAGTCACGTCTGACCACATGATCCTGCATCGCAGCCAGAGCTGACTGGGCCCTGACTCAGACAATCAGACTCCTCCCCTGACCCACCCAGGCGAAGCAATCAGAATCATTCCCCGAGACGTTTTTCTTAATTACAATAGAGGCTGGGGAGTGACTGGCACCCCGCGCTGTCACCATGTCCCCGGCCGTCGCTATAACACTAGAGACACCCCGAGCCCCTGCCCTGCGACTTTCCTGCGCAGTCCTTGCCGCCTCCCGTAGGTAACTTATTTCCTCGTCGTCCCTAACTAAAACCCGGCTCTGTGAGGGCAGGCACTCTGTTTTGTTCACTGCGATGTCTCCAGCCCTGCAGAGCCTGGCACCCGGTGTTCAACAGGTCACGGCGCATGAGTGTGTGCAAGGAGTGCGAGCATGTGTGCCGGTGCAGGAGCACAGGAGGGCTTCCCTGGGTGGGATCGGGGGGCGGTGCTTACCGCCCGGATCTCAGGGGCAGGGCAGGCTCCAGGCAGGGGCTGCAGGGGCCCCCGCAGGCGGCAGCTGTCACTCCACACACACAGGTGGCCTAGGTCCTCCCGGCCCAGGCACTGCGAGCAGTCGGGGCTGCCCATGGCGCAGTTATAGACCTCCACTGGGAAAGACATGGAGGCACAGGGGTCAGCCCCCCTTACCACTGTCCCCTCCACACTCACCCACTCCCTGGGGCGTCCCACTCAGAGGCAGGTCTTGTTTCTGAGGGTCAGGACCCAAGAGGTTCTTAGAACCTTCTCCAAACCTTCTGGGGCCTGTGCTAAGCCCAGGACAGCCACTGTCTCATTAAGGGCCTTCATCCCCACCTCAATTCTACCAGGCTCAGCGAGGTAGAGTGACTGGTCAAGGTCGCACAGCCTATGAGTGACAGAGCCGGGATTCACACTCAGGTCCGAGGGCGTCTTTTTGCCCCGGATGCTGGGAAACACTGAGCAATGTGGGTTCTGTGGGCCACAGACCCGGGGAGCGGCCCACGAAGTCCTACAGGGAGGATGCTCCAGGGCCTCGGGGTGCAGGCTGGGTCTGAGGCCTCCGTGGTGGGGAGATGGGGAGCCCGTGTCCACTAGGGGTGTCTGAGACTCCCCATGAACAGACAGGCCTTTGGAGAGTTGATTCAAACACCTGATGAGAGCAAGGACACCAACCACCATTTGGGGTTGATGGTGCCCCAGGCACCCGCTAGCCTTGTGGGCGTCATCCCAGCCCCTGCAGAAGGTCCTGTGCCTTCATTTCACCTGAGACACTGCGGCCCAGAGAGGGAAGGGAAGGACATGCCCAAGGTCATACGGCCATTGGCATGGAGATGACCCGAGGGCGGGGTAGCTGGCTCAGAGGAGCTGCTCAGTGAATATGCACTACAATGTCACCACAATAAATTCAATAAAACATTTAAATAATTGTTAAAAAAATTAATGGCACAAAGTGGAGCCCCAAGCCAACCTATGAGTATGTAAATTGAGGAAAAAAAAATAAATCTTTGGGTTGCTGATTTTCTTAAATAAGCAAATACGAGATGACCAGGTACTGGATGTCAGGGCTGGCAGCCGAGAGCCTGTGTGGATCAGGGAAGGGCGAGGTGCGGCAGCTGTGCCTGTACAGTGAGCACTGGAACGAGACCGCCCACGGCAGAGCCCACCCCTTGTGGCTGTGTCCATGTAGGGTGGACGGAGGCGCCAACCTGTCATGGGGTCCGGGCTGTCCAGGAACCGAGCTGGCCGTCCCTTCAGTTGGAGGCTGAGTGGAAACACCTGGCTCTTCTGGGTTGTGTGCAGCTGTAAAAGGACGGGAAAGCATGAGGGGTGTAGACGGCGTTCGGGTCTCTGCTGGGGGAGAGGATGCATGGAGATCGATGGGGCAGAGATGCTGGGAATGGGGGGACAATGGGAGCAGGAGCTGGGTGGGAAGAAGACAGTGCAGGCCTCCCCCTGCCCCCGCTGGGGCCGCCCCACTCACCACCACTTGGTTGCAGAGTACGGCTGAGTCATTCACCCACACGGCCTCAAAGATCTCCTCCTGCCCAAAATTACACTCAAGGGCTGCGCTCTGTGGGAAGCAGGGGTGGGGGAGGAGAGTCTGTCAGCACCCCCTGCCCTCCAACTCCGTCAGGACCTGCTGGACCCCTGCCCTGGAGAGTGGGCTCGGTGCGGCTCTCAGCCTTTGCCTGGGCTGTGCCCCCTCTGAACGTCCTTTCTTGCCTCCATGCCCGGTGCTCGCGGGAGGCAAGGAGAATGTGAACTCCTAGAACTCTGGCCTGTGCGCTCCATGTCACCAAAAGCCTCTCCAACACACCCTTATGGCCCAAACGAGAGCCTTTTACTCAGCACGCTGAACACCCCACACCCCACACCTCTGTCCTACCCTCACAGCACAGACTGTCCTCCCTCAGGCCTTTGACGAAGCCCATTCTCCCACCCCAAAAGGCTTCTCTCTCCTCCTATCACCCAGCAAAACTCCACAGTCTTCAAAATCCAGCTCAAATATCCCACATTCCAAGCCTTCGCAGATCCCTTCAAATCAGGGGGATCCTCATATGATCACTCGCTCAGCAATAAGTACGTATTTGGGTGTATGCAGAGGTTCTATTAAGCCCCTAAAGCCTACTCCCCACCCTATAGGTCAAGGACTGCCCTTATCCCGGTGCCCAGGCTCTGTTCTCTCCTGTCCCCTTACCCACTAGCGAGGGTTGGGGCTGGGTCTTGATCCCTCTGACACCTGGGAAGCTGACAGCAATTGGAAGAGCTCAGGCTCTACCTCACACAGGCCTGGGTTTGAGCCCCATCTCTGCTACTTCCTAGCTGTGCAAACCTCTGCATACAGTCCTCTCTGAGCCTTGGTTTTCTCCACTCTGCAAGGAAGCAAGCCTCCCTATTCTGCAGGGTTGCTGAGAAAAGTGGAGATTGTGTATCGTTAGTAGGTTGTACACTGTGGGTGCCTAATATGTGCTGGCTGTTATTAGTATGCAGAAGGCGCTCGATAAATGACGGATGAATAAACAGGGTCCGATTCCCCAGTCTCATCTTGCCCTTGGCCCCGCATGGGGCTTCTGGGGAGTAGCATCAGCAAATATTTGCTGAGCGAACAAACTCGGTTTCAGGAGCGTCAGGCCAGCCACGTGGCAGGACTTCCTGTTTATGGACCTATCGATGGCAGATGGGACACCCCGAGGAAAAAGCAGGCCAGCAGCCGTTCCCCTCCCCCGCCCCCGCCCCCTTCGCTCTGAAGCTGGCCCAGGAACGTGGCTGTTGACAGGACTGAAAGCTCGTTTGTCCCCTGCGATGCTGAGCTGAGAAGTGGGTCTGTCCTTGAGTCCCTGAGCTCAGGCCTTGGCCATCTGGGAAAAGGCAGGTCCAGCCTGACCCGGGGTCCCCAGGGGGTAAGCTCAGCAAACAGGGCTGCTGCAGCCCCCAGGCAGGGGCTCTGCCCACTCCCCCACTCAGTGCCCTAGAAGCAGGCCCGAGGAAAGGAGGGCGGTCGCTGAGGTCAGGGAAGGAAGACTCATGTCCCCAAACAGCCAGAAAGTGGCAGCCAGGACCCAACCCGGGCACGGGCCTCCCGATGGCAGTTCCTGCCGCCCCGGAGGCAGCTCGGGGCTCCACACGGACCCAGAGCCCTGGATGTCCCCGGAGGCTCAGCCCCAACCACTGCAGGGTGGAGTGGGAGGGCCTGCCTGCCCCACATAGAGCGCCGGCTCAGCCCCATCCCGGAGGCCCAGCACGTGGCCCCCACGAGTGACGACAGGCCCCAGCTTCCCTGTGAAAGTGACAGATGGCGAGCACCCAGGAGCTGGGGAGGGGGTGGCTGGCAGGCTGCCAGGACTCATCAACGCTTCCTACCCAGAAGGGACCCAGAAAGGGGCGATACCCCCTCCCCCAGCCCAGATGGGAAGTGGGGGAAGGGAAGGCTGGCGGTGGGGAAGAGCACTCCATCGGGAGTCCAGGGCCAGGGTACGAGTCCAGCCAGACGGGCTGTGACCCAGAGGCATCCATTTCCCTTTTCCGAACCTCACCTTCCCCATCTGGGCAATGGGCACGGGGCGGCAGCGGGTTCTCTGGCCACGCTCCAGGGAAGACTGGCCGCCACCCCTGGGGAGATGTGTCCAGGGCCGCATTTCAGCCTGGGGGTGAGGCAGGGCGGGGGACACGCGGGCAGTGCCCACCGTGGGCTGTGGCCCAGCTCTGCTGCGGATCTGGAGAGGGCAGGGGAGTCTGGGGGTCCTGGACAAAGCATGCTGAGACCCAGCGGGTCCTGGCCAGGGTCCCCCTTCGGCTGCTGGTGGCCTGCTGTCCCCGGGGCCGAGGCCTCACCACCCACTTCCCTTTACGGTGCAGCCAGAGCAGGGCTCTCTCTAGCAGAACCTGGGAACTCAGAGCAAGGAAACCAAGACATGGGTGGTGGGCCCACAGCACGGCCCCCATGGGGCTTAGCTCCCCCAGCCTCCCGCCCCGCCCGCCTGGCCTGGCCTCCACTCACCTGGAAGAAGGCCGCGTTAGCCAGACGCACGGGGATGGTCTGGGAGCTGCCTGTGGGCATGGGCACCAGGGGTGAAGGCAGGATCTGGGGGCAGTCCTGAGAGCTCTGCAGGCAAAACACAAAGAGGTGGAGCTGACCGAGGCGCATTTCAGAAGAGACGGCTTCAGGGCCACCCAGCCTGCCCGTGCAGCCACGCGTCCCCGAGGAGATATCGGTCAGCTGGTTTGAGAAAACGCTCGCAACCAAACTGTAAGATCTACGGCACCGAGGGCCACGTGCCACTGAGTCCCAACCGTCTCTCTCGATCTTCATGGCAACTCCGTGGGCAGGAAGTTACACTGGCCCCATTTTACAGATGCACAGAGAGAGAAAGCAGCCTGTCAAGTGGTAGAACTGGATCCCTCCCATGCCTCTGAGAGGAGGCCAGGAGGCTGAGGTGGAGGATCAGTCCCTGTAAAATGGGGGCTGTGCCCACACCCCAAGACCCCACCCAGCTCTTTTCAGATGATGCACATTAATGATTCAGAGAAAAGAAACCTGGCTTCTGAATGGCCCATGAGAAACAGGCACTGGGAAGGTCCTGGTGCCACCAGGCTCCAGTGGACAGCCTTTCCTGCTGCCTGGGTTCGAGTCACAGCCCTGGGCAGAGGCGCCAGCTCCCAGAATCCCGAGGGGAAGGGGGGGCGGGGCCCGGCTGGGCATTATCATTTCCATGGCAGAGGTGGAGCCACTATTTCAAAAAAGGGAGGGAGGGAGGGAAAATGTCGGTGTGGCTCAGTGGTTGAGCATTGACCCATGAACCAGGAGGTCACGGTTCGATTCCTGGTCAGGGCACATGTCCAGGTTCCGTGCAGGAGACAGGCGATCAATGATTCTCTCTCAGCATTGATGTTTCTCTATCTCTCCCTCTCCCTTCCTCTCTGAAATTGATAAAAATATCATTTTTAAAAAATACATATATAAAATAAATCTGAGGTTCAGAGAGGTGGGGGTGGCCTGAGGTCAGAGAGCAGAACTGGTCTTTGAACTCCCATCTGTCACTCTCAGGCCAGAAACGGAGGCCCCGGCTGAGGGGCAGAGACCAGGGGCTGTGGCCACCGCGCCAACTTAGTGGCCTCTCTGAGCTGGGAAGTTTGAAGCTCTCCTATCCTGTCCCCGGTTCCTGGCGTGCCATGTCCTGCCTCCTCCAACCCCAAGGGCCTGACTGCTGGGACCCCGAGAGAGGGCAGCGTAGAGGACCCTGGAGCAACCACAGCCATACCGAGGGGCCAGCCACCCTTCAGCCCGGGGCTGCCTGCTCTGCTCTCCTGCCCACGCCTGTTTGGGGAGGGTCTGGAAACAGGATGACCCATCTGTCACCTGGAGGTCACCAGCCAGGGTCAAAGGCGTCTAGGGGTGGAAGTTGGAGGCTTTCTCAGGGTCTTTTCTCCTTGTTGCTAATCAGGGAAACCTCAGGGTCTAGCATCAAACCAGACCTTGAGGGATGGCAAGGCCAATAATAACTCATGGTCACACTCCTGACAGCGGCACCACTGCTCACACAGACCTCACTGTGCACCTGGACAAGCACCTGGCCCTGGGTCTTCACACCAAAGCTTCCCTCCCTCAACCGAGGAAGTGAGTGCTCTCCTCACACCCCTTTGACAGACAGGAAATGGAGGCACAGAGATGTAAACTGGTTTGCCTGAAATGGAATGTGCAGCACAGTGGGCTCTAGTGGTCCAGACGTTCTGCTGACCACCGGGCCAGAAACATCGCCCCCACGGGTGGGTTTCCTGGGGAGCTGTGCATGGGGCAGAGCCCGGGGCCTTGGCTGAAGGAGCGGCACCATTGGGCCGTGGTGAGGCCTCCTGAGCTGGCAGTGCCTGGCTGGGAGGCAGGAGCTGGTGTCCGGCCCCCGGTGTGGGCACACACAGATCGCTGTACCTCTCAGAGTCGTCGACCGGTGCTGTCTCGTGTGAACGCCGTGGAATGCCAGGGGATGGAACCCACATGTTTTCAATTAGGTTTCCCAGCTGCCGCCAGTTCTGCTTTGCAGCTGGCTGCAGACCTGTGGCTCTGTCCCCCCAGCTCCTCCCTACCCATGGGTAGGTGGCCGACAGAGGAGTCTAGGGGTGAAGGTCAACAGAGGGGGGCTCCCATCAGAGGCCCTCCAGAGGGAATGAGGCGGGACCATCTCTGAGGGGCTCTGACTCCCCTTTGATCCTTATTACCCGGGGCCACTTGGATGTTTGAACTCATCCTACTGAGTAGAACCAAGGCTGAGGGTGCTGGCGCAGGTTTGCCCTCCTCCATGGGGGCATCAGGTGCATCTGCTGCTGGCCTCCAGCCACAACCATCCACCTCTGACTCTAGCTTGGCCTTTGGGGAACTTCCCCCAAACCCAGCCCACTGGCTTGGGAAGACTGACTCTAAACCCCAACCTCAGGGATGACAGGTGCGCAGACCACCCTGACCACCCTGGGTCAGAGAATGTAGAGAACTCTTGTTCAGCCAGTGCGACTCAACTATGGGACTTCTGCAGAACCAGTGTAAGCTCTTCTTCTTTTTTTTTTTTTTTAAACTCCTCACCTGAAGACAGCTCAGAGAGAAAAAGAGAGAGAAGGGGAGGAGGAAGGAGGGAGAGGGGAGGAGAGGGGGGCTGGTGGGTTGGGGAGAGAAACGTCGATGGGTTGCCTCCTGTACATGTTCCGACTGGGGATCAAACCTACCACCCAGGCAAGTGCCCTGACTGGGAATCAAACCAGCAACCTGTCCGTGTACAGGTTGGTGCTCATACAACTGAGCCACTCCAGCCAGAACTAATGAAACTGGCTCTTCTTGCCAAAACCAGTTTGGCTCGGTGGATGGAGCCTCAGCCTGTGGACTGAAGGGTCCCAGGTTCGATTCCGGTCAAGGGCACATGCCTTGGTTGCAGCACATCTCCAGTAGGGGGTGTGCAGGAGGCAGCTGATCGATGTCTCTCTCTCATCAATGTTTCTAACTCTCTATCCCTCTCTGTAATAAATCAATAAAATATATTTTTAAAAAAAGAAACTGGTTCTTCTTGTTTCTGGGGCTGACAGGATGGGGGGCAGCCTGAAGTAGCTGGGCCCATCTTGCTGCCAGGAGGGATGACCTGCCTGAGTATGCAGCCCACCCACAGGGTTGGGGAGAACCCTACCACCTTGCTGGAACCCCTGGATCCCGTGGTGCCTGAAGGTGAGGCCACCCTCCCAGGTTTTCCACTCACGTGGGTCCGTTAATTCTGTTGGCGCTGAGGCCAGTTGGAACTAGGGCTTCCCTACTTGCAACCAAACCAAGATAAGGGGCATCTCCCTTGGCTGGAGGCAGTCCGGGGCTCGGCCTGCAGGCTCAGGAGGGCGATGGGGAGTGGGGACAGATGCTGGGCAGCGATGTGGGACCACGATGCACCACATGAGCCAGGCAGGTGCTGCTTCACTGAGGGCCGGCCTGTCCCTAGGCTGGAGCTCACAGACGCTCCCCTGTTCTCTACTGAGTCCAAGGGCAGAGAACTGGTATCCCGATAAAGGGGGCGCTGACTGGCCCCGGGGACCCTGAACCCACTGTCCCATTTCCTTTCTCCCCCTTTCCTCAGTCCCGTCCTCCCCCTAACCTGCCCCCATTCCTACCAAACCACCTTCCCATGGCTCTCGGGAAGCCGCCTGCAGGAAGGCCTCCCTCCAGGCTCCCACCGAGGAGCTGCCCTCCCACCGGCCCAGCCTCCTGGCTGCGAAGGCCTGAAGCACACCTCCCAGGGGAGGCCACCCTCAGGGAGGCCTCGCCCTCCTCGGAAAAGCTGAAATCCTGCTCCCAGCATCCTCCACGCCCCCACTTCCTTCCTCTGGAGCCTGGGAGGAAATAGGGAAGTGACCCAAGTCCCAGCCCTCGCACCTGCTTCCAGGGATGCCGCCCAGGCCTTGCTCTGGGCCCCGGCCTCCTCCCAGCTCCTGAGGGGTCCAGAAAGATGTTCTGACCCCGCTGCCTGCCGCCGACCACAGGCATGGCGCCTCCACAGCTAAAGGCACTCAATTAGATGGCAAATGAAGCCCTGGTCCGAGCCTCCTGCCGGCCCAGGGAGGGGCTGCCTCTTCTCCCGCTGGATTACCATAATCCTTTAAGACAGGCCCTCTCTGAACACACCTCCCTCCTGCCCCCACACCGCCTGACCCACAGAGCACGGATCTGGTCATGAGAGAGGGCACCGCTATAGAAACACCTCCAGGCTGGTGAGCTCCTGGTACCCAGGTCCCCTTCGCAAAGAGGTCCTCCTGTCCCACCTCGCCTTTTACTGAGCACCTACTGTGTGCCAAGGATGAAGCCGGTACCTTACGGGTGCAGCCTCTGAAATAGGTCCCATTTTACAGATGGGGAAGCAGGCCCAGAGAGGATGGGTGGCTGGCCCAGAACCATACAGGCACAACTCACAGCTCAGGTCTTGGCTCAGGATGGGGAGGGCAGAACTATGTCTAATGGGGCTCTTTCCCAGTGCTCAGACTCAGGCATACAATAGACATTTAATAAATGCTAACCACACTGGGTGGAGCCTGGGTTCCCCTCACCCCACCACCCTTCTAGGGGCAGGCCGCCAGCTCAAGTGCTTCCCGCTGACATTCACTGAGTCCCTACTGTGTGCACGGCCCTGGATTGGGGGTTGGAAGACGTGGACCCCAAACAAGAGCCGGAGTCTGGGTCGGTCCAGGCTAGAAATGCCAACGCCCAGTGCAGAGGTTGGGGCCTCCCTATGGTTTAGCCACACAGCCTCCACCGGCGTCTGCCAGCACAGAACTCCACACCACAGCCCCACTGCTCTCAGTTAAGCACTGCTCCTGCTCCTGGTGGACTCCCCTTCCTCAAAGCCCTTCTGAGGCTCAGGCCAGAGGGGCTGAACCGGGGGAGTGTGGGCAGACAAGGCTTCAAGGATTCCTGACGAGTTTCTCTGAGTCCAGGGCCAAGAGGCTGGGGCTGCTTCCGAGGATCTATGTCCAGATTGGATCCCCAGTGACCGCCTTCTGCTGGGAGCCAGAGCCCCTGGTTCCTATGAACTACCTCGGTTGTGCCATCTGGAAATAGGCAGAAACATCCCTTTCCTAGAGAGGTGAGCTGCAGGCAAGTCCTCAGGACCCCACCCTGGTCCCTTGCAGCCCTCAGACAAAACAGAGGGTGGGCCGCCGGGTCTGACAGGAGGTGAGCTGTGGTCTTAGGACCCCGCGGTCCCCCAACCCCAGTCCAGTCATCCCACCCCAGCCAGAGTCTCAGGAAGCCCATTTGGTCCTTCCTGGCATACGGCTTGGAATATAGCCTTGGAGGCTCTTTGGGTAAGCGTTAAGAGGTCACCCTGCAAGTGAACTCACCCCAGAAACAACCAACAAAAGGTACGTTGCATTTCCATTTGTATTTTTCCTCCTGTTTCCCACTCCACCACCACACCCGGCCCTGGTACAATTAATTAAGTCTTCGCCATCCCCGTAGCCCCGGGGAGGGCCCGGCCCGTAGCCGGTGCAGAGTCAGCCCGTGGGGCCTAAGGGACCAGCATGAGCACAAGAGACTGGGAACAGGTGGTCCCTGAGGCAGCCTGCCCTCTCCGCCCAGGAAGAGCCTGGCATCCGCTACTCCAAGTGTCCAGGGCCAATGGGGAGACCAAGACACGGGCCTTTCAGCCCAGCTCCTTTGGGGAAACGGGAAGCACATGGTCTTAAAAAGAGGGGCTTGCATTCAAACTACAAGTCTGCTCCTCCCGGACCCCCTCGGGTTGCTGAAAATGTTAGAGATGAAATTAAACCCTCGTCAACCCTGCAGGTGGGAGTACAAATTGGCTCAGGCTCTCTGGAGGGCCGCCGAGCCAAAGGTGTAAAAAATATAGCCACACTTTCACCCCAAAATGCCACTTCTAAGGATTGGTCTGCAGGGAATAATCAAGGATGCGTACAGTGCCCTGGCTGCTTTGGCGCGCACACAGTAATCAGCGTGTCCAACAACAGGGGATATTGGTTACATGCGCTGCTCTGTGACCGGCCAGCACAGCTGTGCAATGTGGTGCCAAAGAAGAAAATTTAATGACGTGGAAATGTTTTCAACACATTAAATGAAGAGAGGGGAAAAAAAGTGGGGGAGGGGTGTTGATGAATTAGTGGAGGCAGAGGGCAGCCCCGGGCCTGGCTTACCGTAGGATTTGGTGAGGCCTCGCACCGAGACTGGTTGGAGACGCAGGTGTGCTGCTGGGTGCACCAGAAACAGGGCCACTGTGTGGACAGGCAGCTGGTGCAGCTGGAAGAGAAGGGGGTACTCAGCTCTCTACCCTCGCTCCCCCCTTACCCCTCACAACGGCAACCCAGGGGCAGATCCTAGCACCAGGGAAGGTCTTTCTCATCATCAAGGCTGCCGGGAACGGCTGGGCCCTTGGTAGCGTGGTGAGTTCCCCACTGCAAGAGGTATGCAAGGAGAAAATGGGCAAGCAGAAGCTTGAGAAGACTAACTGAGGAGTAATCAAAGCACTTTTCTCTGCCCCTACCAGCCTAGGTGCTCACAGAACCCAGGCACTTAGGTGACAACAGCTTGCTGTCTAAACGAGTTGGTGGAGGAGCAGCTGAGGGGCGTGTCTGCCTCTAGGACACTGTATCACTTTTCTTCCAAAGGCCTCCCCAAGAGCGAAACCCCCTGCTACAGAAAGCTAGCCCCCTGCCCACTCACGCTGTGTGGGGGTACACTTGTCCAATGCGACTGCAGTCGTAGATGGTGAAGTTGGCCCTGACGATGTTCCGCCCGTTGACCCTCACAGACATCTCCACGGTCACATGGTCTGGAATGGATCAGGGGATCCAGGGAGAGAAGGACAAGGGGGTAGAGGGGTCTCCACTGACATCAGAGTCTGTGACATAAAGACCCCCAGGCCTGAGATTCCACCATGACACCCCCTTCGGGGCTGGGGATCTGAGGAACCCCCGCTGGCTGTCTCCACAGTCCGGTGAATGGAGAGCTTACCTTGGTGCGGCGGGAAGGGCGGGAACTGGTCCTTGGGTAAGAGGTTGCAGTAGGCGATCTGGTGGCCGAAGGCAGGGCCTGGGACCCGGGCCACGGTGCGGATACTGTTCCCATAGTCACAGGCCATCTCCATGCCGCTGAGGCTGGGCAGGCTGCCCGAGATCTGGAGGATCATGCCCTGGAGGCCAAGGACCCTTAGCTGGGGGCAGGGACTCCCCTTATAGCTCCGCCCCCAGCCTAGCAACCCTGGGAGAACCAATGGCGGTGGCGGGTGGCTAGGACTCTAGGTTGCAGCCTACATGTGACCCACTCGGCTTCAGGTTCCCTTTCAGCAAAATGAAACTCATCTTACAGCAGCCAAGGAGGTGCTGCAGAATCTGGCCCGGGACCTCTCTGAGCCCATTCCCAAACACTCTCTCCGACCCTCCAGTCTGGTTCTCATCTCAGTGCCCTTGCACGCGGGCAGTTCCCTTTACCCAGAATACTCTTCCCAGACACGCGACTTGGCTCACCTGCTGCAGGTGTCACCTTTACGGTGAGGCCGCCCCATCCTGATCTGGTCTAAAATGTCAACACCCCTGACTCCATCTCCACCCCTCTCTCTGCTCTACCTTCTTCTCCATAGCACTTATCACCATCTTGACCATCTGTCTTGCTCATCATTTTCTCTCACCCCATGAGCAGGTCAGTCTCAAGGGCCAGGGTTTTGTCTGAAACAGGTGACAGGTGAGGACACCCAACGCCAGAGAAGCCACGAGGGCAGGGCTGGGTGGGCCTCAGGCCTGCCTGTCCCTCTGCCCCCGCTCTCTGCCAGGGTCAGGAAGGACTCCGGCCCCAGTGCTGCCTGCTGTGGGTGAGGAGGGGCTGAGGTAGCCCTAGTCCCTCCTGGGCACAGTAAGGGGGGAGCCACCTGTCCGCATGCTACAGTCACCTGTTTCTGAGAATGAGAAATAGCAGCCTGGCACTCGGTGGCCCCTCCACCCCCTCCCATCCAACTGGTCCCTCCTTCCTGGGACTCTGGAGCCTGCCCACGGAGTTCAGCTCCCAGCTCAGCTACTCCCTGGCTGTCCAGCCTGTGCCTCTGTGCCTGTTTCCTCGTCTGTAAAATGGGGATGTAAAGAGCACCCACCGCCTAGAGTTCTGTGGGGCCGACCGGAGGCGACCCTCAGGCCCACAGCCCGTTCTGACACCTGGTCAGGGCTCAGGAGGGCCCAGTGCTCCTCACTGCATTATTGTCTCCGGGTCCCAGGGGCACTATGGACAGGGGTCCCCGCCTCTCAGGGCTTAGGTGCCAGGTGAAGGGCAGCTCCCCACCCTGTCTCCCCCACAGTGGGTCCTGCCCCCCACTCACCGGGTACTCCTGGCGCACATCAATCTCGGCGGGCAGGACTGTCATGGTGGGGCAGCGGCCGGGGCCCTCGCTGGCGCTGGTCCAGAAATGCTGCTGGCTGGAGTTGGCGCAGTCCTGCTGCAGGGTGCACCTGGTGCGGCGGGACCCAGGTCAGGACCCAGGTCAGGACCCACGTGGGCTCCTCTCCTGCAGCAGCCTCCCGGGCCCAGCCCCTGCTCCTGCCCCGCCCCTGCCCGGGGCCTCACCGTGTCTCCAGGGCGCACCAGCCACAGTAGGCATCGGCCGCACCCACGCAGTCCCCACAGGTGGCGTGCACGGCGCACGCAGCGACTTTCACTCTCACCATCTGGAGGCAGAGGCAGGGGCCTGGCTCAGTGAGGCTGCCCACCCCTCCCAGGGGACTCAGCCTGCGAGGGCCAGGAGAGGTGGGGGAAACCGTGGCTCGGCACTATCACGGGGATAACCCGGGAATAAGGCTTCCCTGTACTGGGAGGGGAAGGGTGAGCAGGCGCAGGAGGCGGGAGGAGCCGGGTGTGCAAAGGCCAGGCAAGCCAGACAGCTCAGCTCTCCCTGGGACCTGTCAGGCCGGGGCGCGGGCCGTACCTGGTGGGACGTCATGAGGTAAAGGTAGCCAGGGTCTGCTGGGTCAAACTGCATGACGTGGTGCACGGGCTCCCCGTAGGCCACCGTCACTACCCGCCTGCTGACCACTTGCATGCTCTCATTCAGGTTGATCTGTGGAGGGGGGGGGTGGTCAGGGTGATGGTGGGCAGGGCTGGGGGGAGCGGGGAGGTGCCCACAGCCGCAGGGGAGCTGTCACCTGGCAGGGGGACCTGACCAGGCTTGGGGCTCAGCCTCCCCGTCCTCTCGGGCCCTCCAGGGCTGGTGGGAAGTCACAGACACGGAAGGCCGTGGGTTCGGCCACCACCCGTGTGCCTCTGCTGTGCTCCTATCAGGAGCCCCATCCCCGCTCCTCACCAACACGCCCACCCTGTGAATACGTGCGGGCTCACAGTTATAAACACTTCCTGGGAGGCTGCTTGGCGTCACGCCCAAGAGCAGGAACTTGGGTTTGGCGTCTGCCTTTGACATTTACAAGCTGTAAAACGGACAAGCTGTCCAAGGCACTGCCCGTCTACGGGCCTTCGTCTCCTGACCTAATGGGGCTGACAGTACCTGCCCCCCAGGACTGCGGAGAGCACTGAACTTAAAGATGTGGGCCAAGTGCCAACAGGGCCATAATGCTCATTCCTCCCCCCTCACGCCCATTTTGCAGATGAGGAAAACTGAGGCCCAAGGAGGCCGAGGGACTTGGCAGGCATTATGAAATGAAGACTCCTCGGGGTCATGATATGAGCCTCGGCCCGTCTGACCCCAGAGTCCAAGGCTGGAGCTGGGTCATGGGGCCCAATGTCCAGGCAGGAGGACCACCAGGACTAGCTGGGGCCTGCAAGCTTCTCCAGCTGAGGGCCCCTCTGTGTGTCCCTCAGAGCCCCATCCAACTGCCCTTTTCAACCGGCCTTCCTCCCTCCCAGCATGCTGCCCCAGGCCTGGGCTCGGACCAGTGGCCAGGGCCTTCCTGCCCTGTGGACTCTGAAACCTTTCATGAGTCCTTCCTGGTTGTGTAATAAACCCCATTAAGCCCTGATGATCTGATCCCACTTACTGCCAGCCTCATCGCTACTCCCTCAACCAACTCCCAAATCCCACTTCCAGGCCTCGGCCCCGTGGTACTCCCTCCCGGACACCTCTCCCCCTCCCGCCCATGTGCCACTGAGGCCAACCTCTGTTCTCCCAAAGTCTCCCCCAGAAAAGCCGCCCGCACGCCCTCCACACACCAGAATGAAACTACTCTGCCTCCAGGTTCCCACGGGCCTGTTTCCAGCCCCTGAGACAGCGCCAGTCCCAGGTGGCCTGTTGGCAGTCTGTCCAAGGCAGCTTGGCCCAGGTTCAGCATGCTGCCCCCAACTCACCCCCACGCCTCCAGCAGACACTCAACTCATTTCTACTCCTTCAAATGTTTATGAAGCACCTAGTGCGCTCCGGGGCCTGGGCTGGGTGTTAGGATCTACACCCCAGCGTCTTCACAGAGCAGGACGGTGGGTGAAGAGGGGGGTTCAGGGGTGGTGTGTGCTCTGGGCCAGCTAGACCTGAATTTAAGCCCAGCTCTGGCTGGGTGACTTGGGGGCAACTGTTTTCCCTCTCGGAGTCTCCGTGTCCCCTCACCATCCCCCCCCCAATTTGTGAAATGGGAATCATGGCTCCGCCTCCCTTGCAGGGGTGTGGAAATTAAAAGAGGGAATGCCCATGATGTGCCCTTCGAGGCTGGGTAGACAGTGGGTGCCTAATAAGTGCAACTTCAGGGGCAGGGAGTAGAGGAGACTCCTTGTGCCCCACACACAGAGGCATCATCACAGGAGACTCTGACCACAGTCCTGGACGGCCCAGCTCATTATCCACAGGACAGACAAGGAGACTGCGGCTCACTCCGGGCACACAGCTGGGAGGGTCAGAGCCAGGATCCTAATCCAAGTATCTGACCCCAAAACACGGGCCCCTCTATGTAAGGACCTTCAATGGGGGCGCTTCAAAGGCTAAGGACAACCTTCACACCGGGCATCTCCCCCACACTGTTCGGGGTCCAGCAAGGGTCCCAGGGCCAGCTGGGCTGGGCTCCGAACCCCACTCCAGCCCAGCCCCAGCCTGTGGCGTCTGCCTGGGCAGCTGAGGGAATTGGATTATCGGATCTGAGTCAATTAGGCCAAGGCCTGGTGCACACTGAAGCCGTGCCAGGCAGCTGACTCCCTCGACAGGCAGGGAACGGGAGGTGGTGGAGGGGGCAGGCCCAGGCCCTCCCCGAGAGCCCCCTCGTGGGAAGCAGATCCCTCTCCCCTTCCCAGCTCCAGAAACCGCAGGCCGGTATTATTACCCCTGGAAACCAGGCACCTTGGAGGTGAGGGTGAGGGGAATTGGGATGAGAGCCCCCCACATGCCAGGCAGTGGCCTTCCCCCATCAGAGCCCCACAGCCCTGCACAGATGGGGACACTGAGGCTCAGGAAAAGGAAACACATTGCCCAAAGTCAAACAGCCTGAAAGTGGCCGAGCCCAGAGCCGTGGACGCAGCTCCCTCTGCCTCCGGCCCAGGCGCAGACACAGAGAGAGGGCTGGCGCTTGGCAACCGGTTCCGTCCTCTGCACGACAGGGTACTTACTGTCATAGCAGGAGGGCGGGAACAGATGTGGAAATGCCTTGTAAACGGCAGAGGGCGAGGCCCGTCGGCGGACACGAAGGCTAATACTGGGCCTCGGCCTCCTGCTCCCCACCCCTCCCGGTCTTCCCCCCCCCCCAGTCCCACCTTAAGCAGCCGCCCGCTGGCTGTGCCCAGGAAGACCACGGTGTAGTTGCTGACACTGGCCACCGCCACGGAGGAGAGGCCCGGGGCTCGGAACACGGGCGTGGCCTTCAGGGGCTGCAGGATGGACAGCGGGTGCTGTAGGTGGGCAGCTCCACAGTCCAGCTGCTCTGGCTGCAGCTGGAAGAGAAACAGCACATCAGACCTTGGCGCCGGAACCTTCTCCCGCTCCCTGCCCGCTCGGTGTATGTCTCAGGGCCTTAAAATCTTGCTTCTGCTTTATAGGCCCAGCTCTGGGCTGAGACCCCAATACAAGCAGGGTCCCATCCCCGACCCCAGACTGATCCCTGGCCTTGGCTTTCGTCACAAAATTTCCCCAAGAGGATGTTTCAGGTACACAGGAGCCATGCAGGAGGAGTTGTGGGTGGCGTCAGGAGGGCTGGCCACGGGACAGGTCAGTGTGGTTGGAATAGGGTGAGGCTTACATACCCTCATGCCCTTGTAGTAACAGGCTGCTCCCCCTGGCTGGTCACAGCCTGGCAGAGCAGAGGAGCTCACACCAGACCCATCCTCTGCCTCAACTTACCCTCTTGCCTCAGCTAGGTCCCCACAGCTACCATGGGGTACCCTCCTCCCAGGTCCCTGCTCTGACCCCAGTATCACCTCAAATGCCCAGCAGCTCACAGGTCTCCAGGGTGAGGACTCCCCTCCCCTCAAGCACACATCCCCTCCTCTACCCACATTACAGATGGGCAAACCAAGGCTAGATGTCTCCAACCGCCCCCCCCCCCGTCCCACCATCCAGATCAGGCCCATGCTCCCTGGGTAGCAAATCAGCCCCACTTCCCAGGAGCATGACAGCTGCGGCTTCTGACCCCAGTCCCCCACACCTTTCCTACCCTTCTCCAGACCTAGGGGGTCCTTTCAAAGCTGCCAGAAATACAAAGCAGACCCCCAGGAGGCGCCTTTGAGAAGATGGCAGTGTACATCCACAAGGGTGCAGATACAGGCACAGTGCAGAGGACCGGAGGGGAGACACAACCTCATCTCTGACGGGACTGAGCACGCAAACTACATAAATCACGGCACAGGGTCCAGAAAGGCCACTCGCACCCCCGAGGGCCACACACACCCGCACTGATTATGAGAGAGGACATCCAGTTGAAGGATTCTCGGGATGTCAGAGCCATTTTGGTAAAACAGATGCATAAACAGCTAAGTAAAAGTCATGACAGTAAACATGCCAAGTTTGCTGGGAACAGACAGGGGACCAGGCCTGGGCCTCAATTCACTGCCTCCTGGAGGCCCTCTGAGGCCACACGTCACAGATGGGGAAACCAAGGCTCGAGACCCAATGCCGCAGACTGAAACTGACAGCAGGCTTGAACTCACACCGGCCCCCAGGTGCCAGGATGTGGGCGTCAGAGGCTCTGAACGAGGACACAGAAGGCCATCACATTGAAACTGGCTGTAAGGTACAGCTTAGTGAGGCCTTTTTTTTTTTTTTTTTTTGCTTATCTATGCTTTTTGCAGGCCTAAGCCATTGACTGTGTGCCTGTGTGGTGTTTGCACAAAAGCTCAGCTAGTTTTCAAAAGAAAACAATAAATACTGGGTCCTTCTGTCCTTGAGCAAATAAACATAGTTGTGGCCTCATGGGCTTTCCAGGCAAGGGCTGTTTCTCAGCACAACACTGAGAGGTTGAGCCCGGAGTCTAGAGATGGGGGTGGGGCTGGGGTGCCCTGGGTAAGAACCCATGAGTGGGGGTAGTCCTCCATGGGATGGCTGGAGGTGACTTGAACAAGTCACTTCTCCGAGCCTCAGGACACTCAGCTATAAAATGGGTGAATCGCTAGCACCTCCCTCCTAAGGGCAGGAACGAGATCATTCATTGAAAAGCACACCCAGCAGGACTGCCCTATGGTCAGTGCTCAGAGTGTTGGCTGATACCATTGCTGTTTCTGATATGACCGGCACTACAATTACTATAACGTGGAATAGGGCAAACCATGCCAACCTCAAAAGCTTCTGAACCTGACTCCCTCACACCATCCTCTCAGGTAGGAGGCCCTCTGGCCCCCCACATTTCCCCAGAACATAGCAGCTAAGTGAGCCCTTTAAAATGCAAAGCAGGTCTTCCCTGTTTAAAAACCGTCTATTGGTGACTTACACGGAATAAACCCTGAATCCTAAATCCTCCCTCCCATCAGGCCCCGGGGACCTTCAAGCCCACTCCATCCCCTCCTCCCCTCACTCCTCCACTTCAGCCACACTGGCCTCGTTTATTTCTCAAACATTCCAAGCTGGGTCCTGCCCGGGGCCTTTGCCCTGGCTGTTCCCTCTGCCCGGAGTGCCATTCCTCTGGGACAACACAGGGGTGAGGGGCGCTGACTCCCTGTGAGATGGAAGCCCGAGAATAACTTTGGACCCCCCGCATCGTCCCTAGGTATCCAAAATCTGAGGATGCTCAAGCCCCTTAAATAAAATGTCACAGAATAACGCATCCAGCCTGCCCTCCACATCCACCCACTCCCACACACATGCAAAATCGTGTTTCTGGTCTGTGCTTGGTTGAATCTGTGGATGCAAAACATGAGGATACAGAGGGCCAACTGTATATTTTTTAAAAGCTGCCTGTAAGCGGACCCATGTGGGTCAAGCCCACATTGTTCGAGGGTCAGCTGTAATTGGCTCCCTCTCGTCCTTCGGCTTCAGTCCTGCTCTGCCCTCCTCTCCCCTATGCGGGTGCCCAAGCTGGGGTGGCCCTGGAAAGAGGGCCCTGCACCTCCTCCCCAGCTGCCTCTCCCAGCCAGGCCCTCTCCCCGCCCCACCCCCTTAGCCATCCTGCAGCTGCAGGGAGGAGGTGAGGCGGGCTCTGTCTGCACTCAGGCTCTGGAGGGACGCTTCCCTAGGGGTTACATAAGTTCACTGAATATGGATTACTTGCATCATTAAACAACAAGTTGTTTTAAAATTAAAATGGCAAACCTTTGCCCAGAGGACGTGACTCTCCTCCCTGAGCTCTGGGAGGCGTGGGAAGGAAGGGAGACCTGGGAGGCCCCGATGTCACCTTTGAGGTTTCCTGCCCTGGGCCCTGCGATGGGGGGCCCCAGCCAGCCCGGGTGGGGGGTCCTGGGAAAAGCCGGACAGGCGCCCGGCTCTGGGTGATTTGTGGGCCAGGGCAACAGAGATGATGAGGGGGGAGCATGCTGAGAATTGGGCTCTCGCCTGCCTGCCCTGACGTTCACAAGCCATTAATTCTGTGCCGAAGGAATTTTCTAAAAAGCCTTTGCTCCAACTTTTTTTTTTCTTCTCATCCTAAAAATAAAATTAAAAAAAAAATTTTTTTTTTTAAAGGAGAAGTAACCCATCGGCTGTTCCCAATGATCTGTGCTCAGCGGGGTGAGCTGACTCCCTAACCGCCAGTAGAAATCACACAGCTCTGAACTGGATCAAGAGTGGACGCTGGGCCAGCGGGGAAATGTCTCCCCTGTTGGGGGAGGGGCTGCAGGCCCGGAAAGCAGGGGACAGAAGGCTGGGGGGCCAGGCAGCTGTCTCAAGAGTGGCCTCAGCCGAACTTGGTCTCCTGGGGCAGTCAGCGCCACAGGCCCAAAATACCCCTCTGACCAAAGGACACGGCTTGGAATTCCTTCATCAGCACCCGCCTTCCTTCAAGTCGCACTCAGCGTGGGCCTGTCAGAAACAGCAGTTCCCCAGGGAGGGGGCGGGGGGAGCGCCGGACTGCCACAGTAGCTCCCTGCAACCCACGGGGTCACCTTTCCGAGAGCAAAGCTGGCCAGCCCTGCCCTGCCTCGACCCTCGCTCTGGCGCCCAGCTGTCCTCCGTATCAAGCCTGGCACCCAAGGCCTTTGTGACCTGGATCTCACCTCTTCCCTGTGCCTCACCCTCTGCGGCGAGAAACCAATCTCTGCAGTTCCTCAAAAGCGGCCACATTTCCCCTCCGGGGCTCCTGGACCCTCGCATCGCAGTGCTGGTTCCTCAGCAGCCAGCGCCCTCTCCACACCTCTGAGCCGCTCGATCCCCTTGTCTTAACCCCTCGCGGCTCCCCAGTTCCCTTGCCCTCACCCCGAGGTTCCCCTGGCCAGGCAAGCCCAGCCTGAAAGTGGTGAGCCAGCCTTCAAAGTGTGACTCAAAATAACCCCTTCCTCGCGGGGAGGCCCTGTGCCCGTCACCCGCTCCTTCATCATGGAAGCCTGTGCAGCAGCTTCTCCAGGGCAGAGACTGGGCTCCGGGTGAGTCTCTTCTAAAGAAAGAAAACGCATTCTGACCAAAGCGTGAACATCGGCATTGGCCTGCTCCCTTTCCGTGCAGGGAGACCGAGAGCAGCACGCCCGGCCGAGTGCCGAGCACGAAGGGGAAACGGTGAGCCGGTCGCACGTCCACGTGTGGCCACCCAGGGGCGGCAGGCGTCCAGGCCCAGACAGTACCTGGCGGCCGGTGTCCGTTCCTCCCGGAACTTCCGTGTATCCCTCTCCATAATGGGATGAGCCACAGGCTCTGGTCCCCCCTCTTTTCTGAGAGCAGGATGCTCCCTGACCCCTCCGGCGGTGAGCTGCCTCCTGGTGCCCAAGCCCAGCTCTGCCCACCTTCCCATTAAAACGCTGACATATTGATTTCACTACCAGCTGTAATTGTGTTGACTTTCTCTCCCCAGGAAGCCAGTTGGAGTAAGAGCTTCAAGAGCCTAGCTTCTTCGGCCGCCCACATCCTGCCCGCAGACCCCGCCAAACCTCAGTCCCACCGCAGGTGGCACTCTGAGGAGGATGAGGCCGCGAAGGTGGGCACCCTGGCAGGCTGCGAGACGCAGCGGTTCCGTCCCAGGTAGAGACTGCACCGGCTGTTGGGACTTGGTGTATCTTCCTGCCTCTAGTGTTTTATTGTGATTGAGCTGTGATCTTGGGCCAGTGAGGTTTCCCGGCCAGGAGTGGAAAGCACGCGTCGGGGAGTTAAGTGGCAGAGTACGGACGGCCCTCCGCTCACCTCTCCCGGGCTGGGGGCCATGTGGGCACCCTCCCACTCACCCTCCACAGCAGCCAAAAGGAACCTTTCGAACGACGAAGCACTAGGCGGGGGGGCGGGGGTGGAGGGGATGGGGGTGGTCCTGGAAAAGTAAAAGGACATTCGTGGAGTAAAATCTGGAGTTCGGCTGAGAGCAAGTTACCTGGGTGGGTTTCTTAGTTTCGACCAACGTCCTCTGGTGAGGGAAGACCTTAGCATTGGGGAAACTGAGGGGAGGGTATGCAGGAACTATCTTTGTAATTTGCCTGTAAATCTAAAATTATTCCAAAATAAAAAGTTTATTAAAAAAAAAATAACCCAAAACAGGTTGTACCTCCACCACAGCTCAACAGCCTTCAATGGCTCCCCAGTGCCCTCGACAGAAACCCAAACTTTGCTCCTGGGCCCTCCAGGTTCTACTACTGGGTCTGGCCAGCCCCTTTGCTTCCCTCCACCTCCTGTCCCGGCCACTCCTTCTCTCTCAGCCTAGACACCAGAGGAGCAGCCAGGGGGTGCCCCAGAGGCAAGGAGGAGAGGAGAGGGAACAGTAGGGACCAGGCAGGGACAATGTAATGGGGGCCTCAAAAGCCAGGCCTGGACAACAGCGCCTGGATGGTTGCTTCCTGCAAAGCCCAACTGAGTAACTCCTCCCCGATACTTCAGAAGCGCTGAAGGTTAGCGGGGAAAGTGTGCCCAAGGTCACCCAAGGACACACGGCCAGGCCAGGATTTGAAGGCACACCTATGATTCTCAAACCCAAACTCCTCCCTCCCCCATCAGTGTGGGGGGCCTTTCTGGACACTGTACCGACTGGGCTGTGAGCCCACTGCGCTGACACCTGCACGGAGGATAAACGGAGGCATGGGAAGAGCGATGGGCCTACTGTGTGCTGGCCCTGGGAGAGGTCAGCCTGGACTCCATCCTGGGGGGCCCCTCACAATGGCTCCCTGCCAAGGAGGAAGCTGCCTGCTGCCCAGAGAGGAAATGCCAGCGCCTCCCTGAGGGTGATCAAGACGCCCGCTTCCTGGACGGGCCAGCGCAGAGAGGCCGGCCAACAGGCCAGAGAACAATGGGGAGCAAAAGCCATGGGCTGGGCAAGGCCAGGCACCAAGAGGAGCAGAGGCTTCTGCAGAGCACGCAGCCCAGTAAGTAACCCCCACCCGCCCCCCGGCCGCCTGAATCAGGAGGGCGAGCTGGCGGACGGCAGTGGCCACAGCAGTTCACGCAGACCCTTCCGGGGCGTCAGAGAAGCCTCCACGGTGGCCCCAACGCCCCTCTGGAGGAGGCAGGTCACCCAGTCCCAGGGCACTGAGGTCACCCAGGCTAGCCGGGCACCGGCAAGAAGGGCTGTGTGAACCAGCTGGCCAGGCCGCCCTGAACACAAGTGTCCACCCCCGCCCCCCCCACAAACCACTCGCAGAGGCTGCACACAGTCTGGGGGGACAGCCCCAGACTGAGGCCAGAGGCCTGGCTGTGCTGGGATGGGGAGGGAGCAGGGGGCCCACACACGCTTGCTGTGTCCCCAAACAGACAGAAGCCGGAACCCCTAAGGGGCCAAGCTCCATGGCTCTGAACACGAGGGGCTGCCCCCTTCTCCCTGAGCCTCAGTCTCCGCATCTGTAAAGTGGGGATAGTACCAGCAACACCAGAACCAGCGTTCCCAGGCAGCTCTGCGGGCCACGGGCAGCAGCTCAGGGACGCCTCAGGAGTGGGGAGCCCCCAGGACGCGCCTCTCAACCGCTTCCCGAAGGGGAGCACGTGAGGCTGGGTCAGCAGTGCTGCCCGGATGTCTGTCGGGAGCCGGGCCGGCCGCTGCTCAGGGCCTGCCTGGGAACGAAGGCCACAGCCGCTGACTCAAGCAGCCATTGTTTTGTTAGCTGGATGTGCCCCCCCTCCCCCCGACACCCCGTTCCCCCTCCTTGAAGCTGTTTCTCATTCCAGCCCAGCCTGGCCCCACGTCCAGCCCTCCCCCTGAGTCCCCGAGGAGTGCAGTGTGGGATGGGCAGCCAGCGACTCTTCTCTGGCCCCAGTGAGGAGTCACTCCCTCCCAGCGCGAGTGGGGGGCGGGGTGGCCTTGCTTGGCGCTGGCCCCTCCTCACCCAGAGGGTTTTGTCCCGCTTCTCCCCTGCAGGCCAGGCGAAGCCCAGAGCCCCAGCTGCCTCCCTCCTCCGGGGGCTCCA
Organism: Lasiurus cinereus; assembly: GCA_011751065.1. Taxonomy (NCBI): domain Eukaryota; kingdom Metazoa; phylum Chordata; class Mammalia; order Chiroptera; family Vespertilionidae; genus Lasiurus; species Lasiurus cinereus. Next base: position 7,126,382 of record JAAGEH010000125.1, read on the forward strand.
GGGCCCTGGGGACTGGAACTCACACCCTCCTCCCCAGAGGGTGCTGGCCTGGGTCCCAGAGTTGCTTTACAACCGCTTGTGGCGCAGCTGAGAGGGCAGAGCTGGCTTGGGGCCCCCAGCAAACATCACTGAGCCAAGTCCCATGTGCTGGAGACAGGGATGTGACACCTGGGTCCCTCTCTCTAGCTGACCAGAGCCCAGTTCAAGGACCAACCCCTAGCTGGGAAGTGACAGCGTATTATAACAACAACAATACAGTAGTATCAACAACCTGACAATAATAACCAGCCACTGTCTGCTCTGTGCCCAGATCTCTGCCTGCATCACCTCCCTTCACCCTCACCACACCCTCCAGAGTTGATGCCCCTTCACAGCAAAGGTAACGGGGGCACTGAGAGGTGGAGTGGTTTGCCCCAAGTCACCCGGCCATTATGTCTACATGGGAGCTTCAAACCAGGCAGGCAGGCTCCCGAGTCCTGGCCCTTCACCACAGCCTCTCGTCAGCTGCTTGCCGGGCGTTGCCAACAGCTGCGGGGGTGTGGCTGCTTGGAGCTGGAAATGCCCGGGGCGGCAAGCTGGGGAAACTGAGGCCCATCAGGGAAACGTCCACTTCCGGAGGGCTCAGACACGGACGGTGGACACGTCCTGAACGGGGGTTAGGGGGTGGGGATGGGCGCTGATCCCTCCTGAGCTCCTTTCCCGGGCCTGGCTTCCACTTCACGGCTTCTGCCCACTGCCCCCCCATTATTTACCGATCAGAGCAGAAAGTGCTCTATGATTAACGCCCCACTGGGGCCTCACTGAACCTCGTAATGGAGCTTACAGCTTCCTCCCTCCTCCAGCACGTGATTTATTATATTTCAGGGTAAAGGACAGCGGAGTGGGCGGGGCGAGCCACCCGGGCCCAGAGATGGGCAGATCCAGGTGGCAGAGCACAGGCAGGAGGGCGGGCAGTGCCAGGCCCAGCCTGGTGGCCTGTCCGGTTCGCCCGGGCCCAAGCACGGGCTTCGGAAGGAAGAAAACGGTCTCGCTCTGGGCGTAGCAGCCAGGATCCAAATCCACGTGGCTGGCGCCAGGGGACTTCCCAGGCCTGTCCCCATGTGGAGACCTGCTGGTTTCCATGGCAATCCCCACACCGTTGTCAGAGCTGGAGAGGCCCTGGGGAGTCACCTGGTCCAGCAGTGGGGGGGTGAGGGGGGGCCTCCGAGACAGAGCCTCCTGCTTCTGCCAGCACCTGGCAGGACTAATCCGGGCTCGCACCCACGGTCCCTTCTAGAAACAGATGGACTGTCTCGCTCTTCCCAAACCCTTGCTGGCTCCCCACAGCCCACAGGGGGGTGTCCACATCCTCAGCCTTCACCCCAGGCCCCACACACTCTCCGTGTCATCGCTGCCTGTGACCCAAGCCATGTTCTACCACATCTCTGGGCCCCTGCCCCTGCCATGTCCTCTGCCTGGAATGCCTGCCCAGCCCCATCTTCAAAGTCCTGCTCCAACGTCACCTGCTTCCAGGAAGCCCTCCCTGACTTCCTCAGACGAGGCTGGTCAGTGTGTGGCTTTGGCTACAGCATGATCTCCTTCCTGACTCATTGCCCGTGACATTTTAATCTGCCCACATCCTCAGTCTTCCCGTCTGGAAAGTAGGCACAGGGTCTGATTCATCCTTTTTTGGGGGCTGCCATGTAACAAAGCTGAGGGGGGCCCCCTCCCATACTGCCACACTTCAGAGCACCCTCCACCAGGAGGACAGACAGGTAGGAGATGTTGCCCAGGAGGTGCTGGACTGTGATTGGTGAAGGGAGCTGCATTCTTGGGGAACAAAGGTCAGGTGGGGGGCCTGACCCCTTCCTGGGACCATGCTGGGTACCGGGGCTTGGCAGTTCCACAGGTCCCCCTAGAAAGCTCTCACTACCCCCAGAGTGGCCCCAGTGGGAGCAGAACTTCCCTGGGTCTCAGTTTCCCCACCTTTAAAATGGACCCACTCACCCCGTCCCACCGTGACGTCAGGGTCCCTGGCTCACACAGCCCTTGGTCAGTGTTCTCAGAGAAGCAGAGGTTAACGGTGACGAACACAGACTCTGCGGCCAGGTACAGGCTCCACCTTTCACCCACTGAGTGACCTCAGGCAAGTTACTGCTTCCCCTTTTTGTAGCCCGGAGATAACCATTCATTCTGCTCCGGGCGGGGGTGGGTGTTAAAGACACACTACACGTCAAGTGCCCGGCACAGAATAAGTTCCCAAGAAACAGCAATAGGATGATAAGGATGCCGATGGGAGCAGTTCTGGAGACAGAGTGAGGGCGTCCTAGCCACCCCATGTCCCAACTCAGAGCAGGACACGGAGGTCCAGATAGGGGAAGGGCCCCTCATTCCCAGGGGCTCAGGCCCTCCTGCTCCTTCCATACACACCGCCTCTTCCTCCCTGCAGCAACCAGAACTTGGAACCAGCCTGTTGCCTTCCTCTCCACGAGGACCAGCAGCTGTGGACGGGCTAAAGGAACACGTGTGGAGGCTGTTCTGCAGGGACCCACCCCAACTCACACAGTGCCTCTGCCAGGCACCAGGACACCCCTTCTTCCCTCACTGAGCCCTCTGTACCGACGGGGAAATCCAGGGCCCGGCACTCACCCACTCTCTGGGCCTGCCCGGGTCTATGGCAGGTCTCACTGGGCCTGCCGGGGTATATATGGCAGATCCCCCAGCCACCTTCTAGCCAAGGCCAGACAGTGAGGGGCGGCCCTGCAGGGAAGCCCAGCGCCCAGCACAGTCTGCACCGGCTAGGGCTGAGGTCATTGTTGAAAGGGATGCATCAAGTCATCGTTCAAACTGACCACATCCCTCATTCACATACCCAAAAGGCCAGGGCACCCTCCTTCCAGAATGGAGGCAATCCTATTTCCAGAGCTGAATGCAGCCAGGTGTTTCCCGGCTTCCCCCACTTCTGCAGGAGGCCCCATCAGCCATAGGCCCCAAGTTATGGCCCGGCCTCTACAGATGCCCCAGTCTGGATCTGAGTCACTGCAGCGTCAGTCCTAGCTCTATCCGGAGCCTGCGTGGAGGTGCTATCACAGAAGGGGGTTTTGTACGCAGGGCAACACCCAAATCTCCATGGGGGGCAGGGGGTGTGATTGTACAACTTGCCACAGAGCTCACAACTAACAGCAGCCAACACCCAGCGTGGACTCTGCAGTCCACTCTGATCAGCTCTGTGACCCTGGGCCTCAGTTTCCCCATGTGTAAACTGGGGGTTACAGCACTTCCTGCCTTGGGGGGTGGAGGGGAGATGTGAGATCAAAGGCATTGGTCCCTGCTCAGAACTCAGAGCTCAGCCCCAGAGAGCTGAGAAGGCACCTGCCCTCCGCACACCCCTCAGACGCTCAGCATCTCACCCACCAACAGCAGTGACAGCAGGCTCAGCCTCCCCGTCTCAATCTAGGCTCACCTGCCTCTGAGCTCGCTGGGACCCCCACAGCTCTTGACCCGCCCTCGCCTGCTCACCTTTCGGGCCTGTGTGATCCAAAGCATCCTCCCTCCTCTGAGCACAACCTGCCCAGTTGGCTGTTCCACACACCGAGCACACTTCCTCTGATGTAACTCTTTTCCTCTGCCTGACAGTTCGGGGCACTGCCTGTGAGATTTTAATCTGCCCACATCCTCAGAAGATGACACTTGCCGGTTTTACCATGAGAGAGCATGAGGCCCAGAGGTCACGCAGCAGACAGGGAGAACAGAACTCAAGATCAGCTTTATGTAGATAAGAGATCAACCAAAGGACTTGTATGCATGCATATAAGTCTAACCAATGAACACAAGACACTGGGGGGTTAGGGTATGCCTGGGAGGGGGTGGAGGCAATGGGAAGATATGTTTACATGTAATACATTAATAAAAAAAAATTTTAAAAAAGATCAGCTTTACCCTCACCTACTTGGGAATCCAAATGGAAGACTTTCCCAGCGTGGAGAGGGATATTAACCGTCTTCTGGCCCCAGCCCTGCCTATCTCTCTAGGTTAGAAGGTCATCCTGGCCCACCCCACGGGGACCCCTTCTCCTAAGTCCTACCAAGTGTGTCTGCTTATACCCTTGGCCACGGGGAGCTCACTCCCAGCCCCGTGCCAATTCCATATATAAAGCCCATCTTGGGAGCTGTCTCCCTCCCCCTCCACCCAGCATTTCAACCCCTAAAATTGGTTCAGAAAAAAAAAACGCCTTCTTGACAATGAGCACCCACCCACCACATGCCAGTTTAAAACCGCCTGAGGGTTTTTTTTTCCACCTTTACTATAAAAAGACACCTTGAAAGCGCAGCACTGACATTTCCCTGACAGCTTTCCTTTTGATGTAAAAACACAAATACTATGGTCACTCAAAGGTGACAGTGAGCTCGGTGGTTGAGCCTCCACCTATTAACCAGGAGGTCACAGTTTGACTCCTGGTCAGGGCACAGGCTGGGTTGCAGGCTCAATGAGTGTGGGGCGTGCAGGAGGCAGCCGATCAATGATTCAATTTCATCCTTAATGTTTCATCTCTCTCTCCCTCTCCCTTCCTCTCTGAAATCAATAAAAAAATATATATATTTTTAAAAGACTCAGCCTGCCCTTGCCTTGCTGGGTGACCCTGTACCTCAGTTTCCCCTCTTGATAGCTGTGGCAACTTCCCACACTTGCTTTCACCTCAAACATGAGGTGATGGGAAGGAATCCATGCTATACGCAACACAGGCTAATTTCCTCACTCCCACTTCATCAAAACAGTCCAACAGCCCCAAATATGCCAAAAACAATCAGGGGTAAAGCTGGGCCTCTTCGGTTCCTTCTCTCTCACCTCACACCTCAGTACCTCCTCCCTTCATTGTCTTAAAGGTGGAGCGCAGAGGAAAAAGCCTGCCCAAAATTACCCTGACTGAGGCTGTGGGGTTAAGAGACCCCAGAAACAACTGTGGGCCCCGGCTAGGCGGCTCAGTTGGTTGGAGCATCGTCTGGTACGCCAAGAGGTTGCGGGTTTGATTCCCGGTCAGGACCCATACCTACATTTCAGGCAACCTTGATCGCTCCCTTCCTCCCTCTCTTTAAAAAATCAATAAAAAGTGAAGGGGGAGGAGGTGGAGAAAGTGGGAGACATCTGTAAACTGTCAACAATAAAAAAATTAAAATAAATAAATATAAATACATATCAATAAAAACATACCCTCTGGTGAGGATTAAAACAAAACAAACCCAAGCCAAAAAAAAGAAAAAAAAGAAAAAAACCCACAACTGCAGGAAGCTGAGTTTCCAGAGGCCTGGCCAAGCCACCTCCCTTGCCTGGAGGTCAGATGTCCTTGGAGAACAGATGGAAGAACAAGGTGCTGTCCCCTACTAGCCCAGCTTCCATCTGATGTCGAGCCAGACTGGGCAGCTTCCTTCCCCTCCATCCGGTCGGTCCCCACCTCTGGGGCTGCATCCTGGCAGCCAAGTCTGTCCCAAGCCCACTGCTTCCTTCTATGGCCCCTGATGGCCCATCACACCCCCAAGAACAAGGCCTGGCCCACCACTTGCACTGCCGCGCCCAGTGCCCACCACAGCAAGTGTTTGGGGAATATTTTCGAACAAGAGAGGGAATCTCCTGCCTGGGAGATGGCACCAGCCTCCCAACTACTCTCTCCCTGTCTCTCCTCTTGCCTTCTCACCCATCACCTAGGCCAGCGGTTGGCAAACTCCTTAGTCAACAGAGCCAAATACCAACAGTACAACGAATTGTAATTTCTTTTGAGAGCCAAGTTTTGTAAATTTAAACTTCTTCTAATGCCACTTCTTCAAAATAGACTCGCCCACGCCTTGGTATTTTGTGGAAGAGCCACGGACTCAAGGGGCCAGAGAGCCGCATGTGGCTCGCAAGCCGCAGTTTGCCGACCACTGACTTAAAATAATTATGTTAAAGATAATCATAGGAAGCACTGGCCAGGGAGCTTAGTTAGTTACAGGCAGCATCATCCCGATATTGCAAAGGTTGCTAGTTTGATCCCCAGTCAGGGCACATACAAGACTCAACCACTGAATGCGTAAATAAGTGGAACAACAAACCAATGTTTCTCTCCTCTCCCCCTCTCTCTCTTTCATCAATAAACAAAAAACATATAAAATAAGTGTTTCACTAATAAAAGATTTTTAAAAATAAAATAAAAATAATCATAGCAATTGCAAGCACATGTGCCAGCCACTCTACTAAGAGCTTCCCAAGTATTATCTCATGGAATTCCCGCCATGGTCCTGCGAGGCAGGTACTTTTATTATCATTCCCATTCCTCAGAGGAAGACATGCAGGTGCTCACTCAAGTCATATCACTCCTCTGGCTACACCCTTCATGGCTCCCGATGTCCCCAGGATACAGTCCCAATTCCATCATACGGCCAACCTGCACCCTGCGGGGCCCCACCAACCTCCCCACTCAGTTCAGTTGCTCTAGCCCAGTGGTCAGCAAACTGTGGCTCTCGAGCCACATGCGGCTCTTTGGCCCCTTGAGTGTGGCTCTTCCACAAAATACCACGGCCTGGGCGAGTTTATTTTGAAGAAGTGTCATTAGAAGAAGGTTTAAAAAATTTGGCTCTCAAAAGAAATTTCAATAGTATTTGGCTCTGCTGACTAATGAGTTTGCCGACCACTGCTCTAGCCCATTTGCTGTAACCTACCTCCAGATGTTTGCAAAGGTTGTTCCCTCAGCCTGGACCCTTCCCTCCTTGCCTGCCAGCCTCAGATGGCTAACTCCTGCTCATCCCCCTCTGCTTTGATATCACTTCCCCAAGAAGCCTGGATGCCCCTCTCTGGCTCCCTCTTCCCTCCGGCTGTAAGAGCCTGCCTGCATGTCAGTCCTCTGCTCGCCTGCAGGAGCCACAAGAGCAGAAGCTGAGTCACCACTGTCCCCCAGTGCCCAGGGCTGGGCACCCAGTAAAGGTTTAGAAATGTTTATTGAAGCTTCTAGAGGTGGGAGAGGGTGGGGTCGTCTCTGCTGCAAGAAGCAGCCAAAATAGGCCACTCTTTGCTGTTTCAGGATCAAACCCAGACTTATGGTAATACTGTCCCCTGGGGCAATAATAATAATAGTAACAGCATAGCTCTACCAGGTGCTTATTATGTGCCAGATAAGTGGTTCACATTAATTAGTTCATTTAGTCCTTAGAGGTTTGTTTTTATCACTCCCACTTTACAGATGAGGAAGGTTAAGTCCTTTGCCAACGTCACATAGCTGGGAAGTGGCAGAGTAGGCTTTGAACCCAGCATTCAAAGTCCAAATTCTTAACCTATAACTGAGGAGCTGGCCACAGCCTGGAGCAAGAATAATAACCCCCCTCCCCACACCCACCCTGGGGCCTTGATTGTACCCATCTGGACGAGCCTGCCCAGTGGCACTGGCCTGTGCCTCTAGCTGGGTTTGGGGAAAGGGAGAGGGGACGGGGAGGACACAGGGAGAGTGACTGAGGACTGAGAACCCGCCTCACCTCAGGGTCAGGAGGAGGCCCTTGGCCACTCTGTCCCTGGGGCTGTGTCCTTGGAGAGGCCCTGCCCCCTAAAAAGAAGGAAGCCCCAGCCCCTTTCAGCAGAATGAGTCACTGCACGAGGCCGAGGCCGGGCTGAAAATAATGGACCTTAGGAACTGAGAATATCCTGCCAGAGGGGGAGGAGGAGACGAGAGGCCCAAGGGCACAGACTCACCAGGGCCTGATGGACAGGCAGGGCCTGGAAAGGCTGAGGGAAGGCCTGGGTCCCCCAACAGGGACGTCCTTCCATAGAGTAGTGCTGACTCCCCACTCACTCCTAGCCCTGAGACCTCCTTAAACAAAGCTTACCCCCAACACAGCCCACTGGGGTATGTAGCTCCGGGAAGAGGAATGGTGGATGTCTCAACCACAGCGCTGGGCGGCCAGCCCTCATCTGGCCGGCCCCTGCTCCCTGGGACAGGCTGCCCTGCTCACCCACTATGACCTTTATTTTCGGGGCAGCCAGCCAGCCGGGTGGTGGGCAGCCGTGGGAGCCTGACTACGAGAGAAGGAATCTGAGTTTTCTGTAAGCCCCAGTGTTGGGCACACCCACGAATAATTAAGCTCATGAGATTCCTGCCACAGCCTGAGGACCACAGAGGAGGAATGGGGCAGGGCGATGGGGCCTGGCCCCTAGGAGGGCTCTGTGTAATCACCAGAAGTCTGAGTTTGGCATCTGCGGAAGGAGAAACGGAGGCTTCCTAGGGCAGTGGCAAGGCCGGAGGTGCCAATGGATCCCCCCGCTCTGACACAGATGCAGAGTGTGGAAAAGGTGAAGGGTTCCACTTCCCAGAGCCCCCTAAGCAAGTGACCCCTTGCTGGTGCGCTTACTTGAAGAGAACTGCACCAAGTTCCCTCCGGCACCCTTAGGTCCCATCCCCACAACTTCAACATCCACACTGATCCCCGAACCCGGCCCCCTTGTTACTCCCCAATCCAGCACCAGACACTTGGGTCCCTCCCCTTCCCACCAGCTGGTGTGTCCTCACCCCTGGCCACTCCTCGTTCCCTCCTGAGCCTCAGGGCCAGTCCTGCCCCCTGCATACCCTCCTGACCCTGGCACCTCCCCACCGAGGCCTTGGGTCAGACATGCACTCACTTGCTGTGTGCTCCCCGCCTATGACCCACCTCCAGGCGCACACCTGAGCTACATACACACCGTTAGCTCTCTTCAGCAGGTACCTATCCACAACCCGAACCCCTCCCACACACCGAGGTGTGCGCACCTGTAAGCCAGCTCTCAACTGAATGACCTCACACGCTCACCGGGGCCATATTCGCGCTAGTTGCCCCCATCTCAGCTGACACCTGTCCCCTCGAGAGTACACCTAAGTCCCCGCAAAGGCACCCGTGGTCCAGAGTACACAGTCGTGTCCCCGTCCGCTCACACCAGTGACCCCCGCAAAGCGCGCAACCCGCCTCGTCACCGGCCCGCTCTTCCTCGGCGGCCTGAGCTGGGTCCCCCCCGCACCGCCGTTCCGGGACTTACCTGGATGTTGCGCTTGCGCTCGCAGGCTGGCCCGGTGCCCTGCACCACGCTGTCGAGCACCGCCACCACGTCGGGCGCCGGCTCCACGAAGCAGGCGGTGCGCGCGGCGCGGATGGCAGCCTGCACGTCGGCGAAGCGGAAGGCGCAGAGCGCGGCCGGAGCCGCCCGGGGCGCGGGGGCCCCCTGGGGCCGCTCGAAGACGGCAAAGAGCAGCTCGCGCGCGGGGAAGACCGACACCAGGCGGCTGTAGAGGTCGCCGCGGCCCGCGCCGCCCGCGCACTGCAAGCCCAGCTGGATGTAGGACTCGGTGAGCTTCTTGGCGTCGCCGCCGGCGCCGCGAGGCAGGCAGATGCGCGCCAGGAGGCTGCGCGCCTGGCTCTCCTTGTCGCCCGCACGCGCCTCGCTGGTGAGCGCCAGGTACGCGTAGGACGGGGCGCCGGGCGGCGGGGCCGGCGGGTGCAGGAAGGCGCGCACGAAGCCCAGCTTGTGCTGCTCCTTGGCGCCCTGCTTGATCTTGAGGATGTTGTCGTCGGAAGGGTTGAGGTCGAAGGTGAAGAGCTTGGCCAGGTCGCCGCGCGCGTCCAGGGAGCGGATGGCGATCTCGGGCGTGTTCTCGAAGCGGTGGTCCTCCAGGCTGCGGTTGCGCGGGAAGAAGGCGCTGCCGTAGCCGGTGTACGTGGCGCCCACGAGCAGGCGGCTGCCCCCCGCGCCGGCGGCGGGCGGCAGCACCAGCCCGACGGTGGACGCGTTCGGGTGGTTGGCCGCCACGTTGAGCATGCTGGGGAACACGGTGACGGGCTCGGCGGGCGGCGCGGCGGGCGGGAAGCGCACGGCCACGGCCGAGATGTTGCCCCGGCGCCGCAGCTGGCAGAAGCCCTGGTAGATGGACCCGCACACGACCACCAGGCCCTGGCCCGGGTCCAGCTGCAGGATCTTGTTGTAGTTGTCGGTGAGGCGCCGCGGGTGCTCGCAGGAGGCCTGCGGCAGCTGCGGGGCGTGACACAGCGGGCTGTCGGCCACGGGACCCACGGCCGCCTCGGCCTCCAGGCTCAGGTTGGCGCTCGACAGCTGGTAGAGGCGGTTGACGGCCGCCAGGTACAGCGTCCCGGCCGCGCCGTCCAGGGCGAAGTTGTTGGTGGGCGTGGGCGAGGGGAAGCGGCGCTGGATCTCCAGGGCGCCGGCCCGCGCCGCCCCCAGCAGCAGCGGCAGCAGC